>CM050426.1:2288567-2573567 GCA_027564155.1 Gymnocypris eckloni scoliostomus
AACTTAATTTGAACAACTTTAAAGATGATTTTCTCAATATTTCGATTTTTTTTTGCACCCTCAGATTCCAGATGATGCATACATCTCAATTTCACAAAATTGACCCTTATGACTGGTTCTGTGCTCCAGGGTCATATTTATATATATTTAGGAGGCTTGAAGGCACGCAGAGCGTGAAATAAAATAATGTTTAGCAATGCTTTATTATTTCCCGAAAAAACTATTCAAATTAAATGTAAATAATTTTTAATTAAAATAAAAAAAGGACCGGGAGCTTTTATTTATTTATTTATTTGAAAGAAGATTGAATTTATTTGATCAAAAATACAGTAAAACAATAGCCTAATATTATTAAATATTACACTTAAAATAGTGGTTTTGTATTTAGGATGTTTTAAAATATGATTTATTTCTGTGATCAAAGCTGAATTTCCAGCATCATTACTTCAGTGTCCCTTCAGAAATCATTCTAATGCTGCTTAATTATCAGTTATTAATTGTGATCAATTATTAATAATTGTTTTATTATTGGTATAATAGTTCTTAGTTAAAGAACAGCATTTATTTGAAATATATGTACTTTGTAATATCTTTACTGTCACTTAAATCAATGTCCCTTTTTGTATTCTATAATATTTGATTTACATTTATCCAAAGCGTCTTACAGTGCATTCAGGCTATACATGTTTTATCCATACATGTGTTCCCTGGGAATCGAATCCACAAACTTTTGCGCTGCTAACACAATGCTCTACCACTGAGCCACAGGAACACTTAATGCAATTTAATGCAAAACTGTTGAAGAAAAATATTAATTTATATTTTTTAATCTTACCCAAGACTGAAAGGTATCACATTTTCCACAAAAAAATATTGTGCGGCACAACATTTTTCAACATTGATAATAATCAGAAATGTTTCTTGAGCAGAAATCATAACAATATGCGCGTTCGACTTTAAGCGGCGCTGCATAGAATGTTCAGTGTGTGACATCAAAGTATCGCGAGAGCCATTCGAAAGCATAGGATCATCTCGCTCTCGCGGTACTTTGATGTCGGTGCTTTGATGTCACACACTGAACATTCTATGCTCTCGCGGTACTTTGATGTCACACACACTGAACATTCTATGCTCTCGCGGTACTTTGATGTCACACACTGAACATTCTATGCAGCGCCGCGCCTATTGTTATGATTTCTGAAGATCACGTGACACTGAAGACTGCAGTAATGATGCCGAACATTCAGCTTTGATCACAGCAATCAATTAGATTTTACTGTATAGTCGCATAGCAGACAGAAATATAGCATATTTCACAGAACTGTTTACTGTATTTTTCATCATCAAAATAATTTGTTTGCTTTTGTCCACAATTGAAGCTGTATTCCTTAAAATGATGCATGTCAAGCTCCTGCAAAAGGACAAATATTGTATATGACCAATATTAAGGTTCATAAAAACAGTCGATACCAGAGCATTGTGTCATATGGACTGATTATATTAAACTGTCCTTCGTAAAAATCTTTACTATTTGCCATATACACCAGAAAAGACTAATTATAATGTCAAGAATATGCCACTGATTTATGGTTTTGTGTGTTGCAGACCGGGTTTGATGGGCCGCTCTGAGGGCCACTTTTTGGCCCCAGTTTGCAACCACTTACTTAAAAAATTAGTATATTCAATGAGTCATTTTTGTCCGTGTGCCTGTTGCACAAAGCGGTTACTGTACATTGAAACGAAAACAGGAAATGACATCACAGAAGGGACACCCCAGACACTTTACATACCATGCCAGGGTTATTCTACAAATAAATAATAACAATAAAGCCACTCCCACAGATTACTGATATCACACTTTTTTTTGGCAAAGTTATTAAAAGTATCTGTTAAATAATGATTCATATCTTATGTCTCCAAAGACAAATATGAACGAGACCATTTAAAGGCCTTTGCAGGTGTTTTGAGTTAATTAGCTGATTAGAGTGTGGCACCAGGTGTCTTCAATATTGAACCTTTTCACAATATTCTAATTTTCTGAGATACTGAATTTGGGGTTTTCATTAGTTGTCAGTTATAATCATCAAAATTAAACGAAATAAACACTTGAAATATATCAGTCTGTGTGGAATGAATGTATACATTATACAAGTTTCACTTTTTGAATGGAATTAGTGAAATAAATCAACTTTTTGATGATATTCTAATTATATGACCAGCACCTGTAATATTCTAGAAACACATGATTTACGCATCTCGTTTGGAAACAGCTTGAGTCAATATTTATATGTTTTAACCGAACAGAAAGCTGAATGAATTATGCATTTATATAGGGCTTTAATGGGTATTGCTGTACACCCAAAGCACTTTACATCATGTGTGTGTGTGGGGGTCTCCTCAACCACCACCACTTCACTGTATGAAGTAGTCTACCAGTAGTTAATTGTGAAACACTAGATGTGTTTGGCGCCACCTAGTGGAAACCGTCCAATTAAAACAAGTATAATCTTTCAAATGTAATGCATTAGACGCCAGTAAAGAGCACACAGCGAGTCTGTTGTGCAGCTGCCACCACAAAGCAACGCGCTCGACTCGGGCCGGCTGCATGTGAAGTGTGCTCTGGAGCTGCTAGCAGCAGCGGGATATCTCTCAGCTCTTTGTTGTGGCTTGTGCACGGCGGTGGAAGCGGAAACCGTCGTCAGTAAGAACACTCTCGGATGCAATACACACCAGTCAAAGAAAAGAGTGTAGAAAATTATTTCACGGTTAGTCCATTTATTTTGGTTATAAAAAGTCAATTTTGACAAAAATCGAGTCCCAGTGTTTATATATGCAGTACCATAGACACACAGACAATCTCTGAGAGATTAAACAAAGCGGTTCACTCGTTTGCACAGATTTCACAACACTTGCATCCAGTTTGGCCAATGCACTTAAAAGGTAAGGAATGATTAGGCACCGTCCAAGTTTAACATCGGCATGTGACTTAATCGAGTCCAGTTACTCAAGTTTTGGAGGCAGTTCAGAAAAAGCAAGAAGGCACTTATAAAACACATGACTAATTTGGTTATAATACATGGGCTGTCTAGTCACACATGTCAGTTTTGCACAATGTTTAACCACGACTTCCAGTTCTGAAGGCTAATCACACACGTCAGCCATCGCTATATTCAGAGACAACCGCAACACGCTGATGAGGATACTGAGTTTAGCTCTTATTGAACATGCACAACCAAAAATAAAACTCGTTGGTTAACAATAACATAATTCCAAGCATGCTTCATCTTCGCTGTGCATTAGCATGATCACTAGACGAGCAGCGACTCGTTGCAACTAACACAAGGCGTTACGGTGAGGACTGATGCACCGTCTCTGAAGAGGAGAATACAGGCCAATGCTTAAATCTGTCATCGATATAACACTTGTTTAGCAACGGGACGCAGCCCTTTATTATGAAAAGCACATAAGGCACGGTTCTCAGTATGATGGGATAATCGAAACAAAGCTTCAGTCACATTTAACCTCAAAATCACAACTATTTAGCATTAAACATATCTAGTTTTGGACCATTGAGATGTTTCGCATTTGTAAAAATATAACTGGAAATGTACAGTATTTGTAGTAATACATGTATATAATTATTTTTTATAATTATGGAAAGGTGACTATTTATAAAAAATAAGTAAAAATCTTAAAAGATTTAATTTCTTTACGGAAAGCATATTTTTATTTTGGTTTTGGAGTTAAATATATCATGCATTTGCAACCCAAACGATCCATTATCGAAATATTGCTGAACGGTTATGGATAAAACACAAGAATCATTCTGAAGGCACATCCGGGATCTGGTGTGTTCATTATATTGCACTTTAATCTAAACGCGCGAGTCAAGGCTCCTGACAGACGCGGACATCGCTAATCTACTGTATCGTTCATCGAGTGGACCTCGGGGTGCGGCGATAAATCGGTTCATGGTTCATTCAGTGGATTTACGAATGCGTCGCGATCCTCGGGAACCGATTCGGGGCTTAGTTTTGAACAGCAGGTGGCGCTCTAGGCTAGTTTTTAACCGCACACTCAAATGCTCACGAAGAAGAGTCACCTTAGCTTTTATGATGCAAGGTAAACACAGCCCAATATGAGCACTCTTTATGAATGATTATTTTAGTGGTGTGCGTGTAAGGATTTGGACATAAGTACAACTGTTTCTAAAGCACGCAGCGCCATCTACTGTTCAAAATTTGTGGGATAAATACAGAATCGAGCGAGCCACGAACTTCAGGAATTGATTCTGAGCTTAGTTAACAGTAGATGGCGCTCTACGCTAGTTTTTAACCACACACTCGCGTATCTGAATCACACAGCGCCATCTGCTGTTCAAAACTAAGCCAGAATCAATTCAAGAGAGTCGCGATGCGTTCAGAAAATCACAATTGATTTATCGTCGCACCCCTACTGGCCACAAACTGTGTTTAATCAACAACAACAACAAAAAACCAGGCAAGCAACTTCAACAGACTGATTTACAAGAAGTCAAGCGAGAAAAAGTAGCTAGTTTGTACGAGTTCATCTCCGTCGCGGCTGACTATAAGAGCACACACTTCTTGGCGTTCTTTTTGGTAGCGGGGTAGAGCACGGCACGCACGGCCTCCACGAACACCTCCCGCACCCCCTCCTGCAGCAGCGCAGAGCACTCCAGGTACTTGACGGCACCGATCTGCTTGGCCAGAGCGCCGCCCTGCTGGTGAGAGGTGGGAGCCAGGCCTTGCTCCTTCAGCCTCTTCAGCGTCTCCGCGTCCGAGCGCAGGTCCCGCTTGGTGCCCACCAGAAGAATGGGCACGCTGGGGCAGTGGTGCGACACCTCGGGGTGCCACTTGTGCCGCACGTTGGCGAAGGACGAGGGGCTGCCGATGGAGAAGCAGATGATGAAGATGTTGGTCTGCGGGTAGGAGAGCGTGCGCAGGCGGTCGTACTCCTCCTGGCCCGCCGTGTCCCACAGGTTGAGGCTGACCGTTCGTCCGTCCACGCTCATCTGAGCGCTGTAGTTGTCGAACACGGTGGGGATGTACTCCTCGGGAAAGGCGTTGGTGGTGTAGGAGATGAGGAGGCACGTCTTGCCCACCGCCCCGTCGCCAACCACCACACACTTAATGGTCTGCATTCTACGTCCTCACGGGCAGCGGCACCTGCGGCCAAGAGAATAAGCCTCATATGTGACCCCAGACCACAAAAACAGTCATAATTTCTTGAAATTGAGATTTATGCATCATCTTAAAGCTGAATAAATGAGCTCACAATTATTTTAGTCAATGTTGTAATCACGATTATAAGTGAGCCGAACTTTAAATTAATGATTTATGTAAACATAGCATTATATATAAATAATCTAATTTAAAATAAAACAGCATAATCTTCACTGTAAGAGCTAAACGTCATTATTAAAGCTACAAAAGTCCTTCAGTCAAGAGCAGTGAATTATTTTATCTTTTGTTGTTTTATATATAACTGTCACTTTAAGAGGTCACTTTGCTGTCACTTTAAGAGCCGCACATATAGCACGCTGTCAACTTAAGAGCCGCATATGAATGATGAATGATGCATTTATATAGCACCTTTTGTGTATTGTTGTACACCCAAACCGCTTTACAATCATACAGCTACAGGTGGAGAGGAGAGAGAGTCATAGAGCCAATCAAGTGTATGGGGATTATTAGGAGGCCGTGATTGATAAGGGCCAGTGGGGGAATTTGGCCAGGACACCGGGGTTACACCCTACTCTTTATGAGAAGTGCCATGGGATTTATAATGACCACAGAGAGTCAGGACCTCGGTTTAACGTCTCATCCGAAAGACGGTGCTTGTTGACAGTATAGTGTCCCCGTCACTACACTGGGGTGTTAGGACCCACACAGACCACAGGGTGAGCACCCCCTACTGGCCTCACTAACACCTTCTTCCAGCAGCAACCTAGTTTTCCCAGGAGGTCTCCCATCCAGGTACTGAGGCTCAACCCTGCTTAGCTTCAGTGGGCAACCAGTCTTGGGCTGCAGGATGATATGGCTGCATATATAACACGCTGTCACTTTAAGAGCCGCACATATAGCACGCTGTCAATTTAAGAGCCGCATATATAACGCGCTGTCACTTTAAGAGCCGCACATATAGCACGCTGTCACTTTAAGAGCCGCATATATAACGCGCTGTCACTTTAAGAGCCGCACATATAGCGCGCTGTCAATTTAAGAGCCGCATATATAACGTGCTGTCACTTTAAGAGCCGCCCATATAGCGCGCTGTCACTTTAAGAGCCGCACATATAGCGCTGTCACTTTAAGAGCCGCACATATAGCACGCTGTCACTTTAAGAGCCGCATATATAGCGCGCTGTCACTTTAAGAGCCGCACATATAGCGCGCTGTCACTTTAAGAGCCGCACATATAGCACGCTGTCACTTTAAGAGCCGCACATATAACACGCTGTCACTTTAAGAGCCGCACGGATCCAATTTACGGTTACACGAGTATTTTCCTTCTCAACAGTTTACATTCTTATTACATAACCGAGGAGGGTTTACGTGAATAATCACTAAGCGCCACATTGTGCGTGTATTTGAGCATTTAGCCTTGCACCTTAGCTAAAAGTTGACTTTACAGGTCTGTGTTGTAGGGTTGTGTCGATAGACGATAGTAAAGTCGAACGCGCCTTTTATCATACTCTCCATCCTAAATAGTAGCTGAGATTACAATAAGTGTGTCCTAAAGCATAGTCTGTTGAAAAGAGTATGCCAAAAGTCCCCGGATGGTCTACTATTTCAGATCGATTTTTGAAGTGTGGACTCTAATGGCTAAAATTGCCCACAATCCATTGCGCTTTGGCGAAGGATTCGGCCAGGAACTACAAACACGTATAAAACGCGTTAGAAAAACTACAAACATGGCGGATGCGTGCGATCGAGCGTTAACTAGAGAGGTTTACAAAAAGGGGTTTGAGAGTTACTAATAACAAACATTTAACCTAGTAAAAAGCATTATTTATTGTTATGCGTGTTATATTTAATCTGCAACAGCAATGTGAACTTTTATAAACATCCATTTGTTCGTTAACTTTTAAATGCATCATTATGCGGAAGACATGAGCAGAGTTCCCCGACTGGCAGATCATCGAGCTACTACTTTTCTCTCTGATACAGTATGAAGTTAAATTAAATGTGGAGGATGTTAAACAGTGATAAGATGATTGACAGGCTGCGTATAACAGATGCGACAGAGACGCATTTATGTGACGTCATATTACGTCCCAAAGCTTGCCTACTCTACTAACGTTACTCACTTAAAAGTGTGCACTTGTTCTTCGCCAAAAGAGTACTTATTTTTAGGGCGTAGTATAAGTAGCACACTGGGACGTAGACTGTTATTGCGGAAGCTGCTAATGCTAGCCGCTAGATTAGCTATCAAACACTTCAGAAGTTCGCTAACTAGTCTAATATTCATATTTGAGTGGTTTAATTAACACGAACTGAACAATTCGTTCAAGCACTTTTGAGTCTGTGACATCGCTTAGCTGCTGTTAGACTGTCTACACTTAACACGACGCTAAAGTACGACTCGTCCGTTACATTAACCACAGAATTTTTACTATTAATAGTTTACTGTAAGTTATAACGTTACTATAAATACTGCTTTTATCATCACTACGTGTAATATTGTTTTTAGTTTCACTAGTGTCAGTTAGTACGTGTAAGGATCGCATTCACAGTGTGAAACAATCACGCCACGAACACACTTTTCATATAATAATAATAATAAGTGTAGTTTTGACGCGTCGCGTTTAGTCGCTCATTATCAGATTTGATTTGGAGTGGCTGCGCGCGCCCGGTGACAACAAGTATTTCCTGTATATATTTTTCACCCCCCACACCCATAACATGTGTTTTACACCGCATATGAACTTCAGAACACACATACAAGTCTTACTGTATGCCATAACACGATGATAAAAGTTATGAAATGATTTTGAAGAAGTTCTCACCGCCTCTGCTCTGAAATCCTCGCGCGCCTATCCGACTATAGCGCTCGAAACCGTGCGTGCGCGTGAACGCGGACACCGTAGACGCAGGCAACACGGTTTCAAAATAAAAGCCCAGCGATAGATTTATTTTGCGTTTGCGACATTCTGTATAAAAGAGCGGGTGAATTTAACTCTTAAATTATGTAAATTAGGCGATATTACATTATCTAAAAGTTCTGAAAAATTATAATAAATAGAATCGGTGTAATAATGCATATTTAAATGCAAAAATGTTTTTTCTCTTTAGTTTTAATATATATCTGCATGTGTTCGTCTGTCAGCCCTTCAGTGATCTCAACATTGAAACAAATATTCAGTGCACGCTGAATATATACATATATATATTTCAAAGGTAATAGCGACTGTTTATAATACAATTCAGATTAGTTTTTCTCATAACTCTAATATTTAGTTCACACTGCAGGTCTTAATGCTCAGATCTGATTTTAGTGCACATTGTAATTTAAATGCGCCTGCCATCAGTCTAATGTGTGAACCGTACACGGCCCTGAAGTGACACGACGCATGCGCAGAAGAAGATGCTACGTCAGACGCAGAAGACGTGACGTCAAACGCAGCGTACTGCTCGTGTTTGCGTGTTTAGCTATTTTTAAGTTAATGTGCAATTGGAGCCTAAATAACGAAGTTATATTATTGCCTATATATTGATTTTAATCTTCCCGCCTCCTCCAGTGCAGAATTGTGACGTCTGTCGCATTTCAATGACGTAGAAATCGCATTAAATGCCGTTCAGACTGAAGTCGGATCCGATTTCGGACCACATATGAAAGTGGACTGAACCGGATTAGAGCCGTTCAGACTGTCATAAGAAAATCAGTTATGGGTCACATTTGGGCAGAAAAATCAGATTTGGGCCACTTTAGCCTGCAGTGTGAACTAAACCCAAATGTGTGAATTAAATACAAATAATTATTAGATATTAAGTCGCTATTTTGAGAAGGAAAGTCTGCATTGTAAGATATACATTCTCTGTTAAATGTTCAAATTGTGATATATAAACTCAAAATAGTAAAATAAAAGCAATTCCCTTTTTATTCTGCTGCATGCGTAAATAACTCAAACCAATTAATGTATCAAAAACAATTCTGAGTTTACAATTATGCCTGAATTATCCTTTTTAATCATCCTTTGGAGACGAGCTTCCATAGTTTACAGTAAATGTTAATTTGTGTGCCAGGTTCACATCAATCCCATGTGGACATGCATATTATAATCATAAGTGATTAGCACCATAACATCATATCGTACTTCATGCAAATATTATGCCAAAAAAGTGCAGCTAACACAAAATGCCTTGCATTTATTAGAAGTCAAAAACTGATTACAGATTATATTCAGGACCGCTGATGATTTGCTCAGAAACGCACGTTTTGACCCAGAAAACACATGAGCTCAAACACAATTTTATTATAAAAAATGCATTGGAATATGACTTTCTTTAACCCTATTAAATCATTAACATTAAACAGACATCATCTTTGTACAGAGCTATTGTAATGAACCAGAGAAGCGTGTAGAGAAGATCTAGCGTCTCCGTTCCTCTCGTCTCGTGAAGGACACCGCTGTAGCAGTCACATCAGCATGACCATAAATTAGACCGAGCTATCAATGCCACGTCAGATTATAGAGTTCATCATTCATCAGTCTCATTCATTCACACAGAAGTCATAATCAGAGCATTAAATCAGGTTTAACACCGGCCTCGGGCAGGAATGCACGTCTGGAGCGGTGTCTGTGATCAGCTGGAACCCAAACACACTTCACGACTGACGCAGACACAATAGCTCAGGTTGAACGTGTAGACATTACAGAGAGAGGGGGGCGATGTCAGAAGCACAGTGTGTGTGTGTGTGTGTGTGTGTGTGAGAGAGAGAGAACTCGTTCACGCTCCCCAAACGTTCAGTCCAAACACACTCCAGTGTTCACTGCTGACCCTCCTTCTTCTCTCCTCCGTCTCCTCCGGAGCCTGTGCCAGAGCCGGAGCCGGAGCCGGAGCCGGAGCTAGAGCCGGAGCCGAGCCAGACCCCGAACCAGAGCCGCTTTCCCGCTCCGACGCCATCTGACAAACACAGCACATATTTCACATTAATATTACAGCCATAGACCTGCACAAATATAATGATACATCAGGTGTAAAAGAGTATTTCAGACAATCTACATAAACCTGATCACTATTATTATTATTATTATTAATAATTTAAAATAACTAATGCTCTTTCAAAATAGTCCACTGATTGAAAAAATAAAAAAATACTATTATTAAATTTGAAATAATCCTCATCCAATGTATTACATAATTATTAATATTAATTTAAAATAACCATATTGAATAATATTATTATTTATTAGATTTAAAAATTATTTTAAAGAATCCTCTTCCAAGTCAATTTAATGAAATATTATTTTTAATAATTTAAAATAAATAATGATCTTTCAAAACCGTCCACTGATTGAATAATATTATTATTAGATACAAATATTTTTTAATTAAATAATCCTCATCCAATTTATTAAATAATAATAATTATTATTAATCTAAAATAACCATATTGAATAATATTATTATTTATTAGATTAAAAATTATTTTAAATAATCCTCTTCCAAGTCAATTTAATCAAATGTTATTATTATTAATAATATTAAATAAATAATGATCTTCCAAAACGGTCCACTGATTGAATAATAATAATCATTACACACTTTAAATCCTCTTCTAAAAGTCAATTTATTGAAAATTATAATAATAATAGTAATGCGCTTCCAAAACTGTCAATTGTCATTAAAAGCTCAATTGTCAGATGAACAAACAATAAAGACACAGAAATGTCTCATGAGGCGTGGTGAAAGCTGGTCAGGTCGGCATGTCCGAGGCTTAACGAGGCTTAACGAGGGTTCCTCACCTTCTTGTACGCGATCTCGAAGAGTTTGAGCGAGGCCTGCTGCAGGCTTGTGGCCGCTTGCTTGATGTTTTCTCCCGTCTCCGTGTCCTTCCGCGAGAGCAGCTCTCGTACTTTAGCCACCTCCTCCTTCAGTTTGTCACACTGCAGAGAGAGATCACACGTGTTAAACGCCGCTGGAAGAGCCGGGGTCATCTCTTCAGACTCCTCATCTCACCTCATCGGCCGGCAGCTGATCCTTGAACTCCTCCATCTTTGACTCGGTGTCGTGCACGATGCCCTCGGCCATGTTCACCGCCTCCACGCGGTCCTGTAACACACCATCAATGGTTATCAGTGATCGACCGATATTGATATTTTATAACCAATACCGATACCAATTATTTGCATGTTTATGTTCCCGATAACACACGATCAATGGTTATCAGTGATCGACCGATATTGATATTTTATTACTGATACCAATAATTTGCATGTTTATGTTCCCGATATACATAAGCGATATTTATTTACTGTTATAAAGTAAATAAAGTCCATTCTTCACTTTGGATTTTCCTCCTTTCAGTCATCTTAACGGTTGAACATTAACAGTCTTTCATGTTAAATTTAATCTTCGAATTACAAAAATATATTTTTTTTTTATAAAAAGCATCATCAGCAACATTGATATTAAGAATAAGCAAAATATTGTCTAATGTTTTCAAATGGAGAAAATAAAGGGCAGGAGTCATATCAATTAAATTAGTTTGCTTAATTTGAGCAATTCTCAAAGCAACCACTAGATGGCGGCATTTATTGGTTAAACCGATATCGGTAAAATGCTTAAACATGGGTAAACCGATATATCGGTCGATCTCTAGTTAAACGGGACATCAGATCGCATGAACAGCAGATGCGAGACGCTACCTTGCGTCTCCGGTCCTCCTCGGCGTACTTCTCCGCGTTCTTGATCATGTTTTCGATGTCGTCTTTGCTGAGGCCGCCAGACGACTGGATCACAACTGCATGAAATAATAGACGTTTTTCATAAAACATAAAAGCATTTTTGGTAGGGTCAAGTGAATAGCTAAAAAATGCATGTTTCACATCATTCAGTATCGATAATTATTGACGTTTTTTATTTTAAGCTAAAAATCATTAGGATATTAAAATCATGTTCCATGAAGATATTTAGTACATATATAAAAACTTAATTATGCATTGCTAAGAGCATCATTTCAACAACTTTAAAGATGATTTTCTCAATATTTAGATTTTTTTGCACCCTCAGATTCCAGATTTACAAACATTGTCCAAACCATACAATGGAAATATTATTTATTATATTACACGAGCAAAAAAAGTTTAAATTGGAAGTTTAAAATTCCACTTACCCAATTTATTATTAAGACACATATTCGTCTTTGACTGCTAAAGCAAAACATTATTTCTCATTTATCTTTTATATGCAGAATGAAATGAGATTTATGCATCATCTGAACACTGAATAAATCATATTTCCATTGATGTATGGTTCAGACAATATCTGAGGATGCAAAAAAATCGAAATATTGAGAAAATCATCTTTAAAGTTGTTTAAATTAAGTTCACAGCAATGCATATTAATAATTAAGCTTTAATATATATACTAAATATCTTCATGGAACATGATCTTAATATCCTAATGATTTTTGGCGTCAAATAAAAATGTATAATTTTGACCCATACACTGTATTGTTGGCTATTGCTACAAATACCCCCCAGCGACTCGACACACATATAATAGATGTTGTCTGGACTTACTCTGCTGTTCTCGGCCGGTGCCCTTGTCTTTAGCGGAGACATGAACGATCCCGTTAGCGTCGATATCAAAGGTGACTTCAATCTGCGGGACTCCACGAGGAGCCGGAGGCACGCCGACCTGTTCAGTCGATACGAGACAACACTGTTATGGTGTAGCTGGCTTCTTCAGTGTGTGCTGCACAGTGTGTGTAAATGCGTACGCACCAGGGTGAACTGTCCCAGAATCTTGTTGTCTGTGGCCATCTCTCGCTCTCCCTGACAAACCTTGATCTCCACCTGAGTCTGTCCATCAGCGGCGGTGGAGAACACCTGCGGAGGGACACATTACGTTGTTTTATTACGTTTTTGAAGCATGAAAGTTAGGGTGAAATAGAAATCTCTACGGTTTCATTAAAATATTGTTGTGTGTTTCAAACAGGTGATTGAAAATAAGTGCCTGATGGTGAAGTGAGCGACGCGATAGTGCTGGGCGGTATGACCAAAATGTATATCACGGTATTTTTCTAAATTATACCGGTTTCACGGTATTTATTATTTTCATGCATTTTCTACTGACTGAGGAAAAACTGCAGGAGATTGACTTAGAATGCCATATTTTAGTGTCATGATGAGTGAATATTGTAGAAAAAGCGCTTGTCCTCCTAATTTAATACATTTAGGAGTACCTTCTGATCAATAAATAAAAAATGAGTCTTCCGAATACGAGGTGACGTTGACTCCTTAAAGTGACATACAGGGGGGTATTTTATTTTTACCTTTGCAATGGCATAATTAAAAAATGTAGGTTAATAAGCTTTTTAAAATGTATATTTAAAACAATAGAATAAGAAGTACTATAAGACAAACAAGTTACCAATCATGAAATTATTAATACAAAAAAAATGGCACAGAAGAACACAAACGTGGCTTGAACGTACATTTTCAGACGTTTAATGAGGCTCAGATTACATTCATAGATTCATGTGGACATTAATGTTTTACATATAAATGTGCTTTTAGTGATGCACAACGGCTCAGCTGTTCCTTTATTTTGAACTATTTTCGTTGATGATCTAGAGCAAAATCATGCAGTACTTGTTTATTGATCTGTTGTATTAAATCAATATATCACATTTGCAAACTCCCCTTATAATTATTAAAAGCTGTCACTCTCCTAATCACGAACTGAACAGAAATTGAGAGCGCGTGATGAGTTCTCAAGAATCAAAAGCACGTGCAAATGTGATAGTCTGTCGGAACGAGTATAATTATTATTAATAGCCGCAATCCCGCGCCGACATTCATCTCTGTGTTCTCTGCTAAGAACCCGACTGTGAATGATGCGAGTGGCGTTACTATGTTGTTTGCCGAGGCGGGGATGATTTTTGGTGTTCCGCAGAACAACAACAGTGTGCTACATGATTCCTACATATTACTTGTCTCTCAGTAATCCCCGATAACGTTTAAATGGTGAACACGGAGCAGTTTCTCCATGAGCGGGAATGTAAAACCCGGAGTGAATCCAGAGCGGAGTGATTACAGAACGCTTAGAGCGGAGAGAGAAACGTGCTTTAATCCACTCCAGGCTTTGATCACATCTCCCTCAACAGTCTGAATACACCTCGTCTTTCCTTCATTTAACACCTATTCAAGCTGAAATCAAGACATTTATAACACTATTTGAGAAATGTAAGCGTATTTACGGTCTTAAAATGATGAAAAGTGAATTTAAGAAGGCGGGAACCCTGCAGTTGACGGGAATCTGTCGTATCGACGGAGAACTTTAGTTTGTGAGAGACGCGGGAGCTGATGCAGCGGACGGTGTGTGTGTGTGTGTGTGTGTGTGTGTGTGTGTGTGTGAGACGCGGGGAGCTGATGCAGACGGTGTGTGTGTGTGTGTGTGAGAGAGACGCGGGAGCTGATGCAGCGGACGGTGTGTGTGTGTGTGTGTGTGTGTGTGTAGAGAGACGGGAGCTGATGCAGCGGACGGTGTGTGTGTGTGTGTGTGTGTGTGTGTGAGAGAGACGCGGGAGCTGATGCAGCGGACGGTGTGTGTGTGTGTGTGTGTGAGAGAGACGCGGGAGCTGATGCAGTGGACGGTGTGTGTGTGTGTGTGTGTGTGAGAGACGCGGGAGCTGATGCAGCGGATGGTGGATATTTGTGGCGGTCGATGTGGATATTGTGGATGACTTCTCTCTCTTCACATTCTACTAGTGCTTCAGTTTCTGAACGTTCACGCTTAGTAACACATACAGCTGTATCCTCGCCAAAATGCAACAGTGAAAAGAGACCCCTCTCTAACAGTGTCGCGTTTCAGACGTTATTTAAATGACACCGGTATTTAAAAAATTAATATCATAAGAAAAATAAACACCGGTATGCAGTATGAACCGGTATACCGCCCAGCACTATGGCGGGAGCTTCAGAAAGCTTCAGTTACCTGGCTCTTCTTGGTGGGGATGGTAGTGTTTCTGTTGATGAGCTTGGTGAAGACCCCCCCCAGCGTCTCGATGCCGAGCGACAGCGGCGTGACGTCCAGCAGCAGCACGTCGGTCACGTCTCCGGCCAGAACGCCTCCCTGGATGGCCGCTCCGATGGCCACGGCTTCATCAGGGTTCACAGACTTGCTGGGAGCGCGGCCGAACAGATCCTGGACCGTCTGCTGGACCTGAGGAGGCACACGAGCAGCGGCTA
The DNA here is from genome assembly GCA_027564155.1 of Gymnocypris eckloni scoliostomus. NCBI lineage: Eukaryota > Metazoa > Chordata > Actinopteri > Cypriniformes > Cyprinidae > Gymnocypris > Gymnocypris eckloni. The sequence continues at coordinate 2,304,010 of CM050426.1, forward strand.
AACATAACATTCTGGGATGTTACGGATAACCATAATCAGACGATATTTAGCGGAGCGAGTTGTTGCGTTGGCCTGCGACTCCTGAAGTTTTTGATAGTTATGCATGTACTACTACACCCCCAGTAAACACGTAGAATTAGGCCGGCTAATATTCTCCCTGTGACAAGTATTAGTCTTCCCGCGATTCCTGTTATTACTTCCACTATGCATTTATATTTAATCATTTAGCAGATGCTTTTATCCACAGTGGCTTACAAATGAAGACACTATAACAAGTCTCGGTTAGCTTAACGCAGTAGCAAGGGATTTTTTGTGTTTATTATATAATACATAAAAAGTAAACAGACTAGAAGCAAGCTAGTATTAGAGTCATGTTTTGCTTTCGTATAATATATACAAATATAATATAATAAGTGATGTTATTCCTTGGTTTAAAAACTATTTAAGTGGAATAACTGTGTGTATAAGCTGAGGGTAAACTATCTGATTCATTGCTGATTGCCAAAGGTGTACCCCAAGGACCTGTGCTGGTTCCCCTTTTATTTACCGTTTATATAAACCATCTTGATTACGACATTCAGGACGCCAGCTTTCATTTCTATGCAGATAACTCTGTTATGTATTGTAGTGCTTCTTCTGGACAACAAGCCGTTTATAAGCTCCAGTCAGCGTTTGATGTGATCCAATCACAGATTTACAATCTAAAACTTGTTCTGAATGTTGATAAACCCAAGTATATGATGTTCTCCGGTTCAAAAATGATTTATAATAATGCATCCTGTGTTCCGACCCTACGGTACCCGTGATCGAATTAGTAAGAGTACAAATATCTTGGCATCATTGTTGACGATGTCCTATCTCCGCATTACTCAACTGAAGAAAAAATAGGAAAATTAAGCTTTTAGGAACAAATTTTGTTTTTCATTCAATGTATGAAATAAATAGGTTACTGCTCCGTTTCTACCCATGCTTGACTTTGGTGATGTAGTGTATTAGTTCACATCATCATATCTGTGATCCTCTTTCGATGATGTTTATCTGGTGCTTTAAGATTTATATCAGATTGTAAACCCTCAACTCATCACTGTATATTGTATAACAGAGTAGAGTCTTCTTTGCTTATCAGAAGAAAAATGCACTGGTATTTAATTATTTTTAAAGCTATTTTGGGGATGTTGCCCTCGTATCTCTGCTGTCTTATAAAACTGTTGAGGAATACTTCCTTGGCTCACAGAATAGTTTTACTCTCTCTGTTACTTTTGTTGGATCTGAATTAGGTAAAAATGCATTATGTACGCTGCTCCGACTGACTGGAATCTTCTGCAATCGAAATTACTAAATTTGTAATTTTAACAGTTATTCGTTAAATAGAAATTAACTCAATGATATGCAACTGTTTTTAAGTGTCTCTAGTCGGTTTGTGTGTAATATTGTGTGATGAAACTGACGTATTGCTGTCCATTTTGGCCAGGACACTTTTAATCTCAGAGAGTCTCTTCTGGTTAAATAAAATAAATGTATAAAAAGAAATTGATTAGAAAAGCTAGAGTGACCCTGCGTCCCAATGTGCATACGATCCGCCCTAAATAGAATTGAGAAGTACTACCATCACATAGAATTTAAGATGGATAGAGAGCACATTGGGTTGTATGCATGTGTACTTTCTGCACGAGAGCGCCCTCCGGCTTCCAGGAGGAATTAAACAGTCATTACATGACATGTGCACGCAGTAATGCTCACAACAATAGTATGAATGATAATAGTTTTCTCTAAAGAAACAGGATTCCCTGAATTATCCTCATGGCAATATAAGCCCATATCCCTAGCTATAAAGGTTCACTCTATAATGGTTGAATTTCAGATCACATGCATGGATCAAACACTAGAAGCAAGCTTTGCTCACCTTCGGCATGCGGCTCATTCCTCCCACCAGCAGCACTTCTCCGATGTCACTCTTGGAGACCTCTGCGTCCTGCATGGCCTTCTGACAGGGTGCCACGGTCCGGCGGATCAGATCCCCCACGATGCCCTCCAGCTGAGCGCGGGTCAGCTTCATGTTCAGGTGTTTGGGGCCGGAGGCGTCCATCGTCAGGTACGGCAGGTTGAGGTCCGTCTGTGTGCAGAAATATACACGGTTACTAACACTCACTCAACATCACCTGCGTGCTGAAAACTCCCAACTAACCACTTCATCATCACAAGCTGGTTATACACATGACATGTCAAAATCAGTGTCTAATTCAGAGCTACATGCAAAAGTGAAAAATGTCAGTTTTGAACAAAAATGAGTTCATTAAGCCCTCTTCTAGCAATGCTCCACATAGTAATTACACATTTAATATGTGAGCCTGGAGCACAAAAGCAGTCTTAAGTATATACAATATACAACAATACATTGTATGGGTCAAAATTATACGTTTTTATTTTATGCCAAAAATCATTAGATATTAAGATCATGTTCCATGAAGATATTTCATATCGTAAATATAATTATTGATTATTAATATGCATTGCTAAGAACTTAATTTGAACAACTTTAAAGATGATTTTCTCAATATTTAGATTTTTTTTGCACGCTCAGATTTTCAAATATTGTCCAAACCATACATCAATGGAAATATTATTTATCCAGCGTTCAGATGATGCATACATCTCAGTTAAGAACATGAGTTCCAGCTCCTCATTTTGACTCTAAGTGCATTAGACGGAATAATTTAACTCTGTGCTGGGCGGTGTGACCAAATAGTTATATCACTGTATTCTTCAAAAATGATCACAGTTTCACAGTATGTTTTTTCATGCATGACCAGCTGTTAACCACGTTTTCTCCTGATTGAGATGCCGTATTTGACCATCAAGACGAGGGAATATTATGGGCTATATTACTTGTTTGACTCATGCAGTGCACTGCAGATTAACAAACTAAAAAACATTATATGTGCATAATTTTAACAGATGAACTATGCTCATATGTGTCCCTGGAGCACAAAATCAGTCATAAGTGTCAATTTTGTGAAACTGAGATTAATGCATCATCTGAAAGCTGAATAAATAATATTTCCATTGATGTATGGTTTGGACAATATTTGTAAATCTGGAATCTGAGGGTGCAAAAAAATCTAAATATTGAGAAAATCACTTTTAAAGTTGTTCTATTTAAGTTCTTAGCAATGCATATTAATAATCAGAAATTCAGTTTTGATATATTTACGGTAGGAAATATCTTCATGGAACATGATCTTTATATCTAATGATTTTATCAGGGACACGTATTTTAATTCCAAACAGTCAGTAAATATCACATCGTGGACTTCTCATCCCTAATGCAAAAGTAATATATTTTCACCAATTTGTTATAATAAAAACAATGAAATCACATTAATAAGAGCAAGAATAAATGTGCAGTGCTGTATGTTTGGGCTGCTGCTGACCTGCAGAGATGAAGACAGCTCACACTTGGCCTTCTCCGCCGCCTCTCGCACCCGCTGCAGCGCCATGTTGTCTTTGGTCAGATCCACTCCAGACTGCAACGAGACCACACACAAGCCCCGTCAGACCAGCACGAACCGGCTTCACATCACACCTCCATGCACTGCTGAACCCAGAGTATCTGACAGCAGCCTTCGGTTGAACCACTGCAGTCTAGTTATTAACGTCTTGCTTAAAGACGACAAAAGTTCAGTTTTTACATTCTATAATAAGATCATTAAAGCATCAAATCAGCTACTCTATTATTGATCTATTCAATTGATGCGTGACTGATATTTCTCACGCGCATCGCTGCTGTATTTGAGCTCATGTGGTTTGTTCTTTGATAGTAACAACTACTGTAATATGTAACTTAAGTCATGTTTACATAATGATACACATTAATTTGCAAAAGACAAAACAAATGACTAGCTGAAAGATGTGGGTTTAACAATTCTTTACAATTAATCATCAAAAATCAATCTCTTAGTGTTAAAAGACCAGCAACCGTTATTGCTTCGAATTTGAAGATTGGCGCACTACTACTAAACACACACACACACACACACACACCCTCTCACGCGCAAGCACACAGAATCTCTCACACACGTGCGCACAAAACACACAGACACACGTTTGTTTGTTGGGAGGAGGCATGCACACACACGCACGCGCACACACACACACAAAACACACGTTTGTTTGTTGGGAGGATGCGCACACACACTCTCTCCCTCACTCACACACACACACACACTCTCTCCCTCACTCACACACACACACACTCTCTCACACACACACACACACTCTCTCTCTCTCTCTCACACACACACACACACACACACACGCATGCTCACTCTCTCTCTCATACACACACACACTCGCTCACTCTCTCTCATACACACACACCTCTCGCCTCTCTCATACGCACACACCTCTCGCCTCTCTCTCATACGCACACACCTCTCGCCTCTCATATGCACACACTCTTTCTCTCACACGCACACTCTCTCTCACACGCACACACTCTCTCTCACACGCACACACTCTCTCTCTCACACGCACACACTCTCTCTCTCTCACACGCACACACACTCTCTCTCACACGCACACACACTCTCTCTCTCTCACGCACGCTCTCTCTCACGCACGCTCTCTCTCACGCACGCTCTCTCTCACGCACGCCTCTCACGCACGCCTCTCACGCACGCCTCTCTCACACACGCCTCTCACACACACACGCTCTCACACACACGCCTCTCTCACACACGCACTCTCTCTCACACACGCGCACTCTCTCTCACACGCACGCACACTCTCTCTCTCTCACACACACACACACTTTCTCTCTCTACACACGCACGCACGCACACACACACACACACACTCTCTCTCGCACACACACACACACACACACTCTCTCTCACACACGCACACTCTCTCTCACACACGCACACACACTCTCTCTCTCACGCACACACTCTCTCTCACGCACACACACCCTCTCTCTCTCACACACACACCTCGCCTCTCTCCTCCCTCACACACACACACACTCTCTCTCTCACACGCACACACACACTCTCTCTCACACGCCTCTCTCTCTTTCACACACACTCTCTCTTGAACTCCTTCACTATGTGTCGGAGAAGATGCTGGTCAAAATCTTCTCCGCCCAGGAACGTGTCTCCATTGGTGGATTTGACCTCGAAAACACCCTTCTGGATCTCCAGGACCGAGATATCGAACGTCCCGCCGCCCAGATCATACACTGCAATTCTGCAGCGACCACAGGGACAACCACAACATCAGGACGCAGATCCATGACAAATAACACTATTCAGAAACTCACACATTTGACAGATTAATCATGACCAGCTAGAACGAGACGCCGGGATCCAGCAGGAATATAACTACAACATTTCTGCATTTAAACCCCTTTTCATAAATACCACAGAAACCATAGATAACTATGTTATATCTATTGTTTACCATGTGCCCAGGGGTCATCATACAAATATGAGACACTATGAGAAGCCAATGCGTCATTTTAATAAGACTAGAGTCCAGAATATTAAAATTAAACCCTATAAAAATAAAGTGGTTACCATTTTTATCAAAGCAAATAAGTTGACATCAGCATCCCAACTCAAGCTACTGTCAAAACATGCCAAAAATACAATCAGCATTTCTGAGTGAACTGATTTAATACTCATAACTGATAAAGAGCGTTCCTGCCTATGCTAGTACACACATATGATGCAATAATGTCGTTTGAGTGTCTAACGCTCACATTTTGTCCTGAGTCTTGTCCAGTCCGTAGGCTAAAGCAGCAGCAGTCGGCTCATTAATAACACGCAGCACATTCAAACCGGCAATCTGCCCGGCGTCCTTCGTCGCCTGTAAACACAGCAGATGTTAAAGACATGAATCATGATGTTCATTGATCTCGTGTGTGTGTGTGTGTGTGTGTGTGTGGCACCTGTCTCTGGGAGTCATTGAAGTACGCGGGTACGGTGATAACAGCGTTCTTCAGCGTGTGACCCAGGTAGCTCTCTGAAAACAGACCAGCAGTGGTTTGATGGAGATACGGATCATGTGTGTTATGAGTGTTTAGCGGACGCACTGACCTGCGGTCTCCTTCATCTTCATGAGGATAAAGGCTCCGGACTGACTGGGAGAGTACAGTTTACCGTGTGCTTCCAGCCAGGCGTCTCCGTTAGACGCCCGCACGATCTTATACGGCACGTTCTTCCTGTCAACCAATCACAGCTAAGCTCAGCACTTATATGCACACTATACGTAAATATTAAAGGGGTCATGTGATGCGATTTCTTGATTCCTTGGCTTTAGTTTGTGCATGCATTCGATCTGCAGAGTCTTAAAGTCTCCCACAAAAGGATTTATTGTATCTAAAATATCCAGACCGGGCTACGACATGGCTACGTCACGATGTGGGAATATTAGCATAAGACGTGGTTTCAGTAACGCAGTAGTGTTGATGCAGCCGTGTCAGGGAGAAGGCTGGGCTCGCGAAGGCTGGGCTCGCGAAGGCTGGACGCGCGAAGGCTGGACGCGCGAAGGCTGGACGCGCAAAGGCTGGACGCGCGAAGGCTATTTAAAAAAAAAAACTTTGCTCTGCCAATCTTGCGCTTCTGCATCCGCGACTGTATGTTCGTTTGGTTATAAGTTTAAGTATTTGCTGTTGACTGTTCAAATGCGCTTTTGCACACATTAAAGCATGCCAACATGCTCCGTTACACCAAATAATTATCTTTAAAAAGCATCATATGACCCCTTTAGTGGTGGGAAAAATTACTAGAACACTAGTTTTCACCAAAAAAAAAAGGTTCAAGTAATATTAATTGTAATAATCTGTGATATTTTTGAGATCACATGAAGAACTCTATTATTACAATTAATAGCAAAAGCTGATATCTCCGTCAGACACAGGATGGAAATGACTGACTTCAAACCAGTTTTAGCTGCTGAAGATACTAGTGCCTGAATAATTCTGGCCATCACAGTATATGGACATGAATTCTGAGCGTCTCACATATCCTTCTGGACTTCCGGGTCGTCGTAGCGGCGTCCGATCAGGCGTTTCGTAGCGTAGAGCGTGTTGTTGGGGTTGGTGACAGCTTGGCGTTTCGCCGGCATGCCCACGAGTCTCTCTCCATCAGCTGTGAAGGCTACCACTGACGGCGTCGTCCTCGCTCCCTCCGCGTTCTCCAGGACCTGTGACCCAACATCAGTCAGTGGACAATAACACTCAGAACTGACTTTCTAGGGTCGCATGATCATGGTTCAACTATTTAAAGTCCGTGTGAAGTCAATTCTGAGAATTGTTTGTAAACGCATTATAAATGTTAGAAATGCATTGCTGAAACACGTTACTAAGACTGTACTTAATTGTGGAGTTAGACCGTTAAACAGTTTTTCACCATTTTCGTGATCAGGATTTTTTGGGCGGGGCTAAATCAGGACTCGATGACGCTCTACGAGCCCAGCCCCTCCCCCGACGCTATAAGAGCCCGGCCCCTCCCCCGACGCTATAAGAGCCTGGCCCCGACGCTATAAGAGCCCGGCCCCTCCCGACGCTATAAGAGCCCGCCCCTCCCGGCGCTATAAGAGCCCGGCCCTCCCCGACGCTATAAGAGCCCGGCCTCCCGATGCTATAAGAGCCCGGCACCTCCCGACGCTATAAGAGCCGGCACCTCCCCGACGCTATAAGAGCCCGGCCCCTCCCCGACGCTATAAGAGCCCGGCCCTCCCCGACGCTATAAGAGCCCGGCCCTCCCCGACGCTATAAGAGCCCGGCCCCTCCCCCGACGCTATAAGAGCCCGGCCCCTCCCCCGACGCTATAAGAGCCCGGCTCCTCCCCGACACACTAAAGGTGCGTTCACACCAGACGCGAATGAAGCGTTACGCGCGAATGATTTACATGTTAAGTCAATGCAAAGACGCAATAGACAATCCTGCGGCGCTATTCGCGTGAATGAGGCGGCGCGAATTGAGCGTTTGGGGCATTTGTCGCACGATTTGCTTGAGTTAAAAAATCTGAACTTTGGCGGATATTCGCGCCGCGTTAACCAATCAGGAGCTTTTTTAAGCATTCAAATTTGTCTGGGTGGTTAATAACACATTTTTCTGTGGTGTGACAAACTCGGAACACATTTAATATTCACTTTACACAGACTTTAACAATTATTTGGGTCAAAAAATTAAACATGCCATTTTTTTTTTTTTTTTTATTTCCTCCGAATTGCAGCGTTTTCACAAAAGCACAAATCAACAGTGGTGGTCAGTAACGAAGTACAACTACTTCGTTACTGTACTTAAGTACATTTTTCAAGTATCTGTACTTTACTGGAGTAGTTTTATTTTGAGTAACTTTTACTTTACTACATTCCAAAGCATAAGATCGTACTTTTTACTTCACTACATTTCATAAAACATATCGTTACTCCTTATAATACATCACGTGCTCCGAGACGCAGAAACGGTGTATGATTCATGAACAAACTGATTCTTTTCAATGAACCTGTTCAATCGGTTCGCAAATCGCAACAAACGATTCATTCACCCGATTGCAGCTGTTCTCGAGTCGAAAACTCACTGATTCAAATGATCCGTTTAGAGCGAGTCTTCTTCAGTGAACTGAACTCACAAATAAAGAACCGGGAGATCTCGTGAGCGCGCGCGCGCAGGCGCCCAACAGCTGCTGCGAAAAGTATGTTACTAATGTCGAAATTTAGGATTAATTATTGTAACTGAAAATAATATTTAGGTCAAAACTGTCAGTTGTTTGTGAAATAAATCTGCTGTAAAGGGTGATCTATTTAAGCCCACTGAAATGCTTGAATGCAGACAGATCAACATCAGTGTCTCTAACGTTATGTTTTAGGTCAAAAACAAAACATTAAAATAACACCGATTAAATAAAATAACTCATGCACGCTCATATTCCCCGCTGCTGTAACGTTAGCAGTTTTATTAAAATGCTATGCATTTAGACCTATGTGACGTCCTGTTTTATATTGTTTATCAACAGTATACATTTTTATATTGTTTAGATCAACTAGCCGAGTAGACCGATATGAATGTTTATTCATAACCATACTGAAAATAAGTAAATATTGTTAGCTGATGCTAACTGTCTAGCTAACAAGCTTGCTGGTGCTAAGTTGAGGAAATGTTTAGATATAAAGTCCAAATATCTTTATTCAGCCACCTAGATAGATTCCATCTGAGGAAAAAGAAAGGACATGATGTTCAGAACATAGTAACTACAGTAATTATCAGAGTGGGAAGTGATGCCCTCCGGGGCATTGGGCCAGGGTGTTTTTACACCACAGACAAAGTTTGAGAAGAAAAAAAATAATTATGAAAATATAATTAGATTTTCCTTAAAATGTTCTTCCTAATTTCAGGCCTAATTCTCATGTCATATATAACTGACGTTCTGCAAAACAACAAGTTCTAAAACACTTTTTCTTACTGGTGAAGATTAGATGGTGAAATCTGTTTTCTCTCAGGTACATGGCAGTGTAAGCTTCACAGTGAACATTACTACATCACTCTCATCAATGTAGTCCATATCAACAAAATATATATCTTGACTCTATATAGTGGTTATTTTGGGAAAAACCCAGGTATTTTGGGCAGTAGGATTATAAAAATATGTGCTAATATAAAATTAAATAAAGTAGTCTATATAAAATTGCAAAATAAATCTGTCTATCAGTACTTTTTTACTTAAGTACATACAAAATTGAGTACTTTTGTACTTTCACTCGAGTAAAATTGAAAAAGCAGTACTTTTACTTTTACTGGAGTAATATTTTATTATACGTATCTGTACTTTTACTCAAGTACTTGATCTGTGTACTTTGACCACCACTGCAAATCAAGATACTCTGCACAATTAAAGTTGCATGGTTTTCTGGCCGATTTAGTTGCCGTAATATCTTTTGCCGTTCTGTGCCGTAACTATATCTTTCAGAAAACCATGCAACTTTAATTGTGCAGAGTATCTCAATAGAGATCGCTAAATGTTTGCCTGTGTTTTCAGCGCGTTGTCATTAATGTACACATGGTTGCCAGATTGGGGAGATTAAGTAAATCATTGGGTTAAAACACTCTGATGGGGGTAACTAATTCAATCTGGCAACCGCCGCCATAAAAGCAAACAGAAAATCATCTCAAGTTTTCAGTAAGAAATAAAAACCGAGCAAAATTAATCATGCAGCCCTATGAATAACCATAAATGACTGCTATATGACAGGGCTCTACGCTTACTATTTCTTTTAGGAGCACCTTCTAATCAATAATCAAAATTAAAAATTATATTATGAAGTGTTAAATGGACTTTAGTTTTTATCTTTAGTAATGCCATTTTCTATCTTTATTAAAATTATGCTATTCTTTGTCAAAAAAGATACATTTATACGCTTATTAAAGTAGTCTAAAAAATTTACAGAATGAGAAGCAGCATAATAAGTTATTAATAAAAATGTAATCAGCATTTAAGAAATAAATGTAAAACAGGTGGCACAGAAAAACACAAAAGTGCCTTATAGGTGTATTTTCAGACGATTAATGAGGTTTTAAATTAATGTTTTAAATATACATTTTTGTATAGAGTAATATCACTGGTCACTGAATCGTTCATTTAATTGATTCGTTCATGAACGAGTCTTTATGAATGGGGAATCATGACTCCTAGATTCGTTTAAAACCAGTTAATTCACAAACGACTCGACTGGGACTTTGTCTGAAACTATTTTCTGATGAAATAGACCAATAAGGACAATATAAGTCACTTAATATTAACTTCTTGCTTAATGAACCGCTGTATTAAATCAATAGCACATTTGAATCAACACTGCTCTTATTGGCACGGTCTGTTATAATGAGAGGATACGTCTGATTCATTAGAAAGCTTTCAGCACAAACACACACATGCTGATCGGGTCAGTCGCACACGTGCGCCTAAATATGTTTTCATAGTCACTAATGCACTGTAGATGACACTAACGGTTGACTGATTCGTCCTACTGACTTCATTCAGGTCTTTATTAAAACAACGTCTTCTTAAGAGGTGCATTCATACAGTAGCTTCACAATCATACTCCAGTTGCATTTTCTCGGTTATGAGAGATGTGCAGCGATGAAATATGAAATTAAGAGAGTAGTATTGAAGAGATAGCGGTCTATACACACAGCTTGATTCACCGTAAACTAAATATGGCATATGTATACTTTGATTAAAAACAACTGTGTGTGGAAAACATCGCATTTGAGCTACTGACGGGATCCGGAAACATATCGGTTTTACACCAATCGAGTCAATATTTGAAGTGGAGGAAAACCTCAAAGCGGTCCTATAAACCAAAATGCATTCTTGTCTCAGGACAGCTTCGATGAGCTTTTTGATGCACTTCAGATGCTGACGACTGTATTGGATCTGGTCAAGATCACTACAAGCGTTTGTGTGTCCAGGTCTGAGTCTCGATGCGTGCAGGAGGAGTCGGTGCTCACCCGCGCTTGTTTGCCCTCCATCACAGCCACGCAGGAGTTAGTGGTTCCCAGGTCAATGCCAACGACAGCGCCTCGGATCGCCTCGGACCTGAAACACCAGCAGCAGCAGCTCAGAAACACGGCCTTCAATCTTCACCAGACGTGTTTAACCGAACCGCTCATACTCACGCATAGTGCCGCCTGGACGCCGCCTGGAGAGTCTGCCGGGTCAGTCCGCTCCAACAAGACTAAAACATTACAGAGAGTAAACTATTAGAGGTGTGGTACGGTGCAATCACATCACATTGTGCACAATTGGGACCTTGGATCAAAAAAAACTGTCATAAGTCATAAATACGTAATCTTTACATTGATGTATGGTTCGGACAATATCTGAAAATCTGAGGGTGCAAAAAAAATCGAAATATTGAGGAAAATAGAATTTTCAAATTAAGTTCATAGCAATGCATATTACTAATCAAAAATTATGTTTTGATATGTAGGAATATCTTCATGGAACATGATCTTAATATCTAATGATGTTTGGCATATAATAAAAACGTATAATTTTGACCCATACAATGTTTTGTTGTAAAAATATAGCTGTGCTGCTTATGACTGCGTCTGTGCTCCAGGGTCACATTTAATTCTAAACATGTGGTTTAATGCCATGTTGACACAAACAGAGTCACGTGGGTTACAGTAATTGCCTATAATGGCAACATCGCTTCAAATATGCAGAATATTATACTCCTGAATAACTAAGAAAGACCCAGAGATGCAGAGAAGCTCATCTCATAACCGAGACGAGATGCTTCAGGACACTTGATGAAGGTCACACACACACACACTCTCTCTCTCACACACACACACATTAATAACAGTGTCGAGATCGTGTAACAACTGCTCTTCATCACATCTCCTTAAGTGATTACATGATCGGTCACAAATTAGAGAGCAGGTGACCCTCTCTCTCTCTCTCACACACACACTCACTCTCTCTCTCTCTCTCTCTCTCACACACACTCACTCTCTCTCTCTCACACACACACACACACACACACACATTAATAACAGTGTCGAGATCGTAACAACTGCCTTCATCACATCTCCACACACATGATCGGTCACAAATCAGAGAGCACACACACTCACTCTCTCTCTCTCTCTCTCTCACACACACACACACACACACACACACACACACACACACACATTAATAACATGATCGGTCACAAATCAGAGAGCAGGTGACCCTCTCTCTCTCACACACACACACACACACACACACACACACACACACACACACACACACACACACACACACACACACACACACACACACACACACACACACACACACACACACACACAGTGTATATACATATAGTGGTGTATTAGTCGCTCACCTTCTTGATGAGATCAGACACACTGCTGCAGGTCTTCTGAGAGCGCGACACGCTCCTCGCTGCTGTTCTCGCCGCGGACAACATCTCTGACGTACTTATCGCTTAATTCAGATGAACGCTGAGTGAGATGTCTTTGTAAAGTCGATTAAATGAGCTCTGGTGGTCAAACTCAGGCCCTGTGCTGTCAGTAGCGCTAGAATTGAACTCTCTCTCACTGACGCTCTTCTAGAATTATCCAACACCACATGTCGTTCCGAAGGACCTCGTAGCTGCTCACGGAGCGCCTGAACAGAATACGACACTCCGCTTTCGTTTATAAATAGCTGTGTTGCTTAATGGAATTATTTACTGTGTATTATGTGCTATTGTTGTCTAAATTTATATTAACCTGAGACAAAACTATGATCTAATAAGATTTGAATGGCAAATTAAATAAGGCATGTTCATAGACATCAAAGACTACAATCTTGAAGGTCATACCAAAATCTTTCGTAGTCATTACATCATAGCGCTCTCGTGCAATTATTATTATTAATACATTCTGCTAGGCTTCTCAAATTATCTGAAAAACACTACATTTGTGTATTGTGATTCAGTTCCTACAAAATAAAATATTTTATAATTAATATTATTATTATTATTAATAACCCGGATGTTATTTTAATCTCAACTAATACGAAAGCTCATATTTGGCAGGGCTTCGTGTTAAAATTGTCCTAATTTGTAAATCGCTTTGGATAAAAGCGTCTGCTTAGTGTAAATGTAATATAAAATGTATTAATATTCGCTATTGTTTATATATGGTAGTTTATAATTGTACAGATTATGTATTGAAATATTATTATTGAATATATATACAGTTGTCATATCATATATCAGTCACATTTAAGCCTTTCCCCGCTGTTCTGTAAATAAACAGACCTTTTTCACATTTCCGGTTTCTCGGCAGCGGAAGTCGTCATAGTTGGGTTAACTTAATTTGCTCAAATAGCTAAATAAAACTCTACGATAGTGTTTTCATGACTTTAAATAAAATTAAATAAAACTGAGAAAGACTGATAACGGCAGTCAGAAGAGAGAACGACGCTGCGTTAGAAACACCCTCGAATGAGCGTTAAAGGTATAAATATATATAAAGGTATAATACAAAGAATAGTGTTATAAATGTACATACATTTTTTTTAAATACACATATGAAAAACTATTGAGGATTTTTTTTTTTATAATTGTTTTTAGAATTAACAACCCAATAACATCTAAATCATACAATACAAATAAATAAAGAACAAAAAACAAACCAAAACAAAAACATACAGGGGTAATATAAAGTAAAGGTGCCCAAAAAGGCACTTTTTACAGCCAGGCAAAAGGTCACGAAGCATTCAGTCAGCACATTATAGGAATGAATCGATATTATAAGCACAGTGTTATCGATTTTAAGGCTTTAACATTGCTGGAGGTAGATATCGTATCCAAGTAATACTTCAGATCTTTACTAAATATAGGAAACAAGGGCTTTACAGTCAGAAATTAGCACTTGTGTATTTAGCTGGTAAAATGCACAACTGTTCTAAAGTGGTTTCAGTCCTTTTTAAATAGTAGGAAGTTTTCTGTACACATTGGAAAACACACTTCCTCAGGAGCACATCTGTTACGGTGAAATTGAGACAGAAGCTTGTGGATCCAAAATGCAGTTTTAATATAAAGAGTAATCAGACAGGCAGAGGTCATATACCAGCAGAACAGTATCCAAACGGTCAAGGTCCAGGAAATCCAGGTAGTAAAAAGGTCAGGCCATGAAGCAAACAATCAAAAATCAAGAACAACCGGCAATAGTCAGGAACACGACAAGGCAGGACTAGCAACCTAGAAACAGGGAAAATACTTAGTACTGTATGCAGATAGATATAACAATACTGAGCCCAGCATGCTGGGTCCGAATGGATTAAATAGTGTCCATGTTATTGAAAACAGGTGAGGGTGTAATCAATGAGCATGATGGGAAATGGAGTTCAAGATAAAGTCCATGTGGTGTTTATGTGTTTGGCGACCTCTGGTGGAGAGCCAAGAGACCGACCGTGACAACATGTGTCCTGTGGTGTTCCCCAGGGTCTATTCTTGCCCCAACATTGTTCTCTTTATACCTGCTGCCATTGGGCTCCATCTTTTTAAAATATGGCGTATCTTTGAACTTATATGCTGAAGACACCCAATTGCACCTGCCCTTTAAACATAACGATTCAAGCTCCATAGATGTCCTGCTGGCCTGTTTAAAGGAAGCAAATTAAGGCTTACACAAAATCTTCTGACCTTAAACGAGAATAAAACCAAAATAGTACTGTTTGGTCCAAGTGATTTCTACGACTTAGGTGATCTTGACCTTGGTGACTTTTTTTTACTACAATTTATTTGAAAAGGGACCATGCACAATTTTAACATAAATGTTTCCATTTCATGCATTGTACCAAATTTAGCCAATGGCTAGTTTCCATCCGCAGTCCCTTGACAGATAATCTCAATCACAGTAAAACACAAAAAACATACAATACAATAATACTTATACACATTATATCAGAGCCATGACCATGTCAGTGTTTACAGAGTTGAGTCGATTTTAATAAGATTTTAGTTTCGATTTAAAAATGTCGATAGATGTGCACATCCTTATGTCTTCCGATCGTGCTCCAACATGTGATAGCTTTCACTGAGAAAGACCATAATCCAAAAGCAGCGTGACCGAAAGGAATAACACCGTCACTAGTGGATGATGATCTAGTACATCTCACAGAGACAGTAGAACCAAAGTGCACGAAGTATGGAAGGAGCCAAGCCATTTAACATTTTGTAAACCCTACATAAATTCGAAAAAAGTCTAAAATTGTCAAAGCTCAGAAAATTGTATTTCTCCAAAACTCTACAATGGTGGTATTGGTTAGACTTTTAGTCCAACGTTTTTAGAGTCTGTTTGTGAAGAGATTTTAAAGGTTTAATAACAGTTTCTCCTGTTTTACCCCAACATGTAAGACAATATGACGAGATGAGAAAAAATTGTAGCATGCATAAAGATCTTAGCTATATCAGTATGTAGACATTGTCTAATTTGACTGAAATTTAACTAACTATATTTTACAGTCCTCGCCCATTTCTTTACAAGTTTTTTAAAACTAAGGTTTGAGTTCTTATGTCTCCCCATGTGTGACATTTTTTTGATTCAGGTCTCAAGTTCGATAAACAGATTAATTCTGTTGTTAAGTCATGTTTTTATCATTTACGACGTCTTGCAAAAGTTAAACCTTTTCTTTCTCTAAAGAACTTTGAAATAGTTATACATAGTTTTATTACTTCAACGCCTTGACTATTGTAATTCACTCTACTATGGAGCAACCAAATCTTCGACTGGGCGCCTTCAAATGGCATACAAAATGCTGCAGCCAGGCTGCTGACTGCTATCCAAAATTCGATCGTATATCTCCCATTTTAACTTCTCTGCACTGGCTACCAGTCAAACAGAGAATCGAATTTAACATTTTAGTTTAAAGCAGTACATGGCCTTGCTCCAGCTTATTTATCTGATCTCGTACGTTGTCATAATCCGTCCAGGGCACTTAGATCCGGCAACCTTGGAGTGCTTGCTGTTCGTCGATCGAGGTTAAAACCTAAAGTGTTCCTGTGTGGCTCAGTGGTAGAACATTGCGTCAGCTGAGCGAAAGGTTGTGGGTTCGATTCCCAGGGAACACATGTACTAATAAAATGTATAACCTGAATGTAAGTCGCTAAATGCATAAATGTAAAACATCGTGGAGACCGTGCTTTTGCGATAGCAGGCCCTAAACTCTTGAATAGTCTCCCGGGATCAATCCGAATGTTTGTCATCACTCTCCTCTTTTAAATTTAAACTTAAAGCACACCTTCTTAGTGTGGGTTTCTAATGTATTATTCTAATCGTATGTATGCTATCCTATAGATTGTTATAGATTCTGTTTTTTATTTCAGCTTCTTGATCTGTGCAGCACTTTGGTCAACCTTGGGTTGTTTTTAAATGAGCTTTATAAATAAACAATGAAATTAAATAGATTTATTAGAAAATATGAACCCATTAGATTCTTCTCAGTATGATAAAAACCAAATAAAACATCAAAGAAAAATTGTGTAAGATTGAAGTACGTATAAATAGAAAAAATGGTGCATTACCCCCAAAAAGACGAGAGGAACCTTCTCCGGAAACATTATTTACATATAAACATTCACAGGGTAAACTCGATGTAAAGGATGCTTATTTAACCTTAATTCAATATTTATTGGGTAAAGACCACACGCTCTTCCAAGGAATATCATAAACATAATTACTCAACAGAAGGAACAGTAGTTATATCATTCTGAATCTTTCTATTCCTGAAAGAAGAGCTGAGCGCAAAGCAAATTAGTTTCACAGGGATGAGTCAATGAAATAACGGAGGGGACAGAATCAATAGAGTTTATTAAGAGAGTAATAGCGTCCATAACTATGCCAAAACCACGTGAGGTAACAGGTATACAATATTTTCTTAAAAACTCTGAATAAGTAAATAACCATTACTATTTAAAAGCTGAGAAACCAAGAAATGTAATTTTTAAACCAATCAGGAAAATATAAAGATTATTTTTATAACATATATCATGGTTATTCCATATAAAATAACGGTGGGGACTGAAATTGTGTTTATATATGAAGTGCCAGGCCAATATCACCTGCTTGTGGAAGTTTGATCATTTAATACGTAGTTTAGAGACATTATAATTACATACCAACAAAAAGGGGAGACCACCAACTTAAGAAAACATAATAGAGAATAGCATTCCAAAAGGAATCAGGAATATTCAAGAACCAATTTATCTTAAATGTATTGTTTAAGGAGAAAAGTCAAGAAAATTGAGAAAATGTTCATAGCTGTTTATAACGAAATATTGTTTTATATAGTGTCTCCTGTGTTTCCAAAAGAGACACTACTTTGGTGCTCTTCCTCTTAAAGATAGGTCCCTTAAGGAATTACATCTTTTCTTAGCTTTAGCAACTACTGGATCAAAGTTTAATCTACCGCTAATATTGTCATCTTTACAAATAGTTATACCCAAGTAACATGCATGAGATTTAACAGGGATATCATAAAGGGAAGAGGCAGAGCAGGACTTTATGGCAAGCAGCTCACATTGATCTAGATTTAAAGTTAAGCCAGAAAATACTTTAATATAATCAATAGCAACAGGGATCTATAATCATCTTTTAGAAAGAGAGTGCGGTCGACTGCTAACTGGCTTATGAGAATATTATCATCGCAGTCTTGTGAATGGGGTCCATAAAGACCTCATGCGAAACCTCATTCATTATTTTGTTCCTTTTTCTCTCCTTGGTTTCACCAGGGGCTCATGTATACACATTGCATATGTGCAAAATAGAAATGTGCATGCACGTATTTGGATTATAAAATAGCCGTTAACCAGTAGACACTGGGGATATGCCACCAGATGAGCAGGCGATCATGGACGGCTTTTAGGTCTTGGCTAATCCATGCTGTCCTGGTAAGGAGTGTACTAAGGCAGACTGCCTGATTTCTCACTGTTTATGCTGATGCTCCTCTGGCTCAAATGGGTAATGCTTTGTCTATTCTCCTGGCAGCCTTATAGAAAACAGTGTGTGTGGAAGATCAAGACTCCACATGTTAATTGATTCGGCTTGGTAGCACATTCACAACAAACACGTGATGTAAGTGAGGATATGTCATCAGCTGTCTTTTGTCACAGGCAGATATGGCTGGCTCAGGCAACTTTGCAATGAGGAGCAAACTGATGAATTTACCATTGCCGGGCTTTAATGTCTTTCATCCAGATTCTCAGGAGATGTTGGACAGAGCATTCCATTACATTGAGGGAGAATGTTCAATGGGCTTGCGGTAATTCCCCAGCTCTTAAACAAAGGTTCTCTAGCGACTGACGCTAGAGGCTGTAGCCTTTGGCGTTCCTTGTTAGAGCGCCCGCCTCCCGCGCCGGAGTCCCGGGTTTGCGACCCGCTCGGTGAGTTGGTGCGGACCCGTGTCGGGGGGGTTACATTGGTGCCGTGACCCGGACGGGAGTGAGGTTTAGGGGGGTGAGTGTAACGGATGTATGCCAGTAAGGGCTGTGTGTAAACCTCACTCCCCTGACCTCAAAAAGAGGCGCTCTAGCGACTGATAGCCTTTGGCGTTCCTTGTTAGAGCGCCCGCCTCCCGCGCCGGAGTCCCGGGTTTGCGACCCGCTCGGTGAGTTGGTGCGGACCCGTGTCAGGGGGGTTACACACGGTAACTCATGGGTACCAACTGCAGTTTCACCTCCCTTTTCAGGGGTCCAAATGACTAAGGATGCCCTTTTTGGAGCCAGTATTGGTGGAGGAAGTTTAAAGTGTGTTGGAAAAAAAAGGAGCCATTTCAGAGGTGCCTCCCAGCTGTCACCACACTGGTCAAGGAGACAGAGAGGCAGATGCTAGTCAAAAGGAGGTTTATTCAATAGAACTCAGGCAGGGCTTCCAACATAGGAGATATAACAAAGAAGGCTCTGGAAGCCGGATGTACAGTCTCACTGTACGTAAACTAGCGTTTCCTCAGGCGGGGACAAGATCTAGGATGGACGGGCAGATAGGCAGACATCGACCAGTGTTCAGAGTAACCTTGAGACCAGCTGAAGAGTGACTGAGGTGAGTGAGCTTATGAATGGTGGTGGTAAGTGGTTGCAGGTGTTCGTGATCAGTACTCTGGTGATTGTGAGCGGGTGTAGGTGGTTGATTGCAAGTTGTTCCGTGACACCAGCGCACAGCAAAATGGGTCTACTCCACAATAGGGAAAAAATCGGCCCATTCCCAACCTCACAATTCTCAACCAATACTTAAAGGTACTCTCATTCAAAATGATTCACCAAGAGTATTACTCAAATGGTCTCAGGCCTTAGCCCCCCTTCAGTTACATGGTATCAAAACTCTTCCATATCTAGACGATTGGTTGATCTCTATATCAAGGAGTAATGGACACAGTGAACGTACTGGCCCATATTCAACCCCTTGGTTCCACTGTAAACTAGAAGAACAGCAGTCTCCAGCCTCAACAACTTCAAGTGAACTTTATGCAGGATCCATTTTGATTCTGTGACAATGGATGCATGTCTCCCAGAAGAGCAGTGATCACAACAAATGCATCACTGACAGGCTGGAGAGCTGTCTGGGAGGGCTGGTCATTTAGGAGCTCCATTAAACACCGATGTGCTCAAACTAAAGGCCTCTTCAAACGTTCTCCGGTATAGACTTAACACTCTTGAAAATACTAATCAGCATTTTGAAGATCACATCTCACTGTGAAGACATACTGATAGCATATAATGATACACATCAGACACAGTGAGTAATGGATTTAGAGGCTATTTATGGAAATATCGAACACAGAGATATTGAGGACACAACTGGACCTCAAACTCAGATGTTAAATTAAGTGTATTAACACTTGACTCGTTTTTTATTGACTTTTTCAAAGTGTTCACAAATTTTGGCATAGCACTTCCAGATGGCAAATAAATATGCTTATAAAGCATAAAAATGCATGTCTATTACCAAAAGCAATAGTAGATTATCCTTACCGAGCAGTGTTGGCTCTACATTGAATTACCCCCTCTGAGCGATCCCCCCCCACTCACCTCACCCATCCGAGAAAAAACAAAACAAAATCGTGGCCATGTTTTACTATAACAATATAAGTGTAAGACAAGCTTATATTTCTCAATTCCACAAATCCTTCAACAGAACATTTGAAAAACACAATCCTGCACAAAGCAGTATAAGTTATCATAAATATACCCTATATACATAAAAGTGGCAAAAATATGTGCAATCAGAATGTAACAAGAGCAGAGAACAACAATAATATCAAATATTAAGAGTAATATAAAAAATAAATTATAGAATAAAATTCTAAATCACACAAATCCTTCATCACACTAAAGAAAATCGAATTATTACACTATTGCACTAAAAACAGAAAACACAACTAAAACTAAAACCTGACCTTTCTGGCCTTCCTTGATGCAAAATCATAAATAATGTCATCATATGAAATCTGCTCCCCTGTTGAGTGATACTGGTGATAGCAAGGCCAGTGAGCCGTTCCTGAGTAGAGATCCACCAATATATCGGTTTACCGATATTTAAGTATTTTACCATAATCGGATATCGGTTTTGAAAAAAAACGATAACCGATCTTTTTTTTTTTTTTTTACTATATAACCATTGTTTCAACAGTAAACATCTAAATAAATACATCTTTATCTAAATTAATGATTTATTATCTCCGCAAGCGATCGCAGTTTGAGTATAGTTCTGTGTAAATAGATAAACCACGCTGTCAGCAGTTTTCATAATTTAGACAAAAACATTTTAATAATTCTGATAAAACAGTTAAGAAATGCAATAAAATACGATGTTTTGTTTGTTATAGCTTATTTCAATATTCCAGAGAATATTATTCAGTGAATTATTCTTCACTCTTTAGTCTATTAAACAGATTATAAACCTAAAACTGTAGTTTAAAATGAAGTTGATATGACTTCTGTCCTTTATTTTCTCCATTTGAAAACATTAGACATTATTTTGCTTATTGTTAATATCAGTGTTGCTGATGATGCTTTTTATTAATAAAATGTTTATATTGTTGTAATTTTAAGATTACATTTTACATGAAAGAATGTTAATGTTTCAACCATTTTTTGTTGTTGTTAAGACGACTGAAAGAAGGAAAAACCAAAGCGAAGAATGGACTTCACTCAGTTATTTATTTACTTTATAACAGCAAACAAATATCGGTTCTGCATATCGGTTATCCGGTACATAAACATACAAATAATTGGTATCGGTTATAAAAACTCAATATTGGTCGATCACTATTCCTGAGACATGGTTGACCTCAGGTACGACTTGATCAACGCTCCTCTCTGCTTGAGCCACAGTGACTGGCAGAGTAAGTGCAGTCCCGAGAGCAGTCCAAACGTTGGGGTGGATCTCCGATAGATCTTTATCATGCATATAAGTGATAAAAGCTCAAGGAAGCTCGTGATGGCAGGTGAGGGAAGTTCTTGATTTCCAAGACAAGCTCTCTAAACAAAAACGTGCAAATTATAGGCCTGTGTTTTAATATTATGAATGAAATGTGCGTTATTTGGAAGAAAGTCAAGGTGTGACTGATTTTAGCCCACTAAGTGGACACCACCCCACCCCCCTTCGTGTCCACTCCATTTGGGAGAGGTGAACTGCCCCCCCTTCCACTTCTCACACAGCTTCTGTGCACGGCACCTTCTCAGAAAGCAGGGGCGACAATTTGCCAATTCCCCACACAGTTATATAATAGATAATAGAAAATTGCTTAGCGCCGCAGATTATTAGTATTTTTTTTTGTGTCACGTGTCATGAAAAAATGCTCGCCCATGCCACAAACCGCCACTGTTACCGAGGTTGATTTGAAACTTAATTTAAGAGTATAGACTGATATTTGTGTGTTTTGGTCCTGTTCGTCAGGAGGAAGAACATGTTTGGTGTTGATCACAGTGGGTCTCGGGCTCATTTGTGTTCTTCTGCTGGTCTTCATCATACTGCAGCACATCACCATCACAGCAGAGAGAGACCTGATAAAGAGTTACGAGAACACAGTTGAAGAGTTTAATCAAACTATCAACAGCTGACAGGAAAATGACACTGCTCTAATGACTGAAAAACACCAACTGCAGAACAACTTCAGCTCTTTGACTCTGGAAGCTGGAGAAGTCAATGGTTTCCAGTTACAGAGTGATCTTGACTCTTTGAATAAGAGTGGCCCAGGTTGTTTTTTCATGTCCAGTGAGTTAAAGAACTGGGCTGACAGCAGACAGTACTGCAGGGATCGTGGAGCTGATCTGGTCATTATCAACACTGAAGAAAAGCAGGTGAGTTTGTGAGTGTCTGTTACTGAATGAGAGGAATCACACTTATTCCTGATTTATTCACATACAGAGATACATATCTTCAGTCATCACGGAGAGAGTGTGGATTGGTTGACACCGAGCAAGAGGGCAAAATGACATGGGTGGATAATTCACCAATGAAACAAGGGTAAGTGATAAACAAAATCCTTGCATTCATTTGTGCTAGTCTCTTTGATTACTATTTTAAACTCTTCTCACTTCTGGTCAAGCTTTTGTATTACTTTAGTTTTCGCTCTAAATGTGCTGTTGTATTGTTGATTCATAAATTTGTGTTCTTGAAAATAAATGAACATCTGACACATGTTCTTCAGGTTTTGGCTCCAAGATGAGCCGAATGATGGTGGCGGGAATGAAAACTGTATTGAACTGAATTATCAAAGAGAGCAGCCGGGATGGTCACCGCTGAACAGCTGGAATGACCGCTTATGCTCTGACAAGATAAAAGGGATTTGTGAGAATATAGGGTTCGTCCCGTGTTGTGGTTTTGCTTCTATTGTCTAATCGAATAATTATTATTGTGAACGCATGATTTTTTATTTAAACCCTGTCTTTAAGTAAGGAATAATTGACTCCAGACCGTTGAATTATTATAAAAATAATGCACACCCGAGCTGGTGATGCGGCCGTGAAACCTCGGGGGTGCATTATTTTTATAATAATTCAACGGTCTGGAGTCAATTATTCCGCTTATACTATGGTTGCCACACGTAAGGGAGGATGTAAGGGAGAGAGAGCGGGAGAAATAGTGCTTTACGTACATAATAAACGTAATTGTGTTTCAAAACATGGACAAGATCTGTCGTTTTAATCCCATTGCTTACGATATGTATGTATTTGGCCAGTGTCTTGTTGGTTTTGGTTGTATTGCTGTTGTAAGACCTTTTGAAATAACAGAAATCATTTGGCGTAGTGATATGGAGCTGTAATGCGGTGCCTGGAACTACTTCCCCATGCGTTTCCCTGAAAGTAACAGCACACCTCAGAACGTTCCTCAGCCAATCAGATTCAAGCATTCAACATAGTATAAAAAAGTAATAACAATCAGCTGATCTGAAATTTGTTAGAAGAACATTTTAAAATTGTCATTATTTTCTTATTGGTTTGGAGACACCATGTTTTACTCCATCACAAGCAGCTCTATATTAATATGATCTCATTCTACTGTTATCATGCACATACGTATTTGCAAATTACTCTGATTTTGTCTGTTAAACTACTTTTAAGTTGGTGAAAAATGGCAGAACAGTGACATCTACTGAGAAAATGAAATTGTGAATATCCTGTTGTCCCCCGTTTGTGTTTAATAGCTGTAAACAGAAAGTCATTATTCCACAATCTATATTTTCTACCATCATCCTCTCTGTCTCTTAATGACACAATGGTGCAGATTAAAAACATTATTAATTTCCATACTTCCAGTTCCAGTCAATTGTCTTAAAGGCCACGTTAGGCCTGTTTAAAGGGGTCATATGATGCGATTTCAAGTTTTGCTTTCTCTTTGGCGTTGTTACAAGCTGTTCATGCATAAATATGATCCCTGAAGTTGCAAAGACTAAAGTCTCAAACCCAAAGAGATATTCTTTACTCTGACACGCCCTACTAAAATGGCTCATTTAAACACGCCCCCACACGTCTACATCACGATGTGGGAAGATTTGCGTAATGCCGCACAAATGTTGGCTGGAGGAAAGAAGGCATGGTTTCAGTAACTGCAGTAGTGTTGATGCAGCCGTGTTTCGCCTGTGTGTTTCTAGGCTAAAGCAAAAGCAAAGATTTTAGTATGTTATGTAAGTACTGTATTTTATGTTTGTTTTATACTGTAGCCTAACATTTGTTTGTTATTATTGCAATAAAATACTGATATGAAAAGGACTAATTCGGTATAGTTTATAAAAAATATATACTATGTATGTACAGGTAAGCAGATGAACCCAGAACATGAATGCAACACGCTGAATTTCATTTCTATCATTGCAATATAAACACATTTAATATGGTGCAATTGATGGAAGACGACCAAATAAATAAAGACTAAATTCGGTATACAGTTTAATAAAATATAATATGTGGCAAGCAGCTGAGCCCAGAATATAACGTTATATGCGAACGTGCTAAAAACATGTTAAGCAATTTACTCCCATAGAAAATCATTATAATTAAAACATTTAAAGTGTCTTAATGCATTAAGGAAAACTATTAAAAGGCCAAAATCAGTATACACCTTACGGTGATACTGCATAAAAAGAACAAATTCGGTATACAGGTATATATAATG
This sequence comes from Gymnocypris eckloni scoliostomus, assembly GCA_027564155.1. NCBI lineage: Eukaryota > Metazoa > Chordata > Actinopteri > Cypriniformes > Cyprinidae > Gymnocypris > Gymnocypris eckloni. The sequence goes on from CM050426.1 coordinate 2,329,187, forward strand.
TGCACAATGTGAAGGATTTCCTCCCTTTTCCATTTCTTTTGTAGCTCGGAGTTTCATTCCATCTCACTGTATCCGCTCGCGCTCAGAGCCGCTGAGTCACGTGATGCATGACAACAAACAGAATCAACCGCGCGAGCCATTCAAATATGGCAAGCCGTTTTAGCCTAAAATATACTAAGTGTTACTCGTCGTAATTGCATTTTGACTAGTAATAATTACAATTAGAGAGCTCTCTAAATCAATATTTACTAGTTACAATTACAATTAGACAGCTCTACAATTAAATTAGAGAGCTCTGCAATTGCATTCTTACTAGTAATAATTACAATTAGAGAGCTCTACAATTCAATTCTTACTAGTTACAATGCCAATTACAGAGCTCTCTAATTCAGTTCTCACTAGTAAGAAATCCAGTTACAGAGCTCCACAATTGCATTCTTACTAGTAAAAACCTGTATTAATTAGATGCAAAACGGATTTTCGATTACACCCATTGCCTTACCAAATCCCGCCTGTGGTGATACACTTCAAAATAAAAGCCCCATGAATTAATAGCATTTTTCATTGTGTCAGAATGACCTTTAAAGTGAGATAACAGCTTGGATATGTTTTGTTTAAAAAAAAATAAAAAAAATAATCATTAAATTAATTTACATCTTTATGGTCTACTTACAAGTGAAGAAGACACACAAATGTTTCTTTAAAAAAATGCTAGTCTTTGTCAAAATGTCTGGTAATGATGACATCATCTCATTTTGGTGTTTATTATGCACTGTAACATGCAGGAAGAATTTATTGGCTAACTGGCCAGTGGTCACTCCTGACAAAATTAGTTTTAGAATTTCTTTCTTTCTTTCTTTTTATTTATTTATTTGGTCATACAGTTATGATATTAATATGGAAACCACTACAATTATAAAACAAACAAAAACATGTCCCCATTTTCTTAATTTGTAAATACACTCAATAAAGCCGTAAAGGCCAGGCAAAAGTAATTACCATGAATGTGTCAGGGGGAAATAGTAAGGAGATATTTGAATTATTTACTAATAAACTAGTGTTTTCTGTGTCAGTGTCGCTAAGATGAAGTTGCTGATCCGGACTCGCCGTCTCCTCATTAGACGCGCCTTTAGAGAGAAGTGCATCTTCATGGATTATAATAAAAGAGTTTTTGTTTTCGATTTGATTTATTTCGTTAAGTAGTAATTTAAAGCTTTCTATAGATATATTTATCGTGTCTGTGAGGCATGTATTCGCTGACTTTCGGTTCATTTTTGTGAAGCGCTCGTGTTCAAGACGAGAAGGCGCATCATTGTTTTCTTTATTTTATAAAAGGTTTTGTTGATATTGTTGATATTGCCCCGCTCTCTCTAACTAAAATCAAATCAGTGGAAGCTTGTGAACAGTTTGTAGCATTTTAAAATGCTGGTTTACTGTACTAAGTGATGATAAAAGACAAACGTACGAGACCAGAATATTAACGCAATAATGTTTTCCTCCCTTTCGAAAATGCAATAAACGCTTATGCATTAAGACAGACAGTTAAAGTTCATATTTTGGGTTAGTCAGTTTTTCAGCCTTATTAGTAAGGTGTGTACCGAATGTAATCTTTAATACTGTATCGGTGCATGAGAGGGAAACGCGCTGCGTGTTGTTTTGTTTTGGGTTTATGTGAATCTGCACATTGTATGCTTTACAATTTTGTCTAATCACTATTGGTACCTTAAGCAACATTTGTATTAAGCCTTATATCCCTGTTCAAGTTCGCTAATTCACAAGCCGAGTGAGAATCATACTCGCAAAATAATGTTAATTATTAAACCAAACAAAATCAAAACTTTCAAAAACATGCAGCAATATGATTATTTTATTAAGTGACAGATGGTGGGTTTAATCAGTGACATTATTAATAGATTTTCTCTCCGGTGTCTTCTTCTCATCTCCTCGACCTGCTTGGGGTTTTTACAGAGAAAAGGGGAAAAAAAATAATGCACTGTCCAGGTTTCTCTGGACGAGTACTGGAGTTACTTTTGCAATTTTCGTTGCGGCATGAATGATATAATATGGTGACATTTTCCACAATCACGACAGAAAATCAAATACTGCCCTGAATTCAATAGTGGAGAGGTGTCGCGATTTTCCCAGTAAGGCGGAAAAAACAAAACAGCTTCCCAGAACTCAACACGGCGTGACATCAGCTTCACATTCTCAGCCAGATGAATATGCATGAGGCTAATTATCATAATGAGGTCGCTTTAAATAGAGAGCTCTACAATGCAATTCTTACAAGTAACAATTCAGTTAAAGAGCTCTCTAATTCAGATTTTACTAGTAAAAATGTAAGTTCGAGAGCTCTTTAATGCAATTTGTACTAGTAACAATTGTATTAGAGAGCTCTCTAACTGAATTAGAGAGCTCTGCAATTAAACATATCTCTAATGTGTTTTTTTTTACTAGTAAAAATGTAATTATAGAGCTCTATAATTTAATTTGTACTTGTAATAATTAAATAAGAGAGCTCTCTAATCGGAATTGTTACTAGTAAAAATTGAATTAGAGAGCTTTTTAATTAGAATACTTACTAGTAAAAATGTATTTAGAGAGCTCTCTAATTGGGATTGTTACTAGTAAAAATTGAATTAGAGAGCTTTTTAATTAGAATACTTACTAGTAAATATGTATTTAGAGAGCTCTCTAATTGGGATTGTTACTAGTAAAAACTGAATTAGAGAGCTCTTTAATTAGAATTCTTACTAGTAAAAATTCAGTTGTAGAGCTCTGTAATGAAAAATGAATGGAAGTCAATGGAGACATATGACTTGTAAAAATTCATTTGTAGAGCTCTCTAACTGGAATTGTTACTAGTAATAATTTAATTGTAGAGCTCTCTAATTGAATTGTTACTAGTAAAAATGCAATTACGACGAGTAACACTTAGTATATTTTAGGCTAAAACGGCTTGCCATATTAAAAAGCATATGGTACCATCAGCTCTCTAAACGCTCTCGCTGTAATTTGATATCATCCACTGATCGGTCTGTGCAGCGCCACTTCAAGTCGAACACACCTATAGCTTGCATACGAGATGTGAAAAGAGCGGAATATACACCCACAGACATGTCTACACTTTGTTGTATGTATTAAGCAATGTATTAAGTGTAAAGGAGAAAAACATTAAACTAATTTATCGGGCTAGTATCGATACCGATACCAATGTTGGTATCGATACTATCGATATTAGGATCGGTACGTCCACCCCTACTGAGCAACAACAACACGGAAACATGTTGAAAAGGTTCACTTTAACGGAGGAAACCAGATCGGCTGACCTGTAACGTTACACTCTCAATCAAAGGAGGGACGATCTGACAGGACTGTTACTATCAGTTGGATCACTAGGGTGGCCATTTCCATAACACCAAAAAGGAGGACACTTTACGGCATTTCGTGAGGCAAGAATAATTGCATAGGACTCTGGTGTACTTGCAACTACAATACAATTATGTCCATCATATCGATGGTATCATGATACAGTGATTCTGAAATAGCCTACTCAATAGCCTACTCTATTTATTGCCAGATAATTTGATCTAGGATATACCTTGATCTAGACCTATGTGTAACAGAAGAGTGAAAAAGGTGTTTGTTCACAGTATTTGTATTTATTCAAGACATTGTGATGTCTGTTTCAAAAACTGACCGATGAGATGAACCTGTCTTGTGCACAGTGTTGTGTCTTTGCTTAAACTAGCTAAAGACGGCGAATTAAATCAGACACGAGACATGAATTCCGCTTTTCTGTTTTTTTTTTTTTTATTGAATGCTATAAAGAACATACAAAACCAATGCCAGGGGTGAGTGCAATTAGAAATTCAGTTTTACGTTACAAAATCATGAAAATATTATTCAAATGACACAATGAAATCGTTTTGAGGGCTTTGGAGTTGCTGGATGTAAGAAGAGTATCCAGGTAAGATTTGAGGTCCTTACAGAAAACAGGAAAGTAGGGCTTAGCACCTTGAAACTTACATTTGTGCAAAAAGAATTTTGCAAGAAAAATGAACAAGTTTATCAGAAAATATTTGTCATTGTCTTCTTTAGCAAAGTTATGACAACCAAATAAGACATCTTTATATAACAAAAAGAAACTCTGTGAAGAAAAAGCATGTACAAAAATTAAGAAATCCTTCCAAAATAAATTTGTAAATGTACATTCCCAAAAAAGATGGGAATTCCGCTTTTCTGTACTCCTTACTCGCTGTGCGTAATGACGTCACACGCATTGCTCTTGATACACGACATCTCCCCTTTTCTTAGAATTAAACATGCATTCTAGAAACTATCCAGAGAACATTGTGAACATATTCAACATGGCATATTAAAGTGTCACTAACTGACACAAAATCAACAACGAAAGAATATAAACATTTGTTTCTCTTTTCCTGTCAAATTAATATGTTTCTCTTTATCTTTCCATTTTAACTTGAGAACATATATGTCAGATAACCTTTAAACATGCTTTATGGACTTAACAATACATTTCACATCAGAACATTCCAGTGCATGTCACATCACTCAACAATAAAGTCTTTGAATTTCTCAGGCAATTTGCTTACTCTTTGGTCTCATGTGTGGAGATACACCACCAACTAGTGGCTTGCTCTGGAATGGACGTGCTGAAATCGTGTTTGGTCCCGTACTGTATCACGTCTCTTGTCAGTATCTGTGCTTGCTTGGCCATTTGTTGTGATAAACAGGAAAGTGTGTTCAGCTGAATTCAAATAGTAATTTGTTAGACGGGTTTAAAAAAAGGTTAATATACCTCAGCAGCCATCATGTATTTATTATAAATGTTACTGTTATTACATATTGGGGAATATTTTCACTTTAGAAGGTGTTTTGCAGTTTCTTCATGTTTAGCCAATGCAAGGCAGTGTTTCACACTTGCAATATTGTGGTTTATGAAAACCCTGTTTTAGCAGGTTTAACACTGCTTCTGCGGCCGGGTGTGAAGAAGAGACCTATTTATTTGTGCAGTTATTGTCCAAAAAGTCTAATCAGGGCAAATTGAATGTTACCATCAAGAATACAGAAGCCCAACTGATGCACAAGAGCAGAACATGCTGTTATTTAAACTGATCACATACTGTATTCATGCAATCAGTGATTCTGACAGGTGAATACAAATATCAACTCATGGTTTATGAATGTGCTGTACATTGTGAAACTTCAAAACCTGAAAATCCAGGATTAATTCTTAACCCAGTATAAGAACTGAACAGTCAGTGTCAACCTGAGTTTAGAATGACGCAGGGTTAACGTATAAAAAAAGCCCTGTAAAGTGCAATGGTATTACCATGGTACTCTTTGATGTGCTTTGTATCACTGTTGTTGCCTTGATAGATGAATATGGTTATCATTCAGTACTGTGGTAAATGTTATAGTAACATGGAATTACCATCATCACTGTACCATGGTTTTAGTTTCAAATGCAAACCAGTCTGGAGAAACGTGCTCATCTAGGACTCAAATAGTTTCTACCATCTTCAGTTTGGCTTGCGCAATCACAAGGGTTTATAAGCATAGGGCGATTTACGGGAGGTTTTAAACAGGACCTTCACAACTTCACACACCAGCACTGACTAGAAATGGAAACGGCAATCATCAGAGACATGTATGAAGGGCTGAATATTCAACAAATGACTGAAAGTCGAAAAGAGCGACACAGAATTGATCAGCTGGACCAAAACCCAGATGTCATCTTCAGAATTTATTCACAAACCCGTCTGCACATTCTGTCTTTCAATGCCACTGAAAAGTCCTGGTGGATGGGCTTAATTCAAACCAAGTATAAAAAAATATCTGCTCAGTGGCAGTGGTGGACAAAGTACACAGATCAAGTACTTGAGTAAAAGTACAGATACGTATAATAAAATATTACTCCAGTAAAAGTAAAAGTACTGCTTTTTCAATTTTACTCGAGTGAAAGTACAAAAGTACTACATTTTTTATGTACTTAAGTAAAAAAGTACTGATAGACAGATTTATTTTGCAATTTTATATAGACTACTTTATTTAATTTTATATTAGCACATATTTGTATAATCCTACTGCCCAAAATAACCACTATATAGAGTCAAGATATATATTTTGTTGATATGGACTACGTTGATGAGAGTGATGTAGTAATGTTCACTGTGAAGCTTACACTGCCATGTACCTGAGAGAAAACAGATTTCACATCTAATCTTCACCAGGAAGAAAAAAGTGTTTTAGAACTTGTTATTTTGCAGAACGTCAGTTATATATGACATGAGAATTAGGCCTGAAATTAGGAAGAACATTTTAAGGAAAATCTAATGATATTTTCATAATGATTTTCTTCTTCTCAAACCTTGTCTGTGGTGTAAAAACACCCCTGGCCAAATGCCCCAGAGGGCATCACTTCCCACTCTGATAATTACTGTAGTTACTATGTTCTGAACATCACATCCTTTCTTTTTCCCTCAGATGGAATCTATCTAGGTGGCTGAATAAAGATATTTGGACTTTATATCAAAACATTTCCTCAACTTAGCACCAGCAAGCTTGTTAGCTAGACAGTTAGCATCAGCTAACAATATTTACTTATTTTCAGTATGGTTATGAATAAACATTCATATCTGTCTACTAGTTGATCTAAACAATATAAAAATGCATACTGTTGATAAACAATATAAAAACAGACGTCACATAGGTCTAAATGCATAGCATTTTAATAAAACTGCTAACGTTACAGCAGCGGGGAATATGAACGTGCATGAGTTATTTTATTTAATCGGTGTTATTTTAATGTTTTGTTTTTGACCTAAAACATAACGTTAGAGACACTGATGTTGATCTGTCTGCATTCAAGCATTTCAGTGGGCTTAAATAGATCACCCTTTACAGCAGATTTAGTTCACAAACAACTGACAGTTTTGACCTAAATATTATTTTCAGTTACAATAATTAATCCTAAAATTCGACATTAGTAACGTCACTTTTCACAGCATCAGTAGCGCTCACGAGATCTCCCGGTTCTTTACTTGTGAGTTCAGTTCACTGAAGAAGACTCGCTCTAAACGGATCATTTGAATCAGTGAGCTTTCGACTCGAGAACAGCTGCAATCGGATCAGTGCAATTCGTCAATGAATCGTTTGTTGAGATTTGCAAACCGATTGAACAGGTTCATTGAAAAGAATCAGTTTGTTCATAAATCAGACACCGCTTCTGCGTCTCGGAGCACGTGATGTATCACGTGAGTAACGACATGTTTTATGAAATGTAGTGAAGTAAAAAGTACGATGTTATGCTTTGGAATGTAGTGAAGTAAAAGTAAAAGTTACTCAAAATAAAACTACTCCAGTAAAGTACAGATACTTAAAGAATGTACTTAAGTACAGTAACAAAGAAGTTTTACTTTGTTACTGACCACCACTGCTATCCAGCAGGAATGGGAAGCTTCTTAATGTCCACCAGGGAGACCGGAGAATTGAGGAGTATGCCAGGGACATCATAGGAGTGGCTCGTCGGTCGACTATGGAGAAGACCTGCCTCATGAACACCTTCTGGGGAGGCCTGAGCGAGCCCTTCAGATCCAGGATGCCCTACTGGAACCCAGAGGAGTCACTGGAGGATTATATTAACCTAGCTCTGCGTCTGTGCGGCTCAGCCTTCATGGTGGAGTTAGCTGTGGAGCCCGCTCCGTTCCGTGAGCCCACAGAGTCCGCTCCAGAGTCCGCTCCAGAGTCCGCTCCAGAGTCCGCTCCAGAGCCCGCTCCAGTCCGTGAGCCCAGAGAGTCCGCTCCAGAGCCCGCTCCAGTCCGTGAGCCCAGAGAGTCCGCTCCAGAGCCCGCTCTGTTCCGTGAGCCCACAGAGTCCGCTCCAGAGCCCGCTCCGTTCCGTGAGCCCACAGAGCCCGCTCCAGAGTCCGCTCCAGAGCCCGCTCCGTTCCGGGAGACCACAGAGTCCGCTCCAGAGCCCGCTCCAGTCCGTGAGCCCACAGAGTCCGCTCCAGAGCCCGCTCCGTTCCGTGAGCCCACAGAGTCCGCTCCAGAGTCCGCTCCAGTCCGTGAGCCCAGAGAGTCCGCTCCAGAGTCCGCTCCAGAGCCCGCTCCAGTCCGTGAGCCCAGAGAGTCCGCTCCAGAGCCCGCTCCGTTCCGTGAGCCCACAGAGCCCGCTCCAGAGCCCGCTCCAGAGCCCGCTTCGTTTCGTGAGCCCACAGAGTCCGCTCCAGAGCCCGCTCCGTTCCGTGAGCCCACAGAGCCCGCTCCAGAGTCCGCTCCGTTCCGTGAGCCCACAGAGCCCGCTCCAGAGCCGCCTAAGTCCATGAGTCCACAGAGTCTGCTCAAGAGTCCGCTCCAGTCCGTGAGCCCACAGAGTCTGCTCCAGAATGTATTAATGACCACGCCTATTATGAATGACCATGCCCATCATTAATGACCACACCCATTTTAGGGCAAGAAAAAGGTGGATACTGTTTGCAGGTTTGTAAGACAATGCTTGTTTTTAATACAGGTCTTATTTTTCTAGCATCATTTTGAATCGTGTGCAAACTGTTATTTACTAATTCTGAAAATTCTGTCCTTTAAATCCCATATTAAATCACTTAAATCCCATTATGTTAGTCAAACTAGAACTAAATAGCAGTTGTAATTGGTAATTGGTGGAATAGCAGTAAACAGAGACAGGAGGAGAAAATCCTGACTCTTGCTACGACTGCAGGAATAAAGCTGTGTTACCGTTTAACGTGATAATCACCTTTTTAATTTGTACCCTAAAGTGTTCACATGAACTAAAGAAGCCAAATGAATGATACCATTATAGTCACATTTTAGTGCTGATTTAAAATGTTACTTAAGTGTAATTTTAGCAAACAGTTTTGAAGATTTCGTCTTTCTCCATTCCAATATACTGGCTATACGGTGTTTGCATACTGCATATCCCTATTGAAAAAAGCAGCATTAGCTGGTTAGGTAGGTTTTGAAGCCGGGGTGCTGGTTATGAGCAGGTTTAAGCTGGTTTAAGCAACTAGATCCTGCTTAGGACCAGCACATGACCAGGGGGCGTATTACAGAAAGATCCTAACTTTAAAGTCTTATCTTATCTGTTTGGTAACATGGTCATTTCAGTTAGGACCACATTTAGGACAAAAGCTACTACAGAACAGCATTTCCTAAGTGTGTTATCTTATCTTAACTACAGATAGGAAAGGGGTTTTACAGAAACCTCAAAAAACCCTAAAAAACCCTGTCTTAACTTTAGGACAACCCCACAGCTATCCAAACTTCAAAATGATTTGAAAGCTAACAGAAAAATGCTTACAACTGGGCTGTCCGACAATATTATATGTATTAATAGTTGAATATGAAGATGTTTAATTGAAGAAAAACTCTTGGAGGACTCTGAAGATGTTATATTTTGATGACAAAACACTTATAAGTAATTATAGACTGCCGCACAACGTATTACAGTTAGCACGGGAACTGCAACTAGCATTACTGAGACCAACAAAAGCATCACGGAGCATTACTGGCTGTAGTGCAAGTGACTAATGTCTTACGTTTTTTAATGCCTTAGTGACTAATGCCTTACGTTTTTTAATGCCTTAGTGACTAATGCCTTACGTTTTTTAATGCCTTAGTGACTAATGCCTTACGTTTTTTAATGCCTTAGTGACTAATGCCTCACGTTTTTTAATGCCTTAGTGACTAATGCCTTACGTTTATTTGTAAAAGGCGATTTTCAAAGTGAAGTAGCTTCTATTATTTTGTTTACCTCATCAGCTGTTGGTGGCTTGGTATCAGACCTGAGAGTGGATTGTCAAGCTTGATTATGCCATTTACGATTTCCTAACTAGAGATAAGATATGATTTTGTAAGATATGATAAGATTTACTTCTGTAATACGAATCTGCGAAAAATCCTCATTTAACACATCTTAAGTCAAGATCTAAGATAAGAAACTTTCTGTAATACTGCATCCCAACTTTAAAACCTACCTAACCAGCATATGCTGTTTTGTTTTTCAACAGGGATGTGTAAAACAATAGTTTGAGGGTGTTACAGCTCCTGTGAAGTCACCTGACTTCTCTTAAATGAACTCCTTTTCGGTGAATCACCAGCATGCATAGAGTCTGCTCCATCATCATGCTCATATCAATGTTTGTTAGATTTAAGTTCCGCATAGATGAATGTAAAGCCATATAAATGAAGGGTAATGATTTTAATCTCACTGAATACACATGGCTCCTTGGCTGCTATGTGTGGAGGAAGGGTCATTTTCTTCTTTGTCTGTCCTGATATAGCCTATGTGGTCATTTGGTGAACCTCCTGATATATGAGAGCTTCTGGTACCATATATAAAGACATGCTTGTCCTAGAATAAATGAGTTCAAATGCCACGATGCCGCTCTGTGTAGTGTTTTTGTTCTCCCAAATCTGACTTATTTCACAACATCCAACCTATATTTCTGATTTGATTTAGAAGTGATCCAAAACACAGAAAGAAAACTTAGTTCATAAGGAAACTGAAGTTTTACAATGTTGTTGCATCAGTTTCTATTATTAAGTTTAGCTCATAGCAACTGTATTAGTTTATTTGCATCCAGAAGAATTATAAATTTTTTGGCTTCTAACTTGAAATGTATCACAACAAAAGAGACATAGCTCCTCAAACTCACATGACTCGTAGTTGCCTTCTTACAACAACTAGTCTTTTTTGTTTAGAAGTCAGTTTAAAAAGCGTATTATTCCTATTTATATATATATATATAAATATCTTCTGCATTTGACATCTGCTCTTGCTTCATGCACTGTTGTGGTTTATTATTGTTAACATGATACATTGCTTGTGATGTTCCTCATTTAGGATAAAATGTGGTTTTCATGGGCTGAGAGTTTGCTGTAACTGCAGTCATTTGCCTGTGATTTGAGTGAATTGTAATCTGTATGTCTTGTCTCACACATTTCACCACTTAACATTGTTTTCAGTCTGGTTCTCATGAGAGCACATGGAGATTACGTTTGACGCTTACACTCCACATAGTGTGACACATTAAACATAGCTATAAAATGATACTAGTAATGATAATAATATTAGCAATTTGTTTTCCAATAACCTTCACCAAGTGCGTCGTTCTTTCAGCCTGCGGGTTTCTCTGAGAACACTCGTTAATATTAAACACAGATTGTTTTAATAAACAGACTCAATAATGCAAGCTTAGACAAATCAGATTCGCTTAAAACGACAGCATTATTAATCTCAGTTCAATGTTGATTCAGGTCAGTTCAATAACGCAAGCTCATCAATTACACTAAAATTAAATAAAATGTATAAGACATTTTGTGATAAATTTACGGACATTCCTTCAACATTAAAACATAAAATTCTGGAGATTTACATTATCTTGTACCATAAACGCGTATGCAGGAATAAAAAAATAAATGATAGCATAGGCCTACCAAATAAATCCAGATTAGAATTTATACAAATTAGTGCTGTCAAAGTTAATAACAATGTGTTAACGCAAATTAATTTTAGCGACACTAATTTTATTAACGCACGATTAACGCAGCGTGTATTTTCTGTCCGACCCGTAGTTGGAGAAATGGAGATGCACGGTGTTGCCAACTTAGCAACATTGCAGATTACATTACTTAGACAGCATTACTTGTTTTCCTCTTTTTATTTTATGAATTTTCATTTGTCAACACTGAACAATACATAGTTACTGGATTTGCATTATTGTAAGGGTAGGTTTAGGGTTGGGGTATGATGTTAATAAAGCACAATCTGATTGGTAGCATTTTTGTTGTTGAATTGTTCTTCCTACTGTTTTAATGGGAGGTAGCACAAGTAAGTATATACAGTATAGCGCGTCACAGTTTTGTATTTCGCTCTGGAACCGGCAGCAAATAGTCTAGATTCTGCTTTCAGTTCGATTGGAAGTCGATCTAAAACAGTGATTGTGCATTAACAGCTGTCAACCATGTTTGTGCACAAATGAGTGATCTGAACTTATTAACACAGCCCATTTATTTTTTTGTTTTGTTTTCGTTTCCAGCAGTTCAGTTGTAAGTCTACTCTTCTCATGAAACTTCAGTTCTTCTCTGAAATGTTTCTGATGAAGTTTCATTTTCATGTAAGCTTGGACACTCTTAGCTATGCTGTAGATCTGGTTTTGACAGATGTTTAACTCCATATTATATATTTTTTCTGAATGAATCATATTTGCAGAGTTGCAGTCAAATCCGGAGGACTGAGTCAATGTCAAACCTGTGGAGATTTGCACTGCTTCTGCGGGAGGGAAGAAGAGACCTATTTATTTGTGCAATTATTGTCCCAAAAATATATATATATTTAGGGCAAATTGGATGTGACCATCAAGCATACACAAGCCCAACTGATGCACAAGAGCAAGACAAGCAGTTTTAGATCACATGCTGTATTCATGCAGTCACAGCGGAAATGCAATGACATTAACTCGGGGTTTATGAATGAACAGTGTGAAACTTCAAAACCTGGAAATCCAGAATTGGTTCTTAACCGCAGAACCGTGTGAAAAATGTTAACCCAGGTTAACTTGTGAAAATCCTAATAGAGCATGGTGGTTGTACTATGGTACCCTATGGAGTGCTTTGGATCGCTGATAGATGAATATGGTTATCATTCTGTACTGTGGTAAATATTAAAGTGCCACGGTATTAACATCATCCCTGTACTGTGATTTCAGGTTCAGAGTCATGTAGACAAACCAGTCTGCAGGCATGTGCTGATCTGGGCACTGAATCAAATATGTGCTGACTGAACTGGTTTCTGTCATCTTCTGTTTGGATTGTGTAATAACAATGGTTTATAAGAGTGAGGTGGAATATGAAGCTGAACAATTGATCAGAGACATGGAGGGAGAAGCTGTCAAAAACATGTATTGGGTGCGGTATGTTACAGGGTGGACTGAATCTGAACGGAAACTAGTCAGAGAAGATCAGGTGAACCGATATCATGATGTTCTCTTAAGAGTGTATAAACTAGTTGGTGAAAATAATTTGGAAAAACTACATTGCCTGATTTTCCGACCCACATCCGATCCCAACCGGTGGATGAGATTCATCAGACAAAGATATGAAAACCTCACTGTTCAATGGACTCACAGACAAAAAAAAACTGCCCACCAGATGTGATTGTTATCAGTGGTAATTTGAGTGATTTGAGTATATTTTGTACACAATTTCGAAGTCATCGGAATGAGATAAACGAGGAAGAAATCAGAGATCTGCCAGAATACAAGGTCTTGCATTAGACAACTGAAGACTATTAAACGAACAAAGAAGAGCCGCCAAAAAACATGAGGTACAACTTTCAATACAATTACATTATTTAAAAATGTTTTAAATGCACAAATGTTCATTTTGAAATTAATTGTAGTCATGTCAGACAAATGTGAGTTGAGTATCTGTTTGTTACTTCCATATTAAAATGGAATATTAATTTTTCACTCAATTAAATATTGGTCATGAATGAACAAAATGTAGGACATGTGTTTTGACATTGTATTTCATCTGTGTTAATTTTATCTGAATAAATAACTTTAGCTGAATAAATAAATGATATAAGTTAACTTAACTCACATAAATAGTTCAATAAAATGAAAACTCACATTATGGACTTGCAAGAATATAAGTACAAATGCAAACTTTTTAAATACACTAACATATTGTATGAATATACACTATCATTCATGTATGAGTTGTATTTCATCATCTAATCACAGCTGTTTTGTTTCCCTGAGAACAGATTGATGTTTACTCTATAATAATAGACATATGAAATCACGAATATAACAGCAGTTTCTCGAATCTCTTCCACACAGAGACCATGTTTTCACCTGACAGGAGCTCATGAAGACCTCAAGATCTGCATCTTTTGACCAGATTTCAAAGCGGATCAAATATAAATGTCTTGTATTTCTTGTATTTGTCTTTTCTGTCCTAATCAAACCAGACTGTGATTAAATCACACTTTATACTCCAGTGAATATTTATCAGGGTGCATTGTCAAATTCTGTATGAACAAATATCTTGATTAATAATAATACAAATCTAATAGACATTTTCATTATTATTCTGTTAACACACATTAATCTCTGGTGTTACACTGTATGGGGTACATTGTAAATGAAGTTGATATTAAACTGAAGGATCCTTAGATCCTCGCATTCAAATTGTGTGTTGTGTTTTTACATTCATGTTTTTTAATTTATTTATAATCATTAGTCATGCATGTGTTTAATAATATGATTATTTGTATTATTATTATTATATCATTTAAGTATTTTTATTGTTTATTCATTTATTATGTTTATTAATTTCTTCATTCATTCATTTATTATGTTTCTATATTTCATATTTCTTATTAATTTTCCCTAGCTTATGCATTTTCATTGTTGTTCAACATGTTATGTCAACATAAGAAGTCGTGCTCCCCCGAACATGTCCCATACCTGCCATCTTTTTGATCATTTTGTCATGACAATATTTTTTATTTCTTTAAATAACACATTAGGCCTACATATAATTATCACAGAAACAAATCCACCGCTGAACCTCGGCAACATGTGGTGTTTTCATAATCAGCATTGGCTCAGTGGTAGAGCCAATTAGAGTCAAAATTATTCAAAAGTGCCCAGAAATCAGGCCCAGGCCACTTTCATATGTAGTCCTTAATCAGATACATATCCCATGTTTTGCAATGCAACTTCAGTCTGAACGGCATTTAATGCGATTTCTACGTCATTGAAATGTGACAGACGTCACAATTCTGCGCTGGGGGAGGCGGGAAGATTAAAATCAATATATAGGCAATAATATAACTTCGTTATTTAGGCTCCGATTGCACATTAACTTAAAAATAGCTAAACACGCAAACACGAGCAGTGCGCTGCGTTTGACGTCACGTCTTCTGCGTCTGACGTCGCGTCTTCTTCTGCGCATGCGTTGTGTCACTTCAGGGCCGTGTACGGTTCACACATTAGACTGATGGCAGGCGCATTTAAATTACAATGTGCACTAAAATCAGATCTGAGCATTAAGACCTGCAGTGTGAACTATCAACAGAAGCCAAAACAACCTAATAACCAGCTGCTCTGATATCTGTTCATCAAAAAGAGGAAATCAATATAGTTTTAAGGATTCAACTGTAGCCTGCATATTTTATAATTCAATGTTTGATAACTTTATTCAATTTCTGTATATTTCTGCTGAAGGGCACATGTAGATAAATATGGCATTTTTTATAATGGTTTATGTGAAGATTGTTTTAAGTTATTTTTAAAGTATAATAAATGTTAAAATTGATAGCTCTTAATTATAATGTAAAGTTGAATGGCAATTAATTGTTAAATATTAGAGGATTTTTTTTTTTTGGAAAATCAGCATTAATTGGTATCAGTGATACTGGACTTCAGTCATAAAAATAAAGATGCCATTAAACAAATATTAAAAACACACTGTCTTTTTGTTGCTTGTACATTCATTTGAAGATTGAATCTGAAATTACTGCCCCACAGGGCTGTGTCCTGAGCCCCCTGCTCTACTCTCTCTACACACATGACTGCACCGCAAACCGCAAACAACAGGGGCTCGAGCCATTTATCTCAATTTTTGGCGTCTTCTTTTACAAACTTATGAACCATGGATTTCAACGTGTGGTTAAATCTTTCCACCAAGCTGTCCGTTTGTGGGTGATAGACACTGGTGCGAATCGATTTAATGCCCAACGGTTCATATAGTTCACGTAGCGTACGTGACATAAACGCCGTGCCCTGGTCAGTGAGAATCTCTTTCGGGATTCCCACTCGAGAGATGATTCAAACAGTGCATCCGCCACACTCTTTGCAGATATGGTGCGTAACGGCACTGCTTCTGGATATCGTGTTGCATAATCCACCAGAACTAATGCAAAACGATGTCCTGCGTGCTGAACGCTCTAATGGCCCAATGAGGTCCATCCCAATTCTCTTCAGTTGCAAAGAAAGTGAATGAGGACTGGGACCTGGGCCTGGAAAACCACAGCGAGTCTGGTGCCATCCAGAAAGAGTCCTCTGTATCAGAGGAGGAGGACATGGATCAGATGAGACTGTAAACGCAGGGCAGCTTCCGCCTCTTCTGTTCCTCACACACGCCACATAGTGCCTGTGGAAACAAACTAATAACTGTTGGGCCATTTTCTATGGCATATGTCATATCAGACTGCCTACTGGCTCTTCAGTAGTGCTCAATGTTAAAACAGTATAGCCACCCGTTATTTAAAAGTATGTCATTACATTTTAATGTAAATTAAAGCATTAGGTTGATTATCAAAGCAAGTGCTATCTGCAAATGATGCTCTCAGAGATTACATTTAGTCATTTAGCAGACACTTTTATCCAAAGTGACTTGAAATGAGGACAAGAGAGCAATCAAAACCAACTGATATTGTTATAGCACTTGTATCAGTTAGCTTAATTCAGTTCAGAGATCACGTTAGAAGAAGAAGACATGTATACAACATATATTATACATTTTGAACCACACAAAAAATAATTAAAAGCTTTTCAGACAAAACCTCTCGCAGGTTCTGCACAGAACGCTGCTGTTTTAATCAGAGTTTCCTGATGTTCTTCCAGGACTAGTTTCTAAATTAAATATATATTTGTGCTTTTTGTTGGATTGGTCTCTCACACATCACTAACCGTGTCAAACCCTTAGCTCCTGGTTTAATAAATAGTTTGTCGTCAGGTGGCGCTATGCAGCGCAATCTCTCCACAGCAGCAGCAGAAGCGGCGAAGAAGAAGAGGAAGAGTGCTTCCGGTTCTGTAGTGAAGCTGGCGACAGTGCGATGCAGAGAGTAAATCAATGAAAACATTTTTCTCTCATCGTGTCAGAAATAACCCTTTTAGTCAGACTCTGCGACAAAATGATGAACCGAACGGCGTACTTCTACGACCCAGACGTGGGGAACTTTCACTACGGTAAGAGTGAACTGTGTGTGTTAGCAGACGCGGCTAATTAGTGTTTACATTCGAAACCACAGACTATAGCTTCAGGATTGCACATATGTCATATTTTCATGTTTTCATAAACAAATATGTGTGACCAGTCGAGAAATGACCGGCTGCTGAGACAGACTCATCCGTCGATTTCACTTAAAATGTGTCAACATTTACAGAAATGCTATTTTTAAAATACAAATGTTGTTTGGGTTCATTTTGCTGTTATTAGAGAGATTAAACAGGTCATTATTATTAAAATCCAACGTTATATGTAGCCTTGGGCGACTGTATACTTTAAAATTAAGATGTGTAATGCTTAGTACATAGTATACTGTTTTGTGTCTAGTAGACAATTTAATATATGTTACCCTGGAGCACAAAATCAATCAAAAGCAGCACAGCTATATTTGTAGCAATAGCCAACAATACATTGTATGGGTCATAATTATATATTTTTCTCTTATGACAAAAATCATTAGGATATTAAGCTCATGTTCCATGAAGATATTTAGTAAATGTACTACCGTAAATGTATCAACTTAATTTTTGATTAGTAATATGCTAAGACTTTAATTTGAACAACTTTAAAGATGATTTTCTCAATATTTAGTTTTTTTGCACCCTCAGATTCCAGATTTACAAATATTGTCCAAACCATACATCAATGGAAATATAATTTACTCAGCTTTCAGATGATGCATAAATCCCAATTTCATAAAATTGACTCTTAAGACTGGTTCTGTGTTATGAAAGAGTCTGCTCAATCCTAATAGACCTCCACAGCTAGGCAGCATCATCAGGTGTCAGTGTGATATTTGGGGACCGAACAGTTATTATGTGATTTGGTATGTGTCCTGCAGGTGCCGGGCACCCGATGAAGCCTCACCGGCTGTCTCTCACACACAGTCTGGTGCTGCATTATGGCCTGTACAAGAAGATGATGGTATGATGAGTCTGTTTAGTCCAGTCACTTCACTGACTCCAGGTGCTGATGAGCAGAGCTCTCTGTGCAGGTGTTCAAGCCGTACAAGGCGTCTCAGCACGACATGTGCCGCTTCCACTCGGAGGACTACATCGACTTCCTGCAGAAGGTCAGTCCGAACAACATGCAGGGCTTCACCAAGAGCCTCAACGCCTTCAATGTAGGAGACGACTGGTCAGTGTCCTTGCATTTATCTAAATCATCTTTGTTGTTTCAAATATTGACACGAGATTTAAAGTGATGTAATCTTATTGGTTTTGATGTATAGTTCTGCTTTTAAATGTTTAATTAAACAACATTTTTGTGTGTTCCCAGTCCTGTCTTTCCAGGTCTGTTTGAGTTTTGTTCCAGATACACGGGCGCGTCTTTGCAAGGAGCCACTCAGTTAAATCACAAGGTCAGATGCTGTGCACAGAATCATAAAGCATACAGTTATGAACATGAAAATACATTTTGCTTCCTGAAAATAATGCATGTGAAATGTAACGCAGTTTTAACTTTAAAGATGTGTAAATAAAAAAGGTTTTGAACTCTTTGCATAGATTTGTGACATTGCCATAAACTGGGCTGGAGGTTTACATCACGCCAAAAAGTTTGAGGTAAGCATTCATATTCTCAGATTAATATAAAGATACAGAAAAACATCAAACAATTTTTTTCCTATTTTCAGGCGTCTGGATTTTGCTACGTGAATGATATTGTCATCAGCATTCTTGAACTTTTGAAGTAAGTGAGAGATGGACAGGAAGTGACATCACTCTTTATATAAAATGCATCATTAGGAATATATAATAACATTTATGAATGTAGATGGGAAACCTACCATATTCATTTTGGAATTATGTAGTATTGTGGGTGTGGAAAATGAATACAAATACTCTCAATTAAAAGGTAATTACTGCATTTCTTTGGGTATCAAATGGAGCTGCTAGTGGTTTGTTTTATAGAGAATATGGTCTAGGTAATAACATTGCCTCCACCAATGGCATGAGTTCGGGGCATGTTTTTGGCAAACTTGTTCGACAACAGTGTTTGTATTTTTGCAATTTTGCTTGGTGATGCTAAAGGCTGAGCAAAAATTCATATCTCTGTATTTTTTGGCTAATTTGCGTTATATATCTCTGTATTTTTGGATGATTTGTAGTATTTATCTTGGTATTTTTTGGCTGATTTGCGGTATATATCTCTGTATTTTTTGGCTGATTTGTATATATATATCTCTGTATTTTTGGCTGATTTGTGGTATATATATCTATTTTTGGCTGATTTGTAGTATATATCTTGGTATTTTTTGGCTGATTTGCGGTATATATCTCTGTATTTTTGGCTGATTTGCGGTATATATCTCTGTATTTTTGAGCTGATTTGGTATATATCTCTTTATTTTTGGCTGATTTGTGGTATATCTCTGTATTTTTGGGCTGATTTGCTGTATATATCTCTGTATTTTTGGCTGATTTGCTGTATATATATCTCGGTATTTTGGGGCTGATTTGTGGTATATATCTCAGTATTTTTGGCTGATTTGTGGTATATATCTTGGTATTTTTGGCTGATTTGTGGTATATATCTCTGTATTTTTGGCTGATTTGCGGTGTATATATATATATCGGTATTTTTGGCTGATTTGTGGTATATATCTCAGTATTTTTGGCTGATTTGCGGTATATATCTCTGTATTTTTTGGCTGATTTGCTGTGTATATATATATCGGTATTTTTGGCTGATTTGTGGTATATATCTCAGTATTTTTGGCTGATTTTTGGTATAGATCTCGGTATTTTTTGGCTGACTTGTGGTATATATATATATATCTGTATTTTTGGGCTGATTTGTGGTATATATCTCAGTATTTTTGGCTAATTTGTGGTATATATCTCAGTATTTTTGGCTGATTTTTGGTATATATCTCGGTATTTTTGGGCTGATTTGTGGTATATATATCTGTATTTTTTGGCTGATTTGCGGTATATATATCTCTGTATTTTTTGGCTGATTTGCTGTGTGTATATATATCGGTATTTTTGGCTGATTTGTGGTATATATCTCAGTATTTTTGGCTGATTTGTGGTATATGTATATGGACTATATATCTCTGTATTTTTGGCTGATTTTATATATCTCGTATTTTTTCGATTTTTATATCACGTATTTTTGACACAAACAGACATGCTTTTATCTCACATCTTACTTTTTTTGATTTACTTGTCTTGCACATCTTGTTTTTGCGCTGATTTTCTTTATTCTATTACACATTTACTCTGATTTATTTTTTTACCTATATGCTCTTGTGTGGTGTTACTTTTATATCTCTTTTATTCTTTGCACTGTCCACTGTAGGACCTGATTTGATCTACATTTCACTTTTGATTATATCTCTGTATTTTATCATGTGACAAATATCTTAACCTTTACAGTTATAAATGCATTCTGTGTGAATTTGCTGATTTGGCTGATTTAGACCTTTATCTGTAACATGTCTCTAGAACAGACAAATGGTATATATATATATATATATATTTGATTTGTGAGTATATCAAATCTCAACAAAACAAGATGCAGCCAGAGCATGTGGTATATGGGCGGTTCAATATTCCGCTCTGTGTATATATCTCCGCTGTATTCGGGTGTGGCTATTGATCCGCTATTTCGGTATATATCTGATTTGGCTCAAATCACCCGCTCACATTATTTCTCCAGTAAGATTTAGGCATATCTCTTTTCCTGTTTATAGTGATTTTGAATATGTCTCAATTAAAGTGTATCCGATATTTTGGTTATTTCAGAGTGAAATTGTTCATTTAAATTAAGGATGTTATTAATTAACCTTTAACCAACCGATAATTTTGACTGATTTATATATACAATCAGTTAAGCGGTTTATCACTCTGTATTTTTGGGCTGATTTGTGGTATATTTATCATATTTTATTTGCTGCATGGTTAAAATAAGCTACATGTATATATCTGTTTTTAGAGAGGCTGATTTGTGAGAGCTAGCCTATAAGTCGCATTTATTATTTCATTCTGAAATAGGCTGGTGAATTACAAACATTATAATAAACACTGTAAACATAGCTAGGCAATTTTTATATTCCCCTCACTCCATAACAAAACCTTTCAATTGTAGGCTGAAAATCAAGAATTTGGCTATAACGACAAACCCTAATTATTTTTAGGCTGCAAAACTGAAACCAATGTTGGGTCTCTCCTTCAACACAAAATCAAATGTTCCCGTATTTCGGTATTTAAATGCCAAAATATTATTTACCTTTTATTTATTTACCCTTACAATATCATCTGTAAATGTTTTGGCTGATAACTTGCGGTATGATAACAGCTAAACAGCACAGATTTTACTACATATTTAAACAGAGCAGTGTTTTTTCCATATGTATTTGACCGGTTGATTTTTTATATATAATGAACTTTTAGGCTGATTGTGAAGGTAGATATGCTTAAATGTATGGCTGATTATGCTGGAGCAATCTCTGGATTTATTTTAGCTGGTGGAAGCAACTCCTCTTGGTCATGAAGATAATCTGTATTGTAAAAGGCTGCTTTTATTTGTGTACATTCAATATTATCTTTGCTTTTTTGTAAAATGATAGAATGCATCTTTCTCTGTTTAATTTACTGCACAATAATGAACAAACATGTGCATACTCTACAAAACACTGGGTTCAAAACAAACCAATTAGGGCTGGGTAAAGAGTACATTCGTTAATTTTAAGTAAATCTGATTGTTTATTTAACCCATCATTAATGGATGATTTAACTCAGCTAATGGCTTTATTCGTTTCTATTATAATATCGCTTTTTTTTTTCTTCTCTATTTTACTTTATGCATGAAATATATTTACAGATTAACTTAAATCCTCTAAACTTCTGTAAAATACTCCAGACGTGATAACTTCCTTTATTTCTCATTTGCTTGTTTTTATGGCTATAACTACACATTGCCTATTTAATCTCGTATCAACATTAGAAGTAAAGATTAAACATTAAACCGATGTAATTCACGAGTAAATGACCACTGTAAATATGTTTACCGTAGCGCTGGCTCTCGCACGAGCTGAATCGTGTTGGCTAAGCGATCACGATCAGACCGCCCTGCCTTCACTGGGCCGAAATGTATCATGCGATTGCCTTCATAACCTGCTCAACAACAAACAGTCAACAGCTCTGAGGACATGTTTTAACATCAAATATTTGTGTGTTCTGTATCTTTATAAATATAATCGTTTATTTTATGCAAAGCATCAGATTCTTTATCAAGCGGGACCGACGGCGAGTGACGTTGTTTAGTGATTCACACACATGAATGTTGCTCTGTATAGATTTAAACAATATACTGACAGAAACAATTTTATAAATAAAATAAAATGTACACAAACTACCCAAACACTGAACAAATAACAAAATTACCCAGGCTCAACCCAGCATCTAGGTGAATTATGTTGTTCTCTGCTTGCAGAAGCACTGCAGGTGCGTGATGTGATATGATATCAGGTGAATCCTCATGTTCTGTTGTTTGCTGCTTTTGCACATGTGAAATTAATCCCGAAAAACAGATGCTAGTATTTTAACGGGTCACAGACATGTATTCTTTTTAATTTAATTCAGTTCTATAATATTTGTCGGTTAACGTTAGGAAAAAGAACTGAAATGAATATCCCTAATTTAAATGTATAACATTTAAATCTTAATTTAAAAGCGTGTCTTGTTTGAAGCCACTTGGAACATTTGGCGTAAAAATTAAATAACTGAAAGTATACGTTTCCATTAAAACAATGCTCATATTAAAACACGCACACAAGATGAAAAGCAGATATAGAATTTCACAAAATACTTATCATGAAAAAGCACACACACAAGATGAAATGCACTTGACAAATAATTATTTTTGTAAATAAAGAAACACTTTCTAAAATTAAAATAGATCAAAACTGCGAAATGCGGTCCATTAAACGTGTCAATCTTCACAGGATTTTAGAATTTGCTTTTGATTAGCTTAGACAAACATTGCTTAGCCTATTCCACAGATTCTGGAATTAACAAATTACCAAAGGTGGCATTTTGCTGCGTGGCGCCTAGCGTATGAGCCGCAGGCGGGATCTTCAGGCCCGCCTCTGCTCTGAAGGCCTCGTCGCTACTCCTCCTCGCTGTGCTCTGCATCTCGCATCTCTCTATCTCCACCGTCCTTATCTCTGTTCTGAACTCATCTTCCCTGTTTCTTTAGCATCTATCTGTCTGTATGCTCCCTCTGTCTCTGTTCTGCTGCATTCTGATCTGGTCTCGGATAGCATCTGCTCTGGGGTCTCCTCTAAAGCGATTTGAAATCTCTCTCTCTCCTCTCTCTCTCTCTCTCTCTCTCTCGATTAATCGCAGCCTCTAATTTGTGGTCTCTCTCTCTCTAATCTCTTGGCTGATTTGTCTGGTCTCTCTCTCTGTATTTTTGGCTGATTTGCTATCTCTCTCTGTATTTGTCTCTCTAGATCTCTGATCTCTCTAAGCATGTAGGCATCTGTGCTCTCTCTATCTCTGCCATCTATTTGCAAAGTCTCTCTCTCTCTCTCTCTCGCACAGAGTAATCTAAGTCTCTCTCTCTCTCTCTCTCTCGTCACTTTACAGTCAGTGCTTTCTCTCAAATCTCACTCTACCTGTAGGTTTAAGTCTTTATTATCCAACTGCAAATATTTAATCAAAATGTATATATTAGTCAGAATTGGTTCTCTCTCTCTCTTCTCTCTCATTGTTCAATGAAGTTGATCAGAAGAATCTCAAAGCAGAAGCTCGTGCACTCTCTGACGCAAAATGTCTGTCCATGGCTTTCTCTCTCTCTCTCTAGCTACCTCTCTCTAAGTTATGCATTCAGCACTCTCTCTCACTCTCTCTCAGTCTCTGTCTCTCTCGCTCTCTCTCGCTATAGGTTATTATATCTTACCTCTCTCTCTCTCCTCTGTATCGATGTTCTCTCTCTCTCTCTCTCTCTGTGTGTATCTCTCAAACTCGCTCTCGCATCTAGCAGTGTTGATACACTCTCTCCCTCTCTCTCTCTGTGTCTCTTTCTGCTCTCTCTCTCATCCACGCGTGCTCTCTCGCTCTCTCTCTCTCTCTCTGGTGTTCGGTCTCTCTCCTCTCTCTCTCTGACTGTATCCTTCCACTCTGAACTACTTCTTCCCAGGAACTGGTATGTCTCTCTCTCTCTCACCTTCTCCTGATGACTTAGTCTCTGTATGTTAGTTTGTTTGTGTTGTTCGTGTTACTGTCTCTCTGTTTGGAGCAGATTCTCTGGGCTGTGATCGGTTAGGATGCTTCAATCTCAGCATACGAGGACATGGGTAAGAGCACTTCTCTCAAACGACACCGTATGTTGAAATCTTGCTGGTAAAACTCCTTGTGTTTGTAGAGATTGTGTGGAGTTTGTGAAGGGCTTCAAGATCCCGCTGCTTGTTCTGGGTGGAGGAGGATACACGGTCCGAAACGTGGCCAGATGCTGGTATGTTATAAAGTATAAAGTAACCTATGAAGGAGTCATATATTGTATCATGTTTTGTTTGTTTCTCTTGTTGTTGTTGTCTTTTTGCTTGTGTGAAATGAGCAACGGTGCTTTCTATCACGAACACACAGGCTCTCAATTGCTGTCAAGTCCAAATAAATGTTCAACTTTAATGTTTAACTGCATTGTTGCTTAAATAGCTGCTAAAGTTGGATTACTCGACCACTGCCTGTTTTTCACAAGAGATCAAACCGGTCTGATCCTCATGAAGGCTTGTTGAGGACATACACCCTCTCTCAGATCAAAAACCATCATCTAAATATATTTTCTGACTTCTTCACAATTCACCTGCAACAGCCGATCATATTCTCATTAGTACTTTACTTACTCTGAGTTAGAAAGACTCTGGCTGAAAGTTCCTGTGGTTATAATGTTGGTGCGTCACTAATTAATAAAAAGTTTGCATTGCAGTTTACTGTTCCAACGCTGTAATTTATCCTCATTCTGATCATCCGTCTCTAAGCTGTTTTATGCTGCTTGATTTCAGTAAATGCTACCAATGTGTGAGTGTTCTCTTGTAGGACGTATGAAACGAGTTTGCTGGTGGATGAGTCCATTAGTGACGAGCTCCCGTACAGTGGTAAGACCGCAGCTGTGTCTAGAGTTATTCCATGTCTTTGTTTAGACTGTTGTTTATGTTTCTTCTTCTCTGTATTTCTCCTCTGCACAGAATACTTTGAATATTTTGCTCCAGACTTCACACTTCACCCAGATGTCAGCACGAGGATAGAAAACCAGAATTCTAGACAAGTAGGAGTTATTTTCCTCACGTGTGTGTGTGTGTGTGTGTGTGTGTACGTTGACAGTACAAGTACAGTGCGGCCACATTCAGAACCTCTTTGAAACCTGGAAATAAACAAGTTGGGAACAAGGACAAAACAAGAAGTGTTGGGTAAGGAAAAATCAAGGGGTGTGATTATTTCCGATTATTTTTACCTCATGTGATTTGCTAGATTCGTTGGGAGGGGGGGGTAATCACTGCATGATGATTGAAATCGCGCAAATGGCCTTAAGCCATTACTTGAATAAACCGAGAAAAGTCTGTTTTCTGAAACATCATGGACTGAATGATCCTGAGAGCGCCATCTGCTGGACCGTTAAAAGTGTTCAGATGATTCAAAGCGCCAGAATCAGTGCTGAAACTTGTTACTTGACCCGGTGACTATTCATTAATGGCGGTGAGGATTTGAGATTGCTGGTGCTGTCATAAAACTCACAACGGTTGTGATGTAATTATATAACAGGCTGTAGTCTGACGCGCTGCATGTCTGCTGTTACAGTACTGTTTACTGTCAATTCGCTTGATTTGAGCTGCTTTAATAAGCATTTGGGAATGCAACATTCGCCTTTAGAAACATTTATAAATCTGTTGTTGTTTACAAAAGTTTCAGTGTCACATGATCTTCAGAAATCATCTTAATATGATGATTTGCTGCTCATTATTATGCTGTTTTGCTGCATACAATTATACAACGTAAACATTTGTATATGATTTTAATAAAAGATAAAATTAATTTTATTCATGCATGAAAGTGATAAAAAGTGAGTGAAGACATTTAAAATGATTTATATTTAATAAATGCATTAATGTATTTGATAAATGCTGTTGATTAAACTTTATATTTATCACAAAATCCTGAAAAATAAAGTGCATCACCATTTCCACTCAAAATATGAATTGTTTTCAACATTGATAATAATCAGAAATGTTTCTAGAGTCGAATAAATTGTAATGATTTCTATAAGATCACGTGACCTGAAAACTGGAGGAATGATGAAGAAAATTATACTTATGCATCACGGGAATAACATTATATTTGTAATATATTAAATTTGAAATTATTTTGTTACTTTAATCAAATAAATTCAGCCTGGATGAGCAGAAGATATTTATTTCAGAATCATGAATTGTAATGTTTCTAAACTTTTGGCAGGTGCTTTAATAATAATAATAACAATTCTATATGCTTTACTATAATATACTATATTACTTTATTATATTATATTGTTGTCATGATTATTAAGTGTTGCTTTTTAATTTTTTCAGGACAATAGAATGTATTCTTATATTATAATATATCTTTTAATGTGCTAAAATCTGTATTTGTAATAAGTGTTGTGGGGCGTGGCTTGTGTGGCGTGGCTTGTGGGGCGTGACTTGTGGGGCATGACTTGTGGGGCGTGGCTTGTGGGGCATGCCTTGTGGGCGTGACTTGTGGGGCATGCCTTGTGGGCGTGGCTTGTGGGGCATGCCTTGTGGGCGTGGCTTGTGGGGATGATCTGTGGGGCGTGGCTTGTGAAACGGGGCTTGTGGGGCGTGGCTTGTGGATATGACTTGTGGGCGTGGTCAGATTCTCCTTCTTTTTTGTCTCTAGCTGATCACATGTCTGAAAATCAATCCCAGAAAATCAATCCCAGATTCAGATGCAGCACAATATCTCAGATCATTGAGCTTTACTTCATGTCAGCTGCAGTACTACTGTCAATACAGCAAAGTACTAACACAATATCATTCAACTTTTCATTTTGTATTAAATTATAATAATGCAAAAAAGTGAGAACCCCACTGTTAGTTGAAGTACACTACAGTGTGTTGTATTTCTGGAGGTCAGAACATGTGCAGATGTTTGGTAGGCGTTCAGTGTGTTGTCTGTGTTTCTAGTATCTGGAGCAGATTCGTCAGACTGTGTTTGAGAGCTTGAAGATGTTGAATCACGCACCCAGCGTTCAGATCCATGACGTTCCCTCTGATCTGCTGAACTACGAGCGTTCAGACGAGGCTGACCCTGATGAGCGCGGGTCCGAGGACAACTTCTGCAGGTGACCAGAAACTAACACTAGAAACTTCTGCCCGCCGAGACTGCGTTTGTACGATTTGTGATCGAGAGACGTGCAGTAAAACATATAAATGTGACCCTGGAGCACAAAACCAGTCTTAAGTGCCAATTTTTCAAAATTTAGATTTATGCATCATGTGAAAGCTGAATAAATACTATTTCAATTGATGCATGGTTTGGACAATATTTGGAAATCTGAGGGTGCAAAAAAATCTAAATATTGAGAAAATCATCTTTAAAGTTGTTCAAATGAAGTTCACAGTGCATATTAATAATCAAAAATTAAGTTTTGATATATTTACGGTACAAAGTATCTTCTTGGCATATCTTCTCTATTTTTGGCATAAAATAAAAATCAATAATTTTGACCCATACAATGTATTGTTGTCTATTGCTACAAGCGACTCAAGACTGTGTCTGTGCTCCAGGCTCACGTATAAATAAACAATAATATTGTGAAATATTATAGTAATCTAAAACAGCTGTTTTCTATGTGAATCTCTGTTAAACTGTAATTTATTTCTGTGATGCGCAGCTGTAGATTCAGCATCACATGATCTTCAGAAATCATTCTCAAGAAATAATTCTGATTATTATCAACGTCGTGCTGCACAATCTTTTTATGGAAACTGAAATATTGAGACAAGATTGTTTATTAAGTAGAAGTAGCATATTTTAAATATTGAATTATACACTTAATGCGTCTTTGCTAAACTTATGAATATCGTATCAATATTGTACTTTACTGTTGATCTGATGGCAGTTACTTGACTGAATACTGTCTTCTGTTTGATCGCAGGCCTGAAGCGGCGAACGAGTTTTACGATGGGGACCAGGATAATGATAAAGAAAGTGATGTGGAGATCTGACGATCGTCTCATATCTCCAGTACTCATAACTCATTGTGCTGAGTGGATGAAGCTTCACATGTGCTGTCTTTATTGTCATGTTCATCAAAGAAGCCCTGTGTACTAATACAGCATCTGTACTGAAGCCTCAGAGATCATGTGATATTGTATGTCCAATATCCAAGTGGTCATGATTAACGGAATATTGTTTCTTGGCCTTTTCATAATTTGTTTATAGAATGTTTCTGTAATAAATCTTTTGGAAAAGAGCCTTTCTGACTTCTTAACTTCTATACAGTCTGACCTGAGTACGATTAATTAATGAAATTAGTCTTTAGGCAGTTGTGCAACGGGGGGGTAAAAGGCACCTTTGATATAATTCTCAAGATGCACGTGTATGTTTGTCTAATCTTTGACGCGATTTGTGCTTACTTGATCTAATATTTTATGTTTTTAAAATGTTGTAGATTTAAGTAGCAAATGAGAATCGCTAAAACTAATCCATATATATTTCAGCTACCCTCTCAACAAAATCCATGTCCGCAATGAGACTGGAGCCGCCTGGCAGAAGCCCCTCCCATGACGCGAATTCACGTCTGTTGTGTAGGGAATTTCACGCGAATGAAGTGAGTAAACTCAAAATGTTCAAGCGTCCAACTACGCACAAATAGCACGATTTATTTGTGCCTGGTGTGAACGCAATGCACTGTTAGGTGTGAATGGGGAGCTCTCACTATCTCATACTGGTCACTGGAAGTTCAACATGGCACCTCATGGCAAAAATCTCTGAGGATCTAAAAGCAAGAATAGTTGCTCTACATAAAGATGGCGTAGGCTATAAGAAGATTGCCAAGACCCTGAAACTGAGCTGCAGACCATACAGCGGTTTAACAGGACAGGTTGCACTCAGAACAGGCCTCGCTATGGTCGACCAAAGAGGTTGAGTGCACGTGCTCAGCATCATATCCAGAGGTTGTGTTTGAGAAATAGATGAATGAGTGCTGCCAGCATTGCTGCAGAGGCTGGGGGGGGGGA
Organism: Gymnocypris eckloni scoliostomus; assembly: GCA_027564155.1. Lineage (NCBI taxonomy): Eukaryota > Metazoa > Chordata > Actinopteri > Cypriniformes > Cyprinidae > Gymnocypris > Gymnocypris eckloni. Next base: position 2,358,501 of record CM050426.1, read on the forward strand.
AGATTGGGGTCAGCCTGTCAGTGCTCAGACCATACGCTGCACACTGCATCAAATTGGTCTGCATGGCTGTCGTCCCAGAAGGAAGCCTCTTCTAAAGATGATGCACAAGAAATCCAGCAAACAGTTTAGTGAAGACAAGCAGACTAAGGACATGGATTACTGGAACCATGAAAACTTAACTTAAACTTATTTGGTTCAGATGGTGTCAAGCGTGTGTGGCAGCAACCAGGTGAGGAGTACAAAGACAAGTGTGTCTTGCCTACAGTCAAGCATGGTGGTGGAGGAGTGTCATGGTCTGGGGCTGCATGAGTGCTGCCGGTGCTGGGGAGCTACAGTTCATTGAGGGAACCATGAATGCCAACATGTACTGTGACATACTGAAGCAGAGCAGGATCCCCTCCCTCCGGAGACTGGGCCGCAGGGCAGTATTCCAACATGATAATGACCACTGCCTTGCTAAAGAAGCTGAGGGTAAAGGTGATGGACTGGCCAAGCATGTCTCCAGACCTAAACTCTATTGAGCATCTGTGAGGCATCCTCAAACGATGGTGGAGGAGCGCAAGGTCTGTAACATCCACCAGCTCCGTGATGTGGTCATGGAGGAGTGGAAGAGGACTCCAGTGGCAACCTGTAAAGCTCTGGTGAACTCCATGAACAAGAGGGTTAAGGCAGTGCTGTAAAATAATGGTGGCCACACAAATTATTTACATTTTGGGCCCAATTTGGACATATTCACTTAGGGTTGTACTCACTTTTGTGGCCAGCGGTTTAGACATTAATGGCTGTGTGTTGCGTTATTTTGAAGAGACAGCTAATTTACACTGTTATACACCTCAGAGATAAATGTATAGTAATTTCACAAAGATCTTTACTCAAATGTTCATCTCACACAGTCCCGGCGCCATGGGCGGGCAATGGGGGGCCTGGCCCGCCCTGTGAGTCACTAGTGCCCGCCCTGGACGAGCCTGCCGAGTAAAGAAAACGCTGTACTATTCAAACATCAGTTATTATTTATTTACGCTTGCATTGCGAAAAAGCGGAGATCTGTCTCCTCCAGGCTGTGCGCGGCGCGTCAATCTGAAAGGAGGCGGGGTGAAGTTACGAGCTTTCGCTGAGTGCTTGAGGATCCAATGGCGTTACGAAGTTTTACTGACAAGCTCTTTTTAATGATTGGCATTGGCTAAACATTTTTAAACCCTCTGATTTAAAATAATAATGACGAATTATAATAGAGATATGAAGTATGGATATTTTTTAACGGCACACCTGACTGGACTAGGGTATGGCAACTGCCCTAATCTGCCATACAGAAACACCACCCCTGCTCCCTTCACCTCCATCTTTGAACTATTTTCGCTGCTGAAACAACAAAAACAGTCAATATTGCGTCTAAAATGTAAGTGACTTAATATTATTTACTTGTTTAGTGAACTGTCATATGAAATCTGTCACATTTTCAATCGTGATGGTATTCAGCACACTTTTGGTGTTTTAATCAGGCTAGGCTACTTGTCCGCTCGGGCAAGTAAAATTCTCTTTCAGTTGGCCTTTTAGAAAATCCACTTGTCCCGGATAAGCGGACAAGCGTTGATGTCGAGCCCTGCGATGTGTGTTTAGACTGCTTCATTAGGCTAGGTCCAATCTTTACGACGACTCTGTTGTATTGCGTCAGTAGAGTGGTACGTCAATTCTTCCTCGTTTTTTTGTCCATTTAATTCATAATTAATGATATTATGCATTGCAATGAGGTTGATCTCATTTGTGCCCCCCTGAAAAAATGAAATGCCCGTCCGTGAATTTGTGTCTGGCGCCGGGTCTGATCTCACATCATATATAACACTAATGATATCTGTGTCGAGGACCGTAATCAATACATTTGACCAAATCCTTTGTACTAGTAACAAAAATTCCAACAAATATCATTTTCAGTACATCATAATGTAGTGTATGACTGCACTGCACACATATATTGAGAGACATACAGCAATCAAACCGTTAGTCTAACAGATACAGCATTTTCCCTTGCATTGGGTGTCATAAATATGCAGCTTTATGAAACACATGAGAGCTTGAGCACCAGTGAAGCTGTGCTGGGATGATAAACTCTTGTCCAATCAGACAGTGGCACTGGCTAAAGTGTGTCTGACCCATGATCTGCAGAACTGGCTCGTTTACACAGAAATACTACAGCTCTTCGCTCTCGTACAGCGGGGCGGTGTGATGAGGAACAGGCTCGGTGCTCCGTCTGGAGAACTGACTCAAGATGGGAAGAGTCTTCAGTGTCCTGACAGGAGGAGAAGACTTATTCAGCCGAGCTGCAGGGAAACACATTCGGATTTAAGAGACTGCTAAAAGCAGTAAATGAGCACATTTGGGTCAACACAGACAATAATCAATACAGCGGGTAAAATAAGTATTGAACAGGTCACCATTATTCTCAGTAAATATATTTCTGAAGATGCTGTTGACTTGAAATTTTCACCAGATGTCAATAACAACCCAAGTAATCCATACATACTAATAAAACAAACAAAAGTTCAGAAATACATTTATTTGGTTTAAAAAACAAATATTATGAAAATGTATAATTAAGTTTATTATTCTGAAACCTGCATAAAAATGTATATGAAATATATATTTTCTAAAAAATGTTTTCTCTTTCTCTAAAACTGCAAGGAAATCAAAGCCATAAATCTAAACAAGTTCCAAATTTGAGGTTGATGTTGCAAACAATGAGCTTTTGGTCAGGTTTTGTTTGGGTGTCGTTACAAATATTTCCACTAGATTAAATTCACTTCCCGTTCATTTCCTACAGCGGTCATTTCTGATTCGGAACAATTTTTTTTTTTTTTTGCATGCGTGTTTGTTTTTGTGTGTGTCTGTTAAACCTTAAACAACAACCCAATTATTTTCAGCCAAAAATGACCAAACAACACCAGAGGGATAACTTTATGAATAAAAAATATAAAGTTTAGAAAGAGTTTTCAGCAAACAGTCTTCACTCACAAACTTAAACAGAACAAACTGAGTAAGAGCACTTACTGGCCACGTCTAGCCTGGCGTTGCATGTGGACATGCCCGCTTCATTGATGGCAGACACTGTGTACCAGCCTGCGTCAGACTTTATCACTGGATCAATCACCAGACACTGCTTTCCTGAAGCATCCTGAGAGAGACTGACACACCAAGCACAAACATCACATGACGCTTTCAGATGAGAAGATCAGCTATACTGTAAATCAACTGTCCGAGACAATTATGCATCTGTTTTGAAAAAGCTCAAGGGAGAAGCACATTACGAGCATGGAAACTTCTGCAGTTAAAATGCATGAGAATGTGTTTTCTAAAGCTCAGTTCTTCAGAAGCAGTGGAGAGTGTGTCATGTTTGTAGTGCTCTGGATGCTGAACCAGATCACAGAAAAAGATTGTGAAATAACCATTTTAGGATTAATTTTCCTCATGTAATTCCAAAATATGACTGTGGACGTTACTTTGCCGAATACAGCGGGTAAAATAAGTATTGAATACATAACTGTTTTCTCATTAAATATATTTCTGAAGATGCTGTTGACTTGAAATTTCCACCAGATGTCAACAACAACCCAAGTAATCCATATATATAAAAAAATTATGTGTAAAAAGTGGAATGGCAGGGAAAACGTATTGATCTACTGAAATGCATTTAATACTTCAAGACGCCTCCAGCAGGAGAAACTATCGCATGCATTGCTCAGATGTGATTTTATCTTCAAATCTTGAAGTTTTAGTTATTATTTATGGATTCAAGTCAGATGATTGTCTTTATTTTGTTTCTCTGGATCCACTCGAGAGTTTGCTTGGCTGTGTTTGGGATCATCTTCATCATGCTGGTAATGTAGGTGTTGGACTGAAGCAGCTAATATTAATTTGCACTGACGAGGCGCAGGGTTGCTTTCTAATCACTGATAGATTTCAGCTGGTGGATCCATGCCTTCATGAACCTCGCTTTCTTCATGCGTTCAATACTTTTCCCCCCTGTGTCAGTCCACTTTATTACACATAGGTTTCAGCAGATTTGACGTCTGTAACATCGCACAGCATTGATTCTCACGTTACTGACATTATGATGTGCTGATATTTGATTGAATATGAACACAGATGAGATTTGAGAGCAGTGGGGTGTTCGTGAATGCTGTGAATTGCACAAAATAACTTCAGAAATATAAACACCTAAATCACTTTTGTGCTTCACAGAATGATAACAGTCTTCACTTTTGTGTGAATTATTACTTGTAGTGTCTTTAAAGCACAAAAAATAATCATTTAAGCATATAATATTTTAGCTTTATATCCTGAATATGTAATTTGCAGTGCTCTCTTGGCAGGTCTTCCAGCCAGCTTTATCAAACCTTTACAATTAACCCAGAACACGGCAGCAAGATTAGACTTTAATGAGCTGAAAACAACGCACGTCACAGATTGCAGATTTATCAATTTGCACAGGCTACCAATAGCTGCTCATATACAATTCAAAGCATTAATGTTTACAAACCCACCCCTTTACCTAAATGCATTACTCCAGACTTACACTATATTGCCAAAAGTATTGGCACCCCTTCTAATGAAAGGTTTGACTACTTTAGTAATCTCCATGAGTACAAATCTTAATGTTTAAGCATATAATGATATTCTAGGTAATCTAATGTTATAGCAGGACTCTTTTCTATTCTAACATGACAGTGTCTCTGTGTATAAGACAAGAATCAAAGAGAAATGATGATTCAGTCAGTGTGGAAGAACTTGACTGGTCTGCAGAAAGCAGCTGAACACCTCTGGTGTGACTTTAAATGAACCACAAACTCATCACCAAACACTAATGACTTGTACATATGGAGACAGTCATTTCATACACTTCAAAAACTGTTGCAACAGAGCTGGAAATACAATTTTTAAATACATTAATTTCTTTGTTGACACGATTTGGAAGTGCCTTTTTGTCTTCTAAAGACGGGGGTGACCCAGTACTTTTGGCAATATAGTGTATGTGCCTCTAGAAGCTTGCGTTCTGCAAGTGAACGTCGCTTTATCGTTCATCCCAAAGAGACACAACATCACTTTCACAGACGTTTACATTAAATGTTCCCTCCTGGAATAACCTGCCCAACTCAATCCCAGCATCTGAGTCCTTAGCCATCTTCAGAATCGACTAAAACACATCTCTTCCAGCTTTATTTGACCCTCTAACTCTATCTATTCTAATTCTATTCTTAAAAAACACTTGCCTCTTTTAGACTTGCACTCATTTACTTACAAAAAACAACTAAGAATAGCTTCTCTGTTCTTTTTTGTATTCTATCTGTATGTTTTCGTTTTATTTATTAGACCTATACAATTAACAAACAAGGCCTCTAACACGCTTGCTCTATTGTTTTTCTGTTTTCATTTGATTTATTATACTTTTAAAAACTAACTCTTGCTACTTGTTAAGCTAACCAACAGCACTTGCGTATCGTTGCTCTTTTGTTGGTTTTGACTGCTTCCATTTTCCTCATTTGTAAGTCGTTTTGTATTATTATTAAATGTAATATATAGTCTGTGCAACATGCTGGATCCACAGTGCATGGTGGATGTCAGACCTCGTTCTCCTGGGGTCGATGCGCAGCATCTCCTTGTCTTTCTTCCAGTAGATCTGCGGCGCTGGAGACGCCGTCACCTTACACTCGAGCCGCACGCCGTCGCCCTCCAGAACCCGTGAGTTCCTCATCTTCATCACAAACGAGGGAGGACAGAGCTGCTCCTGAGCTGAGGACACACGCAGAGCAACCACATTCACCTCGGGGCATAAATAGTGCGCCAAACAAAAACAAAAAATTGTGGTATTGATTGATACACCAAAATTGACTTCGGCGTGCATATGAAACACAGTTTTCACGTGCATATGATACTACGCATTTTGATTATCAATACTAGTTTTTATTTTTATTTGCCGTACTACTTATACGCACTTTTGTGAGATCAGTTTGATGAGAGTGGCATACAGTCATGAACAGTGCTGTGGAAACTTACTTTTAAAAGTAATGCATCACAATAACGAGTGATTCCCTAAAAGGTAAATTACGAAGTTATTTTTATGTAAAGTAATGTTACTTTTTTCTCACCTAGGCAGGGCTTGCTTGTATGTTTTAATATAAAAAGTGATATTTTTGGCATATGTAAAAACCCTTTCACACCAAAAGTGAAATGAACAAGCCTCAGACTGAAGGATAGCCTATATAAATTAAATTAATAACATATTTAATTATTGCAGCTTTGGGTCATATTCTGAGTTTGCATTTCAGATTTGAGGAATACTGAATATGTTTTTGTGCGAGTGAGATGAGTAAAAGCATGTTCATATGTTCATGCCTCGGCATTTATTCCCGGTTTGTCTCAACATGGCACCGCAAGAGCTGTCAGTCAGTACATGAGAAACAAAGAAGCTGGCGTTACTCTGATATCTTACAGTAAATGAAAAAGTAATGCATTACTTTACTAGTTACGTGAAAACAGCAATCTGATTACGTAACTGGCATTACCCCAACACTGCTCATGAACAGACAGATAACCTCTAGCCTGAATAAACACCTCACTACGCTTCTAGACAGTACTCTAACATTTCAATTTGTGCTTTAAATGACTTTACTTCAGAAACCTGAAATACTAGAGCGGATCTCGTGAATTATTTGAAGCAATGTATTGGTAGAAAAGTGCATGGTCTACAAATCATTTCACAAAATACAACTTTCTTAACAAGGCATTCCCACATAGAGTATATTTGAATGTCCTCATCGTGTCTCTTGTTTCCTTTAACCAACTAAAACCAGTTTCTCTCGATGCAGGATGGAACTGAGGCCACAGACTGAATAATACTGTTTGTTTTCAGTACTAGACTAATTTCATTAAAATCCCTGGTTAAAAATCTCATCCCCAAATCCATGACCCCATGTTCAAGGCTGTAACTCGACTCTCTTGACCATCAATGCTGGGAAGGTTACTTTGGAAATGCAATATGTTACTGATTACAAGTTACACTATCTAAAATGAAATAAGTAGTGTAAGTATTTAAATTACACTTAAAAATAAATGTGCTTTAAAAGGTTCTTCAAGCGATGCCATTGTAGAGGCAGTTTTTCACAGAATGGTGAACCCCATTTTTACTTCAGCCTTTCTAAGATACTCTTTTATACCCAATCACTTTAATGACCTGTTGCCAATTAACCCAATTAGTTTCACAATTCTCCTCCAGTTGTTTCATTTTTTTACTTTTTCAGCATTTTGTTGCCCCATCCCAACTTTATTGAGATGTGTTGCATCCATCAAATTCAAAATGACCTGTTTTCCTTCAAATGGTACATTTTCTCTGTGTAAACATTTCTGTTTTCTGTGTTCTGTTGTGAATAACATGTATGTTATCCAGGAGACTGCTCACCCATCACATCCAGACGCAGGGAGAAGTGGCTCTCTCCGGCACGGTTCTTCGCCACACATTCATAAACACCTGCGTGATGAATAGTCACGATCTCAATGATGAAGGAGTGCACGCTTTTCTCACACACCAGCATCTTATGGTAATCATCGGGTCGGATGAGCTTCCCATCCAGATACCAACAAATATCTGGCGTTGGCAAACCTACAACCTGCAGGAAAAAAGCTAAAATATTGGTTTGTAAAGATATTACTATAACTTTACAAATTTGTTGATAAACTCTGGACTCCTATTAACTACCGCTGTTATAATGTTATAATGTTATCAGGTTGACATTCTGTGTTTTTTTTTGTGTACTGTTTATTTTTTGGTTATATATTTTATACTGCCCAGGACAGCTTCATTAATATTTCATCTTAAGAAGGCCAGAAGTGTTGGAGTAATATGTCAAACAAATGCATGCATGGTGTTTTATTATATCAATGAATGATAACTACCTTAAAATCAATCCTGCAGAATCGTCCCTCTTCGACAGAAAGATCTTGCGGCACTTGTGTAAAACGAGGAGCAAAACACTTCTCTTGGATGGTCGAGGCGTCTGTGCCGTCTCCTCCGGGACGATTCTTTCTGGACCTGTGCAAGTGAAGGTGGAGATTCAACAAAACAAACTCAATAGTCAAAGTTTACACAACGCAACACATGCAGGGCTCAGAGCATTAGACGATCACTCACAACAACTCTGTATTTGATGCATTTAGTAATGATAATTCACTAATTAACTCTAAAATGTGTCAGGTGTACATGCACAATAATAAATCGAAAGCACTTCAGAGACAAACTCCAAACTGATGCTCCTAATCCAAAGAGACATTTACCATATTCCTCCAGGCTGGAGACCTTCCGGAGAGCCTGGCTGTTAGAATAGTGCATAACATTTACTTGAATAACACTACAAAGTATGATAGATAGACAGACAGACAAACTAAATGAATCGAGGCCTCTGTGTATGTGCACATGTGGTGGTATTATAAGAACAGCATCATGATGAATAGGATAGCACATGGGTTTTACTGATGCTATTTTAGGCCTATGGACAGACTGTTATCTGTTTGGTCTGGCTTTGAAAATTCCTGGATTGATGGTAACAAATGAGATTAAAGTACAGCTGTATAAACTGACAAGTTCATCGGGGGTTTTAGCATTGCTTGTGGTGTTACTAATATAATATCATTCTGTGTAGGACACTTTAGCTTGTTTGCACTCATGGCAGAACATGAGCACCTGGCTATAAATAAAAATGCAAGCTCTTTTAACATAGTGACTCGAGCTTTGAGAAGGTATTCTGCAGTTGCATGAAACATCCAATAAGTGAAAATGACTGTACCTGTGCAGGCTGTGAACTGAATGAATTTTCAAGATCAAATACTGAGGCGGCGTTATCGGCTCCCAACAATCGTCTCGCCATCCGCTCCTCGTAAGACATCTTCTGCAGGGTCCTCTGTTGAGGAGCGTTGTTCCGTAGCTTCTTTTCAAGGTCTTGTATGAGAGCATCTTTCGAGCCCTGAATCTGGTCATCTGTGGAGCGAGACACTGGTCGGGAAACAGTCTTCTTCAAGATCGGCTTTGGCAAGCTGTGAAAACAGCCCATGGGGAATTTTATTGTTAAAGCGTTTTTAATAATACAATGAGTAGTTCAAATGTACTCGCCCTCAGGCCTTCCACGATTAGGATGTGTTTGTTTCTTCATCAGGTTTGTAGAAATGTGTCTCAGTAATGGATGCTCTGCAGTGAATGGGTGCCGTCAGAATGAGAGTTTGATAGAAACATCACAATAATCCACACCACTCCAGTCCATCACTTAAGCTGTGTGTTCTAAGAAATAAATCCATCATTAAGATGTTTTCATCTTCAAACTGTTGCTTTCATCTAAAAGGCGAGTCTATAATCCATAATAATGCTTCCTCCAGAGAAAAGTGTTCTGGTCTGAATCAGGAGAGAAATCTGTATTGATGCCAAAACAGTCCAGAAGAGCTCTAAACACCCTTTGTCTTCTCCAGATGTTAACTGATGGACTGGAGTGGTGTGGATTATTGTGATGTTTTTATCAAACTCTCATTCTGACGGCACCCATTCACTGCAGAGCATCCATTGCTGAGACACTGTCTCCAAACCTGATGAAGAAACAAACTTTCAGATGACCCGAGGGTGAGCACAATTTCAGCAAACTTTCATTTTTTTGTGTGTGAACTCTTCCATTTTAAGCTCTGAAGACATTGGAGATTTTAGTAATTTTTCATATTTAAAAGTATTAACTTTATTAAATAAAAATCTTTGGCTTCAGTAAAAATGTAATTGCTGTTTAGAATAAACAACTAAGACATTAAAAAGGCCACATTTTTTAGTTTTCCTTCCTGCAGGAGGATATAACCATACAGTACAGTGTTTAAGATTAACGTCAGCGAGAAGACACTTACATGTTGGGTGTGTAGCTGATGTGGGACACGGGTGGAGGCTGTGGAGGTGGAGCGGATGTTTTTGGAGTATCTTGAGATATCCGTGGTGGGACAGCTGCAGGAGCGTGATCCAGTGACCGGCTGGGAGGAGACAGAGGAGGCTCCTGGGCTCTCGGTGTTGGGCTGGGCGATCTAGGGGAGCGACGCGGAGATGGAGACTGAGGTATGGACATGCATTTGGCCTGGGAGCTCGGTAGGGAAGGCAGGACAGATGAGAGGAAAGCTGCTGGTGATAGTTTCTCATTGTTTGGAGAGCTCCGTGGTTTAGGAATTAAAGTCATGCTTGAGCTCATGGAGGTTCGAGCGGGTCCAGACTGAGGAGGGCTCAGGAACGGAGACGCCATTGAAGCCGGGGGACTGAGGCTGTTGGGTTTGCTGATCTCGCTGTCAGGTGTGTGGAAACTGGGCAGGGACTGGATGAAATGGCGAGGGCGCTCATAGTTAAAGGCACTGGGGGGGTGCAGCAATGGCGAGAAGGTGGGCAGGTCAGCCATGTTCATGGTGCTGCCTCTAGACTCCGCTGGTTTACTCAGCTTGCTGGTGGGAAGGAATGGATGTGGGACACTGTTTTTAACCCCCTTTGCTGGAGGATCAGGTTTGCTCATGGAGGAGAGCTCTGAAGCTTCAGTCAGCTGTTTGCTCTCCGTGTCCACAGGAGACTCCGGCACACTGTTGAGAAAATACATTTAACTTGGACTAGGTAGTGCAAAAAAGGAGTTCACACTGATGATTTGCAGTCAAGTTAATGAATTCAAACAAAAGGAACGTAGATATTAGACCAATCCTGGTCCTGAAGAATGTAGCTCCAATTTGTCTCACCATATCTGTCTGGAAGATCTTGATTACACTCTTAGAATTAAACATACCAAAAGAGGGGTTTTCACAGCGATGCCATAGAAGAACCAGTTTTGGTTCCCCAAAGAGCCTTTCAGTGAACAGTTCTTAAAATAATCACTGTGTGAAGAACATTTTAATAATCAGTGGATGGCCTTTTTCCAATGTAAAGAACCTTTTGTGGAATGAAAAAAGTTCCATTGATGGTAAAGGTTCTCCGTGGAACCATTGCTAAATGAAGAAGCTTTATTTTTAAGAGTGTATTTGATTACTGCTCTACAGGAGAGTGGTCCTCCCTGCTTTAGGCAATGTTACAAATTAATTAGAGTTTAACCCACTTGATCGGAAGCCTTATACTGTTAAATACAGCAGTAAATATCTCCTACAAGCAATCAGTGTCGTGTACCGTTCAGAACTGAGAATGCTTTTAGAATGATACAATTAAAATTCACTTCCATTTGAACTGAATTTATAAACACAATCAATTCTGCAGGTAAGGAGGTGGGGATAATAACGAGGATGCTAAAGACTAGGCCAAAGGAGTGAGGTATAAGTATACCTGCACCAGTGGCGGCTGCTGGTCTTTCAAAGAGGGGAAGCTCATTTTCGGCCAACATCATAAAAATGTACCAAATATTTATACGTAAATTCTGCCCAACATTCCTTTTCAAGAAAATGCTCTAGCCTACTGTATGTATGAATGAATGACCAAACGATCTAAAAAAAGATATTAAACTCGAAATATTGGAATTAGGTTGAACTGAAACAAGGAATGTGGTTTATAATTGTGTGAAATGTGTGATGAAAATTGGCTAGCAATTTCACCAAGCAAATACCAAGAAATAGGTTGCAGCAGTTTGTCTTTCGACTACACTTGCAAAATCCGCGATGGTACTGAGCTCGAATAGCTTCAGCGTCAGCGACTTTTATAGTACAAAATCGCTGTCAATCAAAAGGAGATGCAGTCTTTCGACAGACCCTCCACTCATCACGCAGACGCTCGGAGTCCGGGCCAGCCCACTCCTCCATTCACCCCCAGAGACGCTGAGCGTCCGTGGGCGGGACATAATCGCAGCATTATCCAATGACCGTCTTGTTTCTAAGCACTGAAAAAAACTGTTTAAAGCAGCCCCATTGAAGTCAATGGACGCTGGGCTTCAACAGAGTAATGCACTGTACGCTACGGGAATGTAGGAGAAGGAAATCGAGTCAGCCGACCTGCTATATGTAGCTGATTCTGAACCAATTTGTCTTTGAGATGAACGTGTTTAACGCATTTTAATTTTAACACAATAGTACATATTTGACCATTCATTTTATGACATTATAGGGGAAGCCGAGCTTCCCTTGCAGTCTTAAAGAAATCCCCACTGACCTGCACATCTATTAATAACTGGCCTCTCTCACACAAACCAGAACCAAAGAAATGCATATGAGCCCAATAAGTAACACTTTGCATGATAAACGTTAAGCCAGATTTACTAACCAGAATGGCCAATGGGAGTGGAAAGTTTTGGAGCTGATTAACTGTCAATGAGCAAATTAAAGAGCCAGATTTCCATAATGACCAACACAATCTTTCAAAAGCAGTGCAAAAGTCATTTGCAAAGCTCAAACCGGTTTAAGACTTGCTTTTTGACATTAATTAATGGTGCAAATACTAGTAAACTGACAAGCGTAAACCTCACATTGCATGATTCATTTAAATACTCTCCTCACATTAAAGTTGCATCTGAGAGGGAAACTGCTACAAATGCATGTACAACAAATTCAACTCCATGCCTTTTCATAATGTCTTTAGTCAATCCTGACAGAATTAGTAAGTGTCTGCATTACCAAGTGGATGCGAAACTAAATGACTGATTTAGACAGGGCTCATGAGCCCACCCCCAATCACTTAGCCCCGCCCCAGACTCACGCCATTGGTGGTCTCGGTGTTGCAGTGTCATGCTCAAGCAAACAGCAATGTTATTGTAAGCTTGACTGAAGGCTGCTCTCAACAACTCCATGCCTCAAGGAGGGGCTAAATAACACGGTTATAAAACATCCGTGTGACTGTATCTACATATGCCTCTTATAAAATGACCAATGATCATATATGCAATGCACCACACACACAAGCATCCTAAGAGCCATCTTATATTTCTGAAATCATTACTTAGCATAAGGAAAACTACACATTTAACATTTGGAAACACATTTAATGAGTAAGTGATCTCTTTTACCCTTTAATGAACATGCATGGCAGGGGTTCATAACTGCATGCTGCTGGTGTTTCTGTGAGTCATGTGGCTAAAAAAAGTTTCATGAGGCATGACTGACAGACGTGGCAGGTGCAGATCCTTTACAGCCACGCTGGCACTCGCTTGCCCTGTTTGGAGGTCATTGTGAAGCTCACTAAATGTCATTCACTTCAGTAACAGTTCAATAACGTATAACAATGTATATATTTGTGATGGTAAATGCACTGCTCAACATAAAAGCAGGTCCATATTGATATTTATAATATTTTATAAATAAGTAGGATATAGGTATATAATAGTATGCAAGCAAAGTGTTTATGAAATATAACAGGAATGTGACAAATAAAAAATGTAATGGTTGTGCAATTCAGATCCGCAGCTACGGTCAGAAAGTGTTTGATTGTGGTAACTGTTTATAATATTAGCACCATAACCTGGTGTCCAAAATTGATTAAAAAAAATAAAGAAATTAAATTATCAGCATAACAACTTGAATATGAGAATTAATTTTAGAATTTCCAAATATGTCCTTTTACTTCAATGACCGCAGCACTCGATCGGTATGAACACATCTGATCATGACCTGCAGCATAATAATTTAAGAATATATAGAAGAGCGTCTTGTGCTTCAATGGAAGCAAACAAATCTGACTGTCTGTACAAATGAGTTTGCAATCAAAATCCTAATAGTTTGATTATTTGCAGGTTTACATTCAATTTCAGGCTTGTGCAAGATGAAAAACAAAAAGAATCAGCTTTGTAGAAGATATTAAAAAAGTATTTTCTTTATCACCATTATTATTAACACAACATATGAATCAGTTTCAAAACCAGCAATGCATCCTATAGAAACACACAGCAGTGAGTGAAGGGTGAAAAAAGCTTCAGTGATAAACCTAGAGGGGTCAAATTTATACAATATAGATTTTAATAAAGCAAAGAACATGTTTTAATTTACCCACTGAACACAAAGTGTGAAATGACTGATCATGAAGTAATAAAACAGATCAAAATCACAAATCGAGTTTCTAGAGCAGATGCGTTGATTTTTGGGTCGTTCTGATTTCAATAAAATATTATAATCCAGATTAAAAATCTTGCTCTTACCTGCTATTTGCAAGCCAGTAAGATCAACTGCATGTAAAGTTGGTTTGAAAGGTTGAAGGTATAGAGCGATTCTCTGGCATCTGTTCTCTCAATGAGATACTGTCAGGCTGTTTATCTATAGAAAGCTATGTGAGTCATGAGCAGCAGACTCACGCCTCCACCATTCTCGAGGAACCACCCATTCAACCCACGGACAATGGACACCGAATAAAGAGAACATCTGAGCAAAAGTGAATCAATCCGTTAACTTGATTTATTCTTGTCGTCAAAACTAAAGGTGAATGGTCCATGCCTCAACAGCCAACTGTTAATCAGCTACATGATAGTTTTGGTTGCTTCAAGTCAAATGTGGGAATAGAGGTGTAATTTATAAGGATCACCATGTCACAGTAATAGACTGTCCTGCTTGCAACCTACTTGAAGCTATTGACTTTGACTACAGCTTAAATAGCTTTTTTAACTTATTTTATGAGCTCAAATCAGTCCGTGACACTACTACTCCAGGTCAATGTAATACAAATTTGTCTTAATGTACAGTGAGACATGTTTACTATTGTCTTTTTAGAGCTGCTTTACAGCAGAATTGAATTCTGTTTGCATCCCTGAATCACTGTTTTCTCGTTTATCACCGTAAAGCTGTTTTAAAACAATCTGTATTGTATTAAGAGCTATATAAATAAAGGTGACATATTTTCATCTTCTACAGCATCCAGTGATATCCAAGTTTACCTGAGGTATCTGTCTACCCACATATTAGTTGTGTATACCTGGTCGTGATCATTATCCTCTGTTACCATTCTGATCGCCAACCTTTGGTCTTTGAGATAATCTGTATTCCTGAAACTTTCCAGACATTGCTGGATAATTTTCATCCTCTGCCATTCTTTTATCATTATTTATTTGCTCTGTATTTCTGTGGTTCTCTTCCTACCACACAGACAGAACAGATCTGCTAGAATAGGGAACAGCTCATATTCATCTACACCCAGTATCTGTGGGCAGTGTTGGGGAAAGTTACTTTTAAAAATAATGTATTACAATATTGCGTTACTCCCTAAAAAAAGTAACGTAAGTAATTACGTTACTTAGTTACTTTTTATGGAAAGTAATGCGTTACGTTACTTTTGCGTTACTTTTGCGTTACTTTTTAAATATGAGCAGGGCTTGATTGTTTGTTTTTAATACAATAAGTTATATTTATAGCAAATGTAAAGCCCTTTCACACCAGAAAGTGTAATGAATAAACCTCAGACTGAAGGACGAGTAAATCACGTCTGTATAGAAGAGGGTTCAACATTCTTTAGCAATAATAAAAACAATGTTAGTTTATCTAAAGTATTTTTGCTTATTAGTATGGTTGAACTGATCATCAAAGGTCAGCAGCAAACACATCGGTTAATAAAATGAGATTAGATATGTTTGTGTTGTTTAACATGTTTAATTATTGCAGGTTTGCGTCATATTCTGAGTTTGTATTTCACTGTTTTAATTCATTTTGATGAATACTGAATCTGTTTTTGTGAGTGGGATGAATTAATACACATTCATATTTAGTCTAGATTAGATCTACAGTAAGATCATGTTCACACAGCGCACTGTCATCAATAAATGGAGAAAAAGTAACTCAGATATTTTCTAGTAAATTAAAAAGTAATGCGTCACTTTACTAGTTACTTGAAAAAAGTAATATTATTACGTAACTCGCATTACTTGTAATGCGTTACCCCCCCGACACTGTCTGTGGGGTACCTCAAGGTCCTGTATTAGGCCCTATTTTCTTTTTCTTATATCTTGTTATCAGTTGTTTGCTCTTAGTGTCTTGGTCTCATTATATAACACAATTTATCTGTGTGCAATGTTTTTAAACATGTTCCATAATTTATTTTGACTAGATTTACATTTGAATTGAAATTTTTGATCACTAACACTTTTGATGAACCTTTACCTGGTATCCAATTAACTAACATTATATTTGTTACAGTATTTAGGAATACATGTAAATATATTCAAAACAAGAAAGTTAATTTAAAAATAAAATGTTAATATAGCTAATATGCTATAATCAAATGAACATATTTAAACAGTATTAAACTGTATCAATATGAAATAATTTAAAGACACATTGTATAGTTATAAATATCCATTACACCCACACACTCACAAAATGATTGTTATTGTGCTGCACAAATAATCTGTAGTTTCCACTTGATTAAGCTACTCTTCTTTAAAACAGAACCATGATGATGTTTTCCTCATGTCTTTGAATTTGCATTGCCTCTCCTATTAAGCTCTTTTGTAAGGAAGCATTCGAGTAGTCCAACAGTGATTGATTTGACTCACATTATTCTGCTTTTATGAATGATAGTGATACAATCACTAGCACTGTAGTTATTCATTATTCACTAGAATGTAATTAAATGGCTTTCTCCTCACATTTAGCTTCTGCCCTCTGCATATCCCTTATTATAATTTTGTATCTGCATCAGAAGTGCACTCGTGCATCTTAGTTAGCTTACTTTTTTCTTCTGGCCTTATTGGCTTCCTGTACTTTCTGTCTGACAGCAAGCTACCATCAACATCATCATCTGCACAGCTTCATATATTTTTTTTGTAGGTGTCTTTTTAGCATCACTATACCGTGTGTTTGTGAGCTTTCTGTGAATTTCATCCTATAGATTTGAACTCTGATCTTTCGACTACATGTTGACTTGCCATCTTAACACTTTGACAATGCCTGAAACACTGAGAAATGTCCTACCGTGCTACAGTCTCTTCCTCAGGACTGTCAGGCCATTCTGGAGGAGGAATTAGTGTGTCTTGTAGTAACAAGGGCTGGTCATCCGGCTCCAGTCCAGCTGAGCTTAGAGAGGAAGGCTCATCCTCCTCTCCCAAAACCTCGTCTAGGTCTTCAAAGAACAAAATCATATTATAAAATATTGTATTCTTTTTCTTTCCCTTACACTAGTATTTGTTTGCAAAATGGTGCCAGCTAAAATTCTAGATAAAAAAATTGGATTGATAGGAATCTTTCTGTTTTTGTATTACAAATATTATTGGAGGTGGGAAGTATTATCAAATTGACTGAAATATTGAATGTACAAACACGCAAATGGCAAGGAAAAGTCCATGTATCATTTTATACAATAACAATAACATGACAAAAGTAATGTACAAGTAATAATTTAAATAAGACACACTAATTTAGATTTATTTGTGCCATGTACGCATGCATTAAATCAAACAAGTTACCTGTGTATACTTCAAGCATGGCACTACATGATACTGTTCCAAACTGATTTGATGCTGTGCATTTAAATATTCCAGAGTCTTCTGGATACGCCTCTGTGATCACGAGGGTGCACAATTCCTCTATAATAAAACAAAGAAGCATTAAACATCTAGTAAGTCCATCCCCTCATGCTCCATCTTTTGAGATAAATGTCTTACGCACCAGGAACAGAAGCTGAACTTGCTTCTGAAAAAGGCAAAACATACAGTAAGAAACCATTTTCGTTTATTGGCTTGTAATGAAACTTGTAAGGTGGTCTTATGTCTATTATTGTTTTTAATGAAACAAAAATGTAAATTAAAAATTACAATAAAATGTTTTGAAAATGTGTCCCTATATGTTGGTTATTTTTGCATGTTTTGTATCCATTTAAAACATGCATAAATGTCACTGATACCAACATGTCAGTTTTTTTTTATCTTTTTTTTATTCTGAATGCAAACTTAAAACTTAATTTTCACACAAAACTATTTTATGACGTCAAACGACTTGACATATAGCGCTGAAGTTGTAGTCCATATGACCACATTTTCCTTTTGGGGTGATCTATTCCTTTAAACGACATGCAAAGTAATGCTGTAATCAGTCCAGCTCTCACTCACTCTTTCTAAGAATGCGAAAGTCTGCCGAGTCGATGATCTGCTCGTTCTCTCTGAACCAGGAGATCTGCAGTGGAGGCGTTCCTCTGACCCTGCACTCCAGGACCACCAGCTGCCCCTTCACCGTACTCACATCATGAAGACACTGAGAAGACACAACCACACCAATAACAACCTCATCCACTCAGTTTAAGCTATACGGCTTGCTATTGTTGCTTTACCTTGACAAATGTTGGAGACACTCCAGCTTTCCCTAAACCCTGGTTTGTGTTCTGAACCTGAACAAAAACACAGATCAATAAATGTGTGCTTAGGCTGGAAGTAACATGTAGCACACACGGCCTACAACTTACTGCGCTTGGCTTAGTAAATTGATGGAGGTGTGTGAGAGGTCTAAATGAAAAATCATCTACTGTAATTCATACTTGCACAGTGAGATGAAGACACAGATGAGCTGATTACACTCTCAGAAAAAAAGGTACAAAAGCTACCACTGGGATAGTAAGGTACACATATGTATCTTATTTACCCCTAAAGGGTCTTTTAAAAACAGTTCGAAGACGTCTGGGCATCGAGGTTATGAGTTTCTGGAGTTTTGGTGTTGGAATTTGGTCCCATTCTTGCCTGATATAGGTTTCCAGCTGAAGAGTTTGTGGTCGTCTTTGGCATATTTTTCGTTTAATGATGTGCAAAATGTTCTCTATAGGTGAAAGATCTGGCCAATTCAGCACCCGGACTCTTCTACTACCAAGCCATGCTGTTGTAATAGCTGCAGTATGTGGTTTTGCACTGTCCTGCTGAAATACAGGTCCTCTGGAGGGGAGCATATCTTTATATACCTTTCAGCATTCATAGTGCATTCAAAAACATGCAAGCTGCCCATACCGTATGCACTTATGCACCCCCATACCATCAGAGATGCTAGCTTTTGAACTGAACACTGATAACATGCTGGAAGGTCTCCCTCTTCTTTAGCCCGTAGGACACGCCGTCTGTGATTTTTAATAAGAATGTCAAATATGGACTCGTCTGAACATAAACACTTTTCCACTTTGAAACAGTCCATTTTAAATGAGCCTTGGCCCACAGGACTCCACGGCGCTTCTGGACTATGTTTACATGTGGTTTCCTTTTTGCATGATAGAGCTTTAGTTGGCATCTGCAGATGGCACGGCAGATTATGTTTACCGACAGTAGTTTCTGGAAGTACTCCTGAGCCCATTTAGTCATTTCAATGACAGAATCATGCCGATGAGTGATACAGTGTCGTCTGAGGGCCCAAAGACCACGGCCATACAACAAAGGCCTTCGGCCTCATCTCTTATCCACAGAGATTTCTCCAGTTTCTCTGAATCTTTTGATGATGTTATGCACTGTAGATGATGAGATTTTCAATTTGAAGTTGAGGAAGGTTGTTTTTAAAGTATTCCACAATCTTTTTACACACTCTTTCACGGATTGGAGAGCCTCTGCCCATCTTTACTTCTGAGAGACTCCGCCTCTCTAAGACATCCCTTTTATAGCTAATCATATTACAGACCTGATGTCAATTAACTTAATTATCTGCTAGATGCTCTCCCAGCTGAATCTTTTCAAAATGTCTTCCTTTTTCAGCCCTTTGTTGCCCCCGTGCCAATAGTACCTATAGTACCTATAGTACCTATAGTACCTATAGCAGGCATCAAATTTGAAATGAGCTCATTTAGTGGATAAAAGTGTCAAATTCTCAGTTTAAATAATTGTTATGTTCTCTATGTTCTATTGTGAAAAGATATTGGCTCATGTGATTTGAAAGTATTTTAGTTTTCATTTTATTCAAAATAAAAAATGTCTAAATTTCCGGAATTCGGGTTGTAGTTAATGCATAATTTCATTATGTATCTGATCATTCATAAGCAGAGTTCTCCTAATCAAAAACCCATGACTGGTAGATCAACACTTCTTTTTGCTCCAACATGACAGGAAGAATAGTTGAGGAACATAAATTGAATTAACTGAAATGTGGAGTGTGTTCATAAGGATGCATGTAACGTTGTGAAAAATGGTTTATGATTTGAAGGCACAATTTTTTGTTGCAAAACTTGCCTACTTTTTATGATCCTGATGAAAACCGTTTGCATTTTTTGTTCTTACCATTTGAGGACTGATGCAGACTGGCTGTACTAAACTGGAGTGTCTCGTCAAGGCACTCGTTGCAGTCGAGGATGAGGATGACGAAGAGGACGAGGATGTGTTTCGGGAGCATGATGATACAGTTAGAGACATAGTGGAGGTTTTTTTCTGAATTCTAGAAGAGTTTGAACACAACTACATTATTTAATTAATTTAATTATATTTATAATAAATGCCATTGCAAAGTTAAAAACTATTTAGTGGCATTTACATATCATTTCGAATACAAATAATAATACAACTATTTATTTGAAAGCATGGTGTGTCTCTTACTGTGCCATGTTTCCAGTATCTCAGAAAAGTGTTGGTGAGCCCAGTAGGAGGCACTAGACAATATAAGAGAACACAAACACTGAGTTAAGGACAACAGAAGGGCATGAGTGGTTCATTATGCTCATTTCTTTAAGTAAATGTGACCCTGTCTGTGAAATCCAAAGTCTCAAAATCTAATGAGAAAGTTTGCTTTCAACCATTACTTCTACTATGATTTCAAAATTGAAATGACCTTACTTGGTCAGTATTAAATATATCAAGGTTATATTTTCACAGAATGTTCTTTACCTTATGAAAGTAAATCACAAAAAATGACGTTAGCTGGGTTCTCACAGCCAGGATCACACATTTGTTTTACATAATATTTAGTCTTAATGCACTTATAACAGTTTGCGGTAGTGGTGAAATCTGTCGTGTCTGTTCTCGAAGTCTCGCACACCTTCAATAAACAACCATAATAGAAAAATCTGAGGGCGAGAGTTACAATAAAGTTTGAAATGTGCACCACTTAGTATCTTAAGTTTCAGAAAAATCCCCTCTTTTCTACATTCTCAAACTCTTCTGCTTTAACTATTCTTGAGCAAGATTTGTAAACAGATTGATGACTTTAGGTGACTTTATCCACAGCAATGCAATGAGTCTAACTCTGTACTCAGAAGAGTGAAGCAATGAAACCCGAGCAGCTCCCTGGGCTAATTTGGTTGTGCCTTCAGTGTGTTGCATTTAGAAACACATGGTGTAAGATAAATCTTTCACCCTGCATTGGACTGGAAAGTGCCATTTCAAATAATACAATATAAAGAGGTTCTAAAATAAATAATCAGAAATATTCACAAATTACACCTTGTGATTGTATAGTGCTTTCACTATAGACTCATTCTACAGTGAGGTATACCTTAAAAATAAAAGTTCAAGTCCAAATAAAAAAGCATTTACAGCCTGATGTCATAGAAAAACAAAATCCATTAATAACTTATTATATTCCCCACTATTTAGAAAATCACCTATGTAATAGTGCGGTAAATAAACCAAAGCAAATATGTGATGAAACATCAAAACTCCAAAGAACCATATACAGTAGCAACTCCATAACCCATACAGACAGATAAGAGCAAGAAAACCTGCTTAAAACGACATATGATCAACATATGTAACTCTACATCAAAGGTTGCATTCAAATACACTGTAACGATCTGGATCACATTGTATTTTCTAAAAAAAATTATCTAGGATATAGCTTTTATAAGAGTGGAGTGAAGTGTACCAGCTATGAGCAGATGTTTCACTATCAGCTTTAAAGCCAGATATATTTTTGGCACAGCCATGTAATGTCTAAACATGAGCAGGAATGCTTAACATATATATCTAAAATTATAGCAGAACCGCCTATAGGCTTAACACAACCAATGCCCTCCGTCAAAGCAACTTATTTACCACCTCTCAGGCTATGAAAACTATTTCTTTGCACGGGTCCCAACGGTGCAACTGTTTCTCAACATGGAGTCTTACCGGGTTATCCTCTTACTGTGGAGAGGACAATTAAATCCACTGGGCTGACAACACCAAGACTGAAGGAAGATGTTGTACTCTTCCTCTCTCAAAGAGAGTGCACCGCAAATATTTTTTGCCCCCCTCTTTGACTGGATGTCTTCTGGCTGGTAAAAGAAATGGAGAAGTGTGGACAGGCACTCAGACTGGGCTATTGGTAAAGAGATTCACTAGCTTGACTGCAGGTTGTCTGAGAAGGTATAAAGTGAGGAAGCGTGTTCAAATCTCATCTCACATTACAGTCTGTCCATCGCACAGAGCTGACTCCACAGTAAATGAGTGAACCAAACACTCGGTGTCAAATATAGAACACAATCATGCACTCGGCCTCAAGGATAGAAATAGCTTGTGCAAGAAACTCTAATATTAATAATTATCCAGGAAGATTGGTAAGCTTAGTAAGTTACCACTATTACCAATTATGAAATAAAAAATATAATGTGGTATTGGAACTTCAAGCTCCAGCATGATCCCCATTTTGGCATTTCACCTTATATCACTTTGTATGTTCCAGTCATCCATGCATGTGCACATCAATACCAGTGTTGGGCTCGTTACTCAAAACATTTAATATTACTAATTACTAGTTACTAATAATATTACTTTACTTATTAATTTCTGGCAACAGTAATTAGTTACATTACTTTTTTCATGCCTCTCATAAGTTGCATATGATCCTCATAAAACTCTTCCAAAATGTTACAAATAATATATTGGATCGCAGTCAGAAGTTATAACAAACATGATAAATAGTAACATTTCAGCAAAAGTGTTGTATTAATCTCATTAACTGTCATGTGTAGCTTGATGCTAATTGTAGCTATAATTTCTCTGTTATATTCATACGATTATATTCCATGATGTAATTTATCAAAATAAATCAAATAAGTTCATAATAAAATATTTCATTCTCTTAAAAGATTTTATAAAGTTTATATTGTGATCAGAGGAATGAGGGCAAGCCATGTAATATTAGAGTAAATTAATACCACGACTTACACATAACTGTTCGTCTTTTCTCCTCACTAAATCAATATTTCCATCCACTGAATGTAAGCTTTTTCATATTCCATATGCCTGCAGCACTCGTGATTTAATGTGCTTGTGCAAGTTGTGAAAATTCTAAAATAATACAATAAAATTAGATTGTTGGGCTTTAAATCAGTAATGTAATCAGTAAAGTAACAAGCTGTTTTATAGATAGTAACTGTAATATTATTACTGAAATCTTATTTGTAGTAATTACTTACACTTCTTGTTATAATAAAAATGTAATAATATCACTGTAACTAGTTACCAGTAACTAGTTTCTGCCCAACACTGATCAGTACAGAATTTCCCAGTGTATATGACTAGGTAAATAAAAGATAACTAATCAGTCATTGTGCACCACTATAGTACGACACAAGACTGTTTTCCCGAAGACTGCCCAGTGTTCCTGACTGCATCAGCTTTTCTCGTGGCAGAGGTATCCAGTGCATTGACCCCTGTCTCCTGCTCGGCCCCGGCTCCCCAGGGTCTTCCTCCACAGCCTCCTGTCTTTCCTCTGCCTGTATCTCTCTGTGATGTCCCCTGCACTGGAGTTATGGATCCGTCCTCCTGCTGGTCTTTTAGGTGTTAATAAAGCAGGCGGGGAGATTACTGTTACACCTCCAGCAGACTGATTTCTGCTCACTCTCCCTGGATTGCAGATCACAGGACTAGTATTACCTGGTGACCTCTAGTCATCTTGAGCGTAATCCTGTGGGAATCTGCCATGTCTGTCATTTGTAGTACAAATTCCATATTTCACCGAACACCGAGTCATGTGATAATATTAGTCGGTTACACTTTATTTTAAGGGGTCCTTGTTACAGAGCAATTATACATTTAATTACTGAGTACTATTAATTAACTACTTGTACTCATTATATAGTTAGGGTTAGGATTAGAGTTTGGCTTAGGGTTACATGCATGTAATTATGTATAATATATGTTATGTTATTATAATAGTAAGTACATGCAACATGTGCAACAAGGACACCTTAAAATAAAGTGTTACTTACTAGTCCCGTGCAAATCAGCATCTCTCCCAATTTATATTACGAACCCCTGTTCAAGCAAGGGGAATGCAACATAAAGGTGGACACGTGAAACCAAGATATCAATCTTTAACATTTATTTAGATAACAAGACAAAATATGACAAAGGAAACACATATCAAAACTAAAAAAAATAAAAGGTTCCTAAAGCATCTAATGAAAGCTAATGAATACCCCCAAGCCATGGAACATCTCAAAAATATAAAGGCAACAAAAATATAATCAACCAAATTTAGAAAAAGAATACAGGTAATAAATCTTGTTTGCTGGTGGATCTCCTGCCCTTCCTGCCATGCCCCATTTCAGCGTCCTTAATATAGGTCATCAGCACTCATGCCATCAGACGCAGGTGCACAAAGGTGGACCAAAACAATCAGACTCCGACAGAGAGAGATTAGGATAGACATGACATCATACAGAAGAGGATACACCCTCAAGGCATAAGCCGTAACACTCCCCCACCTAAAGGAAGAACCTAGTCTTCTTTTTTTATCATGCAAAAGAGACAGGTTCTGGGTGAAGCTATCAAGTAAAAACACATAAGAAAACAGTACACCAAACCAGTGATCCTAAAAAATAAAAAAATAAAACATTACCTAGCCCCGAGAAAGGGCATCCGCCATGACATTGTCCATTCACTTCCTATGGTGAATCTTAAGGTTATAATGTTGAGCCATTAAAGCCCAGTGCATCAACCGTTGGTTATGGTTGTACCTTTCATTTAAAAAAACAACGGGTTGTGGTCCGTGTAAACGACGATGGGAGAAGAGGTATACTCAACATACACATCAAAGTGCTGCAAAGCAAGCAACAAAGCCAGAGTCTCCTTTTCGATAGTATAATAATTCAATTGATGACAATTACACTTAGCAGAAAATAAGACACTGGATGGGGTATGCCAATTTCAGCTTCCTGAAGCAGGACTGCTCCAACTCCAGTCGCACTGGCATCCACCTCAAGCTTGAACGAACGAGCCACATCCAGAGCAGACAACACTGCAGCACTGCAGAGGAGAGATTTCACACACAAAAATGCACTTTGACGTTCTTCAGTCCAATAGAAATCAACTTTAGGACTACACATTTTTGTTAAGGGGGCGGCCACAGTCTATTTTTTTTTTACAGAAACATCTGTAATAGCCAGCCATCCCTAAAAATCGTCACAACTCTCGCCTCGTAGTAGGTACTTGTGAGATTACACATTTTATTTAAATGTTCACTTCCTGACTAAGAAATTGGCAGGCAATTCAGGAGTTTGAGATCGTTTCCTGACCATTGAGCTTGAGACAGCTGTGCCTTTGTCTCTATGATAATGGTAAGTTCAATGAGTCAGACTACTGAGACTCTCAACTTTTGTTCTGCAAATGGCTTTCTGGCCCAGACTTCCTGGCCCAGACTTCCTGGCTCCCTGGCCCAGACGTGGAATCGCTAGGTTGATTGGATTAGTGTCTATGCATTTGAATTTGTCTCCACCTCCAAAAGTCCCTCCTCCAAAAAGCCTATAAGATACCATGTAAAATTACTTAAGATTGAGATTTCGATGACTACAGATACCAACAGCTTGTGTTCTCAATAAAAGAATCCTGCTGACGATCAAATCCGAAGTCTCCTGGTCTTCTCTTCTGAGTTTCCTACACTTTAGAAGAACCAAGTTCACAACAGATGGTGCCGTGACCCGGATAGAGTTCCAGCTTCCTCACCTGAAAACTTCAAGCTCAAACAAAGATCTGCATCCAGACTGCATCTTTTGGAATCCAGCGAAACTTCCAGCTGAACAAAGATTCCCAGACTGAATTTTTCTCTCAACCAAGGGTTGTGGTGAGTGCTGTCTCTAATCCAAAAGAACCTGAGACCAGTACGAATTTTGTATCCTCTGTGCCGTCAGAGAAGAGTTAACATACATCTGTAGGGTTTGTTTAACTAAGTTTATCCTCTAAAGTTTTTCTTTTAGAGATGAAAGTTATCCTCTGTTTCAGGCAGGGAAGATTTGGCATTACGTGCTAATAATTTTGATATTGGTTATCCTCTGTTCTTTCAGGCAGGGAAGATTTGGCATTACGTGCTAATAATTTTGATATTGGTTATCCTCTGTTCTTTCAGGCAGGGAAGATTTGGCATTACGTGCTAAAAATTGGTTATCCTCTGTTTCAGGCAGGAAGGTTAGCATTTCGTGCTAATAATTTTGGTTTATCCTCTGTTCTTGTAGGCAGGGAAGTTAAGTGTGAAGTGTTGGTAATTTGTAAAGTTAACAATAGTTAAGCTTTTTTTAACAAGTGTACCCTCTGTTGATCAGAGAAGTTTTTTTGTTTTTTGTTTAGTGTTTGTTTGTGTGGTACAGAAGAAACTTACAAAATGGTTAGAAGGAATGCTAGGCTGATTCCAACCACAGAAAAGAGTGGTCTTGCGACTCCTTTGTGGTCAGATAGTGAATTCAAAACGCTGTTAGGGGAACAAATGGACCTAATAGTCACTGAAAAGTTAGACAAGAACTAACGCATGAAATATGAGATTCATCCAGACAAGACTTGGTCGGTAGATGAGTGTAAAAGGTACTAGGAGCAAGTATTCGTAAGAACAATGTGAAAGGCATTATCTGTTGTCACAGAGAATTCAGTGTAACACTAGCTACACAACAGTCTCAGCGTAACTCAGAGCTAGAGAAACAGAACAATGAACTCCGTTAGAGTATCCACTTTGACTAAGAAATTGAACCTCAAGAAAGCTGCAGCAAAACTGATGTGGAAGTTAGTCAGCCTGATAACATTTACCCTGATTTACAAGCGTTCTGTGAAACAGATGTAGCTCTCCAATCAGTAACTGATGTGCCTGTAAATTCAGTCAATGTGTGTGGTGCTAGGAGGAGATCTCAGGGATTGAGGAAACTGATAGTGTTCCTCTCAATTCTTCTGTTGTGCAAATACAAACTGTTGCCAAAGCTTTATGTCCTAAAGATATAGAGAGACTATCTCAGAGTTTACCGTCCAGCACACACATTTTTCTGAATTTAGAAGAACATTGATCAGTAAAATGCGTCTTTATGACATGTCGTTGGCAGAAGTCACGCAGCTGATGTCACAAATTCTAACTGAATCTGAATTCAACAGTTTTGAATCTGCTGTTACTTCTGAACTGCGAAATGCCAGTAAGGGTGATTTAAGAGAAGGTATTTTGAAAATCCTAAAGAATATCTTAGGACCCAAAATAGATTGGTCTAGAATTACTACCTGTGTGCAAAGGAAAGAAGAAACTGTGAGTGAATATACTGAGAGATTTTGTCAGTCAGCTGTAATCTACAGTGGAATTGTTGATGACCCTGAAAGTGTTCTGGATGACAAGGGACCCTTGGTTCGTATCTGGTCAGATGGCCTTGTAGCCGAATACAGAAAAGCTTTACCATTCTTAGATCTAACTTGGTCTAACAGAACTCTCAGAAGTAACCTAGACAGGTTAGCTACATGGGAAAGAGATGCTGATGTCAAGGCAAAAGTAAGAGTAGCAGCAGCTACGTTTAACACAACGAAACAAGACAATAGATGGTCTAAAAGAGAAAGCAAATGCAAATACTGTTTGTATGGAAGAACTTCATCTCAAAGCTTTTAATGATTTGAAGAGAGCACTATGTCAAGCACCAGCATTAGGAATTGCCCAATCTGATAGACCCTTTGTGCTTTATGTCCATGAACACTTAGGCTTTATGACTGCATGTCTAATGCAAGATCATGGGGCAGCTTCGCCCAATTCATTACTATTCCGGTAAACTTGACATAGTCGCTCAAGGTATGGGCCCATGCCTCAGAGCAGTACAGGCAGTTCATCTAGCGCTTCAGGCTTTATCAGGAATGGTGTTAGGTCAGACTGTAAACGTAAAATGCCCTCACGCAGTGTCCGCACTAATGAATCAAGCAAAAGTCACTTCTGTCACCTCCTCCCGTTGAAATTGGTTAGCAACTCTCACAGCTCGAATATTGTTATACAGCGTGCACCAGTCACGAACCCATCCTCATGTATGATGTCTGCAATGACTGAATTTGTGTTAGAGGATGAAGACGAAATGACTCATGATTGTGTTACGCTTACATATGCAGCGACAAGTGAAATAGCAGAAACTCCCATAGAGAACGCAGAATTGGAGTTGTTTGTTGATGGTTCAGCTCAAGTTATTGAAGGTAACAGACGAGCAGGATATGCAGTAACTTCCACCACTGAAGTAGTTGCTTCAGGTCTTCAGATCATTTTTCAGCTCAAGCTGCAGAACTAGTAGCCTTAACTAGAGCATGCACGCTAGCTTCAGGATCGGTTGCAAATATCTACACAGATTCCAGGTATGCTTTTGGGGTAAATCATGATTTTGGTGTCATTTGGCAAACCAGAAAATTTCTAACTTCTGCTGGATCCCCATTAAGCATGCTGGATTAGTGAAAGATTTAATGTTTGCCATGAAACTCCCAAAGAAATTAGCGTGATCAAAGTGAAAGCACATCTCACAACTAATACTACGGAAGCTAAAGGTAATGCTCTTGCTGATGTAGTGGCTAAACAGGCTTGTTTCTATGCAACTGTACAAGTGTGTTCAGGTAGTACAGCACAGAAGACAATTCTACCTCCTGAATCAATCGTTGATCTGTATAAAGGCGTTCCTCTATATGAAGCATGGACATGGTTAGACAAAGGAGCCACTGTGGATTCATCCGGCTGCTGGACCAAAGGGGAAAGTATGTTGCTCCCGAATCACTGTTGCCATATTTGGCTCAACAAATACACAGTTTGGGTCATAGTGGTCCAGCAACGATGAATCACAGGTTCTCAAATCAATGGTGGAATCCAAAATTCAGAAAGCAGCCACTGAAACAGTCAAGAGATGTGTTACATGTCAGAAAAATAATGATGTACCAGCAGCCACTACACCAGCAGCACATACCCCAGCTCCACCAGGGCCATTTCGTCACCTGCAAGTTGATTACATATCGTTGCCCCCTTGTAAAGGAAAAACTGACGTTTTGGTATTAATAGACAAGTTCTCAAGATGGGTAGAAGCTTATCCAACAGGGCGTGCTACAGCTGCACATACTGCTAAATGGATTGTCACTGATTTCATTCCCAGATGGGGATTACCAGATTGCATTGACTCAGATCAAGGTACCCACTTCACAGGACAGGTAGTCAAGGAAGTGTCTAGAATGTTGAAGATTAAGTGGAACCTTCACTGTCCCTATAGGCCACAAGCATCAGGACAGGTTGAACGATCAAACAGATCAATCAAAACCAGGCTAAGCAAAATGCATCAGGAAGGAGTACCATGGGTTGAAGCACTGCCCGCAGTACTGTGTAGTATGAGAGCATCACCTAACAGATCAGTAGGACTGAGCCCTCATGAGATTATTACTGGACGCCCAATGCAGATGCCAGGTGTGATTGATCTTAGAAATGCTGATGTGCACATTGCTTCAGATGCCCTGATCGCTTACTGTGAAAACCTCACAAAGGCAGTGCAGAGTGCCAAAGAGAGAGTTGAGTCGTGTTGGCAGACTCCACCAGAAGGTGGACACACAATCATCCCAGGTCAATGGGTCATGATAAAGGCGTTCAGAAACAAGCCATTAGAGCCTAAGTGGTACGGACCACATCAAGTGATGTTGATTACAGCTGCTGCAGTATTGTGTCAGGGAAGGAAAACTTGGACTCATGTGTCACACTGTAAAGTTGTTCCTCCCCCTGCAGGGATAGGATAGGACAGACACAAGAACCAGTGAGGAGCCCAGGGAAGAACCGAAAGCAACAGGCTTGGGGCCAACCCTGCGGTGAAGATTTCCTCAGGCCTTTCCCCATCCAATAGTCCATCCTTTCCTCACTGTTCTTTAGGTGTCGCAGGAATTGAGAAATAGGGAAAGAAGGAACAACAATAGCAGACTATATTTGAACAGAGGATACAACCCTAATATTTGCAGACTCTACAACAAATACTGCTATGTGCCGTTGTTCTCTTTTGTTTTGGTTTCTTTCTTCCTCTGTGCAGATACCACTTGATGGCTGTCCTGAGATCCATATGCACCGCCCTTCTCACCTGCGGATGAAGCCACAACCTCTAGAAAACAACTAGACCCATTGCCGAGCCAACTATCACACAAGAAAAAGAAAAGAAAGAAGAAGAAAAAAAAAAAAATACACAACGCAGAGACTCACATACGGGAACTTCAGTCATCCATCAACATGATCAAGACTTGAACAAAATCCAACAAGACATTCTTGGTCTTTCAGCAAAATTACACCAGATGACTGAAGATAATTCTTCATGGTTCGGAAACTTGTTAGGTAAACCCTGGCTGTGGATCAAGGAAATAGCAATTCTGCTGTTGTTTCTCCTACTTGCGTACTATCTATGCATCCACAGTATCAAGTGTTTCTTTCAGCAAATGACTCCCGCCTCTCACGAGGAAATGACAGTTCCAACCAGAAAAGATTATTACCCGTAAGAACTTCACGGACCCTAATTGCATGTTTTGTTTCTGTGTCAGCATGCAATTACATATAAGCAACACAGAACATGTACTATGTGCCTGTAACGATTACAAGTTACAAGAATTAACTTTTAAGTGTCTAAATTTGTATTTGGTGAGAGTTATTAGAACTCTCAAAGGGGGAATTGTGAGATTACAAATTTTATTTAAATGTTCACTTCCTGACTAATAAATTGGCAGGCAATTCAGGTGTTTGAGATCGTTTCCTGACCATTGAGCTTGAGACAGCTGTGCCTTTGTCTCTATGATAATGGTAAGTTCAATGAGTCAGACTACTGAGACTCTCAACTTTTGTTCTGCAAATGGCTTTCTGGCCCAGACTTCCTGGCTCCCTGGCCCAGACGTGGAATCGCTAGGTTGATTGGATTAGTGTCTATGCATTTGAATTTGTCTCCACCTCCAAAAGTCCCTCCTCCAAAAGCCTATAAGATACCATGTAAAATTACTTAAGATTTCGATGACTACAGATACCAACAGCTTGTGTTCTCAATAAAAGAATCCTGCTGACGATCCAATCCGAAGTCTCCTGGTCTTCTCTTCTGAGTTTCCTACACTTTAGAAGAACCAAGTTCACAACAGTACAGAGTACGCAAGAATAGCGGTCACTTTTGCATCCACAGGACGTACTTGACCGCTTCCGACCTGTTTTCATAGATACGTGACGGAAGCTTTTGCAAAGTCAAATTTCTTCAAATTTAATGTTAAGGAGGCGGCTGCTAATCGACTAAAAACATCATGCAATGTGGAAATGTGATCAGCCCACATAGAAGAAAAAAAAACTACATAATACAGATAGATGTTACAGTTCGGAACGTCACCCAAAACCATTGACATCAACCTTTGAAATGTAGCGGGGGCATTTCGCAAGCCGAATGCCATCCGCGTATACTGAAGAAAACAATCAGGGGTCACAAAGGCAGAAACTTCAGAAGCACGTTCAGTTAATGGTACTTGCCAGTAGCCTTTTAAAAGGATGATGCAATCATGCAAAAGATGCAATCCCACACACTATCAATACTTGCTAAATGCTGAAGTTTATTATCACAAGCACAAGCAACGATTCCATCCACTGACCTTACATTTGCCTGATAGAAGTCAGTGAACCGAAACGTCACTTGTGCTTGTGATAATAAACTTCAGCATTTAGCAAATATTGATAGTGTGCGGGATTGCATGATTTTATAAGAAAGAGAAAACTGAAAACCTATCGGAGGAGCAAAAGCACAAATAATGATTAGATTGAGATGGATGACATGTATAGCAGCATGCGGTAAGGAACATTCCTCTCTTTATAATATACTCAAAGCCTTGACATCATATCCAGGAGATAAGTAAATTTGAGTAAAAT
The DNA here is from genome assembly GCA_027564155.1 of Gymnocypris eckloni scoliostomus. Lineage (NCBI taxonomy): Eukaryota > Metazoa > Chordata > Actinopteri > Cypriniformes > Cyprinidae > Gymnocypris > Gymnocypris eckloni. The sequence goes on from CM050426.1 coordinate 2,390,466, forward strand.
CATAGGCTTCGCTTATACCATGTGAATGTACCACATGGGATTCAGATGTCGGGCTGAAATTTCTAAATCAAACGAGGTCAGCAAATAATACTAATCCTGTGTGAATAAGGCTGTAGTCGCACACAAAAGGCCTGTCCTGATACCCACAGCTACAGTCTTTGCAATTGATTGCTTGTCTTCTTATATGATGGATTTCCTTTATTTGGCCCAGGTGTGTAAGTGGGCCTGAGCCTGCTTTAATATCATGGCAAAGTTCCCAGTCCTGCAAAATTAAGCTCCAACATGAATCAAACATACCCAAACTAGCTAATTAAGATCTTCAGAAACACTTTTGCTGCATCTGAAAACTAAAGAAGCTGCCTTGCTGCCTCACTGCAATATCAGGCAAGGACTTCACTAATATAAAAATACATATATTTAACATACATGTATTTCGTACTAAGTATATGTAGGATCAGAACGAGAACAAATTAAGATTAGATTATAACATCGAAACATGAGGAGCCAAAATTCCAGAGAGGCCCCAAGAAAACAGTACGTCATAAATCAGATCCCTAGCTCCAACCCGTCTGAAGAAAGCCTAACCAACAAGCCTCTTTCACAGAACCAGTGTTCATTTTTTGCAGGCATTTTTTATTTAGTCTCAGTCTTTATCTTGAGATGAAAATGCTTAAGTCTTAGTCACATTTTACTCATTTATGTCTTTCATAGTTTTAGTCGACGAAATGTAATTGCATTTTAGGCATTTTAGAGAAATTTGAATCAAGGATTGAATTAGGAAAAACTGGAATAAATTATAATTTTTCAGATACAGTAGGTTTACTTAAAACATCTACATTTATTTAACATCTTTTATTGGTTAACATTGATGACACAGATAACTAGGAATGCTGTCCCTTTAATACGGAAGGTATGCGTGTAACACTGACACACATTCAGTTTTCATCCACCTGTTTACGCTCACTTAAGCCATAACCGGTGGTATTTAAGTGATATACTCTACAGGATAGACATTTGGACTGCTGTGTGTGTATTTGAGCAGCGAGCACTGATCGCGCGCTGTATGAGAACTGAAGAAGTGGAGTGTGTGCAAGAGAGAGAGAGCACTTCTATCAGCGTGGTTCCACCTTCACTAACTTTAAATTAATCCACAACGAATTGTGACTCCCGGGAAAAAAGGGACGTCTGGTCACCCAGTCCCTAGCCCTACAAGTGCTGACTCCGAGGCCATTGTTTCAGATCGCTAGTTCATGTTTTGGTAGCCTATCCTTCCACTGCGGCTGCCATACTGAGACTAGATATGCAAACGTACCTTATCCAATGACAGAGACGCACATTTTGAAAGGCAAGACAGTTCATTCAGCTTATAGGATGTATTTTGAATGTCCGGTAGTACTCAAATAACATTTTAGTCTTTTCGTCTTGTTAATAAAGATGCATAAATTTTGTCATAGTTTTTGTCATCAGATAGTTTTTGCTCGTCAATGTCTCGTCTTAGTCACAGAAAAAAGGTTAGTTGACTTTTTTTTTTTTTTTTTTTTTTTTTTTCGTAGACGAAATTAACACAGCTTGCAACATAAGAAACACTTACTGATAATTCCAACTCAGAAAGGAGACTGTCAAATTTGGGGCAAGTAATCAAGACTGATGGTCAAAGATGGCTTAAGACTCAGCTGTTCGGATTGAGTTGGGCAGGTCATTCCACCAGTAAGAAACAGTGGAGGTAAAAGCCAGTGAAAGTGATTTTGTACCTTTTTGGGACCAGGCGGTTTTAGCAATTTGGTCTGTGAAGTTCAGCTTATCATCAATAACAACTCCAAGGTTTCTGTCTGTTCTTAAAGGAGTTATGGTTGATGTGCCTAACTGGATGGTGAAACTGATATGATGAAATGATAATTAATGAGAATGAGCTTTATTGGCCAGGTATGTTTACACATACAAGGAATTTGTTATAGTGACAGAAGCTCTTCCGTGCAACAGAATGACAGCAACAGGACAAGACACAGATAATAAAGAATAATATACAAATAGGCAATGTACAAAAAGCTAAAAACACAATATATAAAACAGACAATTATGTGTGTACAGGTCTGATATGTGCAAATTTGAAATGAAAAATAAGTATATGTGATGAATAATTAATGTATAATAGTGTTGTGTGTTCCACACTTAATGTAGTAGTAGTAGTAGCCCTTTATTGTCACTAGTCACAAGTACCAGCGAAATTAGCCATCAACCTGTCCATACATACACAACATACATATGACAAGGGGGTAGACAGAACAGGAAGACAGGGAATTGAAGAAAATACAGCATTAACATGAGGAAAGTGAGGAGAAAAAAAATAACCCCCAGACTATGCTCCTTAGGGAGTACAGTGTGAGAACAGGAAAAACACCTCAGCACAAAAGCACATAGACCATAAACACACGACTCTTGCAACAGGGGAAAACAAATCCAGCTCCGGCAAGCAGCCATCCGGTCCAGCAGCCATTTATTCCGGCGCCGGTCACAGACCCGCTTGACAGGCTGGCGGTTCAAAGCGAACAGAGGCGAATGGTCAGGGGAGGGGCAATGTCTGTAATGTCTGTAGGGTGGGGGAGGAAGCAAGAGCGTCTCAGTGCATTGCTCTCCCGGGGTAGATTCCAGCAACAGCCTTGCCAAGGCCACTGTGTGGGGGAGCCAGAAAAAGATAAGATTATTTTGTCTTTGGGGCGAGTAACCGCATTCCAATTTTCCAGGCTACTCTCTCTGTCCATTTTGTCCATTTTGGTCTCCAATATAATACATTTTCCTTTGTAAAGCCGTGAGCTTCTCCTTGATAGAATCCATATTGCGATTGATAGTCTCAGTCTCAATGCTGACCGCTCTTCCCACAGCTTCAATCAAGACGGGCAGCCTTGTGAGGCTTTGGACAGCTGTTTCCGTCTTCTGAATTTTTCGATAACCCAGGGCAAAGCCTAATCCAATCAGCAAAATACCTGGTATCATGGTTCCGAATAGGTAGATATCTTCAATGTCCTCCACGGAAAGAGCCGCAAGACACACGATTCGCCACCTCTCCCACGTGTCCATCGTATAGCCCGCTGCGAACGTTCCGTCAGGGCAGTCAGGTTCCCCGGAACCCAATGGTGTCAATTGCATTAAGAGACCAGTTGATAAAATCCATAATCTTTCAGTTTGGAGAGCCTTGCAGAGAGAGTCTCTCAATACGAGACAAGGGAGCAAAGCAAGCAGGGAAGATAAGGGTGAGGACGGGGAAGAGAAAAATGCGACCGCCTCCGTTGAGTGCCAAGAACACTTGAATGTCAAGTGTTAATGAGATGGATTGCCTGAGGGAAGAAACTGTTTCTGTGTCTGGTAGTTCTGGTGCTCAGAGCTCTGTAGCGTCGTAAGACGTGTAAGACGGTCCAGAGTGTTTTTGCCAGCCCTTTTGCTCACTTTGGATATGTACAGTTCTTGGAGAGTGGGGAGGGTTGTACCAATGATTCGCTCAACAGTCCGGACTACCCTCTGAAGTCTTCTGAGGTCAGATTTGGTAGCTGAGCTGAACAAGACATTTATTGACGTGCAGAAGATGGATTCTCCTCTGGCCAGACGAACCAGTAGTTTGTTTCAACTGCAGCAAAGTCAGTGTAAGGGCTCCACTGGTTCCAGTGATCTTTTCCCGATGGCTGTCTAGGTGACGAGGTCCTCACTGGAGATCTGTCTCTGGGGCTCATCTAGGTGTCCTGGTCTCCGCTGACGTTCAGAGCTGTAGAGGTCGTCTCCAGGTGCTGATCCACCATCTGATCTGGATACGGACTGGATCTGGTGACTGCAGTGATCATCTGATCTGGATACGGACTGGATCTGGTGACTGCAGTGATCATCTGATCTGGATACGGACTGGATCTGTTGACTGCAGTGATCATCTGATCTGGATACGGACTGGATCTGGTGACTGCAGTGATCATCTGATCTGGATACGGACTGGATCTGGTAACTGCAGTGATCATCTGATCTGGATACGGACTGGATCTGGGGACTGCAGTGATCATCTGATCTGGATACGGACTGGATCTGGTAACTGCAGTGATCATCTGATCTGGATACGGACTGGATCTGGTGACAGCAGTGATCATCTGATCTGGATACGGACTGGATCTGTTGACCGCAGTGATCATCTGATCTGGATACGGACCGGATCTGGTGACTGCAGTGATCATCTGATCTGGATACGGACTGGATCTGGTAACTGCTGTGATCATCTGATCTGGATACGGACTGGATCTGGTGACTGCAGTGATCATCTGATCTGGATACGGACTGGATCTGGTGACTGCGGTGATCATCTGATCTGGATACGGACTGGATCTGGTGACTGCAGTGATCATCTGATCTGGATACGGACTGGATCTGTTGACTGCAGTGATCATCTGGGCTGGATAAGGACCGGATCGGGTGGCTACAGTAAACTCGGAATAAGAAAGCAACAGACTAATATTAGCGTAGATGTCAATCTTCTTACGATGTTACAAGTACATCGTGTTTTGTGGGAAGTGTTCCCGATTCCGGTTGACCTAATTAATGCAGCCTAACAATCCTTTAACGGATTTGAATATTAGAAGTGTATTAGTTTGTTAAGTGTATGCCAGGTTAAAGAGATGGGTCTTTAATCTAGATTTAAACTGACAGAATGTGTCTGCCTCCCGAACAGTGTTAGGTAGATTGTTCCAGAGTTTGGGTGCTAAATAGAAAAAGGATCTGCCGCCGGCAGTTGATTTTGATATTCTAGGTATTATAAAATGGCCAGAGTTTTGAGAACACAGTGGACGTGGAGGACTATAATGCGATAAGAGTTCACTCAAATACTGAGGAGCTAAGCCATTCAGGGCTTTATAAGTAATTAACAAGATTTTAAAATCTATACGATGTTTAATAGGGAGCCAGTACAGTGTTGACAGAACCGGGCTAATGTGTTCATACTTCCTGGTTCTAGTAAAGATTCTATCTGCTGCATTTTGGACCATCTGTAGTTTGTTTATTAAGCGTGCAGAACAACCACCTAATAAAGCATTACCATAATCTAACATTGAGGTCATAAACGCATGAATTAACATTTCTGCATTTGACATAGGTCTCAGTTTAGATATATTTTTAAGATGACAATGCATTTTTACAAATACTAGAAACATGGCTGTCAAAGGAGAGATTGCTATCAAATAGCACACCTAGGTTCCTGACTGATGATGAAGAACCAAGAGAACAGCCATCAAGTGTTAGAAAGTGTTCTAGGTTATTACTTGTTAGTGGTTTTTAGGTCCGATAATTAACACCTCTATTTTTTCAGAATTTTTCAATCACAGTGCTGTTCGTGATGGTGAGTCGGGGGAGAGCAGGAGGGTTTCTCCTGAAGTCCATAATCATCTCCATAGTTTTGAGTGTGTTAAGCTCCAGGTTGTTAAGACTGCACCAGACAGCCAGCTCCTTAACCTCCTGTCTGTAAGCAGACTCGTCACCATCCTGGATGAGGCCGATCAGTGTGGAGTTGTCTGCAAACTTCAGGAGCTTGACAGAGGGGTCTTTAGATGAGCAGTCTTTCGTGTAGAGAGAGAAGAGCAGTGGGGAGAGAACACAGCCCTGAGGAGCTCCAGTGCCGATCGTACGGGTGCTGGATGAGAATTTTTCCAGTCTCACTAGCTCCTGCCTGTCTGTCAGGAAGCTGGTGATCCACTGACAGATGGGAGGTGGGGACAGAGAGCTGTGTCAGTTTATTCTGAAGGATGTCCGGGATGATGGTGTTGAAAGCGGAGCTGAAGTCTACAAACAGGATCCTCACATAAGTCCCTGGTCTGTCCAGATGCTGCAGGATGAAATGCAGTCCCATGTTGACTGCATCGTCCACAGACCTGTTTGCTCTGTAGGCAAACTTCAGGGGGTCCAGTAAAGGCCCAGTGATGTCTTAAAAAGTCAAATAAGCCAAAACCAGTCTTTCAATTGATTCCATGGCCAGAGATGTTAGAGCCACAGGTCTGTAGTCATTAAGTTCAGTAATTTTTGGTTTCTTTGGGAAGGGAATGATAGTTGAGTGTTTGAAGCATGAGGGGACATCACACTGCTCCAGTGATCTGTTGAAGATCTATGTGAAGATAGGGGCCAGCTGGGCAGCACAGGATTTCAGACAATCTGGTGTCACATCGCCTGGGACTGGTGCCTTCATTCTATTGTTCTTTTTGAAGACTTGGCGCACGTCATCTTCTCTTAAATGCATTGCAGGTGTGGGAGAGAGGGGGGTTGCAGGAGGTGTGAATAACGTTTTTTTTAAACCTGCAATAGAACTCAAACAATGGGTTTAATGGAAACTCAAGCAGTTCTGTCTTGGCAAGTTGAGTTGAAGGTGATGGTCCTTCATCTAACAAGAAATGTCTGTTAGACAAGCTGAGATGCGAGCAGCTGTTATCAGATCATCAGGATGGAATGATAGGTAGAGTTGAGTGTCATCAGCATAGCAGTGATATGAAAAACCATGTTTCTGAATGACAGAATCTAGTGATGCCATGTAGATCGAGAAGAGAAGTGGTCCAAGACCTGAGTCCTGAATCACCCCAGTAGCTAGATGTTGCGACTTGGATACCTCACCTCTCCAAGATAACTTGAAGGACCTATCTGAGAGGTAAGAGTCAAACCACTGGAGTGTGGTTCCTGAGATGCCCTTTCTCAATAGGGTTGACAGGAGGATCTGTTGGATGACCGTATCAAAAGCAGCAGGCAGATTCAGCAACATTTGGAAGCCACTTTTGCAAGTCTTAGGGTTTCAACAAACAAGAGCAGGGTGGTCTCGGTTGAATGATCACTTCTGAAGCCACACTGTCCTGGAAGTTGTTGGAAACATTCCTCAAAGATTTTGGTCCATATTGACATGATAGCATCACACAGTTTCTGCAGATTTTTCGGCAGCACATCCATGATGCGAATCTTCCGTTCCACCACATCCCAAAGGTGCTCTATTGGATTGAGATTTGGTGACTGTGGAGGCCATTTGAGTAAAGTGAACTCATTGTCATGTTCAAGAAACAAGTCTGAGATGATTTGAGCTTTGTGACAGTGCATTATCCTGCTGGAAGTAGTCATCAGAAGATGGGTACACTGTAGTCATAAAGGGATGGACATGGTCAGCAACAATACTCAGGTAGGCTGTGGCGTTTAACCCTTTTAACCTGCAGCAGGATGCCAGTGCACTGAACGCTCTTTGTTTGCACATGTCATCCTTTACAAATAGATTAAATGAAACGGGACAAAATTTATCTTGACAAACTATATATCATTATTTATCATTATTACGGTCTAAGCCTCAAGCATCGACAATAGATTGCTGTTTTTCGAAGGAATTTTTACAAGGAATGCATTTGCTAAATTTGTGTAAGCAGTAACATCAAAACATCCATAATACAAAAGCAGTACCAACCAGCTCTGTGTATTATTGAGTCACAAACGCATCCACTGCTGTAAGTCCTAGTGTAGTTAAAAAGGTAAGGATCCATGGAACAACATCCAATCGTGTACTTTAATCCAACGAAGCAATAACGTTGTTATATGGATGGATATTCTTTTGTTTACGTCTCCTTTCTTCACGGAGAGTTATTGTTTGTATACGTTTTGGGATAGATAGCTCGTGCTCAAAAAACTGCGTCTTGGTTGTTAAAAACAACATGGTTTTGTAGCATACAGTGTTACACACAGAATAAGACCATCCCAAAAAAAAGGTAAAAAAATAAAAAGCGGACATTTGTTTTTTTAATCTGGCGCTCTGATGGGCTGTGACGCACGATGTGATGTACCTGTCATCTGATTGGGGCTGAACTGGACAAAGTATCCAACAGTATGTAGGCTACTAAATACAAAGCTATTTGATTTCTTTCTTTCTTTTTATTACTCAAATTATTCTTATTGTATTTTTTTAGTGGTCAAATAAGTCACTTATTTGATGTCTAAGATTCTGTCTATAATAGTTTTATAATTGAAAAACATACAGTGGTACGTATAATGACTAAAATAGATTAATAGTTTGTAGAACTCTTCAATACATTTGGTAAGTAAATATTTTTTTTCCTCAAACATGGGGGTTCTCAGAAAAATCAAATTTTTCATGGTATCTTCTTCAGATTTGAAATATAAACTCATGAGACATGTGACTTTCAAACCATTACTTTTCTAGATCGCTCCAGGACTTATTTCATGTATTTTCATGTATAAGAAATACAATTTATTTATTTTTATTCAGTGTGGTACACTATTTTCAAGGCACTTTAGTCTCTATAACTTTTTATCTTTTTGAGCGTTATCAACTCTGGATGATGGAGAGTAAAGCCCAAAGGGTCTTTTTTCAAAAGACACTACAATTGTGTGTGTAGTACACTGAAGTCAGCACCTGTTAGATTTAATTTCCGCATAGATGAATGTAAAGGCACATAAAGGAAGGGTCATTTTATTTTATTGTCTGTCCTGCTGTTTCTGCTCACTGAAAGCATATGGCTCTCTGGGCTATGTGTGAAAGGAAGAATCATTTTATTTAAATGTCTGTCCTGCTGTTTCAGCTCACTGAAAGCAAATGGCTCTCTGGGCTATGTGTGAAAAGAAGGGTCATTTAATTTTGTTGTTTTATCCTGCTTTACCTTATTTGGTCATTCTTTGGACTTCCTGTAATAAGAGTGCTCTGGTACCATATATAAGGCATGCTTGTCTTAGAATTAAATGAGTTCAATAGCCATGATGCCTCTCTGTGTCTTGTCTTTGGGCTCCCAGATCTGTTGAAGACTTAGCTCACAACATCCAACATATATTTCTGATTTGAATTAGAAGTGATCCAAAACACAGAAAGAAAACTTAATTCATAAGGAAATTGAAGTTTTACAATTTGGAGGGCTCGTCCTATGTTTATTCGCAGGTAACCTGAGACCTATTACTCGTGTTTTGATGCGGATTCACTTCTATAGGATGCAAGAGTATCTCACAGGTAAGAGTTTTTATATAACCTTCCTGTGATATACTGTTGATAAGCAGAACCACACGATTGTGTTGGGTTTCTGCATTTGTGTGTGCATTCCGTGGCGTTGAACTGAGGGCCAGGTTACGCCCTTGTAGGCGAGAATCACACGACGCGTATTTTGAATTGTTGACGTTATCATTTAAAGATGATAAGTAACAAATAAGAAAACTATATATCAAACAGTTGGATTTTGTGGGTTAAGTTTTCGTTTTTACTTTCCTTTTCTAACTCTTGGTTTGTTCTTTCGTTGAGTATGGGATTATTAATATATGGGCAATTCGTATGAAATTGGAAAAATGAATGAAAACAATATGGAGTGTGTTAATAAAGTGAACAAAATCGACACGCCGTCAACTGTTAAGACGCAGCCACTTTATGATACAGCCGTAATTAATGTCCAAAATAATGCTCAGACCAGCTCAAATATATTCTTCCTAACTTTTTCATGTGCACATCCCCTCCCTTCTGAGTTGAACAAAGAAACACGCCCGCATGGTCCGGCTCATGCAGCGGTCCTAGCGTGGTTTCATCTATAATTATTCTTAAACCAGCAACAATGAGAGATTGATACTATATGTAAACTCTCCCGAACGCGAATAATTCTAACACATTTGTAGATGTTTTGCGCTCACCAAAAGTTATGCACATTTAAGCAGCTCGGATTAAAATTTATCTTATTGGAAGTTTTGGCAGATGATGTTACCGAATCTGGCAATAGAATACAGTGAGATCTTCAGGAATTTTGGTAGACCGATCCGGAAAGTGTAATAAAATACTTTGATCAGGTTAAGAGTGTTCTAGATGCTCGTGCTCATGTCTGTAACCCATGTCACAAATACCAACCGAAATGAGGGTGAGACCGCTTCTGCATGTATGGGAAGAAAGACGCTCGTATGCCGATGTGCGGTCAATGTCCTCACCATTTATTAAAACGTGCTTAAATAATATGAATCCAGATGTGACGCGTTTGGTTTGTGTAACAACTGCACATTTATTGCAACAAACTGTTGAAGATTTTTGCAAAGAATTCGTGAGTTAAGGCTTCTGGTGGTTTTAATTCATTTCTGTTTAAACCGAAACAGGAAGTTATGTTTTCAGCTCCACAGCAACGAATGACTGCTGTGTCTGTGTGTACCAACGGGACCCAAAGGGGCGGTGCTCAGTATAGTCGGAGCCCGCCTCGGGGAGGTCCTAAAATATCCGGAACGTGCCTGTTATTTCGGAAGGCAGGGAACTGCGCAAGAGAGTGTAGGCTGAAATAGGCACATGATTTTGCACGAATGCCTCAACAGATAAACCATACTCAAGCGCCACTTAATTATAGGAATTATGCTGATCAATATCAGATGTCTTGGATAAACAAGAAGGATGAACGAAAAAAAAACAAAAAAAACATAGGGATGCCCACAGAGCAATGTTGGTCCAAATGCACAGTTAATGATTTGTTTTCTTTTAGCAATCACGGATGAACTAAAATTTTAAATTTAGAAGTAAATGGGGTAGATTACATTACTCATTTTATTCAACACAAGGGTTATGTGCTAATCTATTTCTGCTCAATTTTATGAAGGGCGATCACCAATCGTACTATGCTCTCTGTTGGGGTTTTAGGGACTGGCATTATTTGTCACATGACACCTGCCATTGAGGTAAAGGTACTTAATCACATACCTTTATTTTCACAAATTTGTAATTACTCCAAATTTAACATTGAATCTTTTGGGCAAAGATCTCATGCATAAACTTAGCATTGACATTGTATTTTCAGACAGCTCTGTTAATTTCTCTTTGCTTTCAGATGTCTTAGATGCAACTGTGGACGTAATGCCATATTCATGAGCAGTGACGAACCACAACAATTTAAATACAACATTGCAGATGTAGAGCCATCGTTGTGGTCACAGTTTAAAGATGAATAAGGCCTCGGTAACATACCCCTTTACAAGGCAAAATTGATCACACATACCTGTGTACATGAAGCAATACCCATTGTCACCAGAAAAGGTTGAAGGTATTCAACGGTAATTGATAATTTTTTGAAAAACAAGGTTATTGTCCCCACTCACTCACCTTACAATACACCAATCAATCCCATCAGGAAAGCTGATGGAACGAGTTGGCGTTTAACACAAGACTTGAGGGCTATTAATTCTTTAATAATTCCTCTGGCCCCGATTGTGCCTGATGTGCCAACTATTCTAATTTCTATACCACACAATCACACCTGTTTCACGGTGGTGGATTTGTGTTCAGCATTTTTCTCCATCCCCGTCCATGCAGAGACTCAGCCGTTGTTTGCATTTACATTTAAAGGTGTGCAGCTAACCTGGACACGCCTTGCTCAAGGATTTGTTGATAGCCCTGCAGTCTTTTCCGCTGCGGTGAAACGTGTTTTGAACACTGTCACACATCTGCCATCCACGGTTTGTGTGCTGAACTATACAGATGATATTTCAATATCTGCTGAAACTGAGGCTAACTGTTTGCAGGCCTAAATTGTTGTTTGCAATGTGCTTGCGAGCACTGGATTTAAGACCTCGAATGAAAACTATAGTGGGTGCAATCCAGAGTCCATTACCTGGGTCACATCATTTCACCAGGACTGAAGGCCATTTCAGCTGAGAGGGTGCAGCTGATAAAGACTATGCATACTCCTGAGACTGTAACGCAGCTACAAAGTTTTTGAGGTTGGCGAACTACTGCTGTGCATGGATACCTGACTGTGCGTACCATGACAAAGACCTCGCAACATGGAATGGGTCCGAGACACACTGGACTTCTGAAACAAAGAACATTTTGATGCATTGAAGATTGCTATCACATGCACTCCTGCCTTGGGGCTACCAGACTATTCCAGGCCGTTTCACTGACATGCGGGGGAGGCTGTGGGTGTTGCAATGGTTGACTCAAGAGCATGGTGACAAACCGATGGTCCATGGTATGACTTAATACCTTCGTGCTGTGGCTGCAGCGGCGGAGATGGTTAAAATGGCTGAGAAAACTGTTTTATCATATCCTTTGATTTTGTACACCACTCATCAGGTGGGTGTTGTGTTGCACAATTTGAAGGCACAGCACATGACGGCCCAGAGAAGGTCTGGCTATAAAGCAACACTTCTAGCCACAGAAAATTTAACCATTAAGCCCACTTCAGTTTCTAATCCTGCAGTTCAATCGCTGTATGGCTTATCCACATTGATCACTGAACCTGTACCTCATGATTGCATGAAAACAATTGAGAGCTCTATTTCAGCCAGGGTCGATCTGAAAGATGTGCCCCTGGATGGGGGAGAGCACTTATACAAAGATGGCTCATGTTCAAGGCCGTCTGATGGAGTGTATCTGTGTGGATATGCCATTGTGACACAGGAGGGAGAGAGGGTGGAGGCATATCGCCTAAACCATAACTCAGCACAGGCTGCGGAAATAATTGCATTAACAAGAGCCTGTGAGTTAACAAAAGGCGAAAGAGCCACTATTTATACTGATAGCAAATATTCGTACGGGGTCGTTCAAGATTTCATCCAGACTTGGGCTAGGCGCAATTTTCAGACATCTGAGGGCAAACCAATATCACATGCAGGATTGGTGGTAGATTTATTACAAGCTGTAATGTTACCATCTGAACTAGCGGTAGAAGGTCAAGGGACATGCGTCAGGAGATGAACCAGAGCTGTTCAACAGAAATGCTGATGAAATGGCCAAATGGGCGCAGAACATGCAGAAATTTCCCCATATCAGAGGCGCAGAAGAGGGACATAGAAACAATTATGTTTGTACATGCATCATGCGTTCCTGACATAGATTTGAAAATATTGCAAAGTCAGCCCATACAGGGAGGCGTGAAACATTGGGCAGAATATGGATGCATGCCAGATGCTAATGGTTTGATAAGAGATACAAACAGTAGAATAGCATTACAAAACTGTCCTTGGTGATATTGATGACATTATCACGGCATTCCACACAATAGCGTCTAAAGTTACACAGGCGATTAATCGCCTGTATTGTATACATACAGCGAAAATGGTCAAACTAATTCTAAACTCGTGTTTGATATGCGCCAAACAAACCCTCACGGAAAACACCACATGATGCGTTATCGTTTCCAGAAGCGCTTTTCAGTGCCTTCAAATAGATTTTCACATATGCCAGCGGTCGAAATCTAAAATACATGCTAACTATCGTTGATATGTTTTAAAAATGCCAGAGGTGCTACCAGCCGTATTGGCAGAAATGAGAATGACCCCATCCTCAACGACAAAATACTTACAATGGGGTAAGTATACCATTTTACATTTTAATGGGTAGACCTTTCCCGACCCTTGGGTCAAAGGTCGCGCAAGCGTTTCTTCCCTAGGAGACATGGAGGTGATCCTGGATGACTATGTGATTTCCCTTATTGATAAGCTGAATTCTGTGTGTGCTAATGTTTCTCTTTCTCTCCCTATTCCTTCAGAAAAGCCCACCCATAATTTCGTTCCAGGCATACAGGTGCTGATTCGGAGCCTGAAACCAGTCGCAGTGGGGGAACTGAGATATTTGGGGCCAGCTGTAGTCATCACATAACCAGGACTGGAGTGCTAACTGATCATCAACGCAGTGGATTCACGCATCCAGGCTGAAACATCTATCAACATCATTACCAATTGACACTGTAGGGCCTAGAAGCCTGCCCAAAGTGTGTGACAGGGCACTGGTGAGAGGGCTTGTGCCAGACAGAAGATCCTCGCTCTTTTAGGGGCGAGGGGTCACCTGTGGGCTGAATATAGGGCCTGGGCAAACTTTTGCCCCATTAATAGCTTCCCGATCACCTCTGAAGGTTCCCCTGTTACACATTTGGGTCTAAATTGTCCATCATGTCAATCATATATCTACTATTGATCCTGGCCAATGCAAAAGCATTTAGATTAATAGATGAAGATGATTCATGGTTAGACCACGACGATCCACCACACTCATATGTAAATGTCATATGCTACAAACATGTGGTGGAGATTGGCTAATTACACCGTAAAGACAAGTGACATGAAAGGTAATTGTTATGTATGTGTTATTGTTGGCGATAGTTGTTGTACTTATGTTCCAGATAATGATGCGGATGGACATTTGATTGACCAAGAGATTAGGAACATCACCAAAGCAGTTGATAAGATGACAAGCCGAGAGAGGAATAGAGATGATTGGAATTGGAATTTGAGTTTTTCCAGCCTGTTCAGTAAAATCGAACATGGGTTTATTTTAATTGTGATAATTAAAATCATCTTTAAGTGTGATTATGAAAGGTTACCATGTTGCTCAGGCAAGACCAGGAGATAAGGTGACCACGAAGCCAGATGTAAAAAAACAACAACAAAAAAACAAAGAAAAACATCTGCTCAGAAGCGTGGTCTTTAGATTAGGACTTTTCATTTTACTTTTACTGTTTATCATGGGTGCGGAAATTTACTGGTAAGTCATACATGACTTAAAGAGGGCAACTGTTAGATTTAATTTCCGCATAGATGAATGTAAAGGCACATAAAGGAAGGGTCATTTTATTTTATTGTCTGTCCTGCTGTTTCTGCTCACTGAAAGCATATGGCTCTCTGGGCTATGTGTGAAAGGAAGAATCATTTTATTTAAATGTCTGTCCTGCTGTTTCAGCTCACTGAAAGCAAATGGCTCTCTGGGCTATGTGTGAAAAGAAGGGTCATTTAATTTTGTTGTTTTATCCTGCTTTACCTTATTTGGTCATTCTTTGGACTTCCTGTAATAAGAGTGCTCTGGTACCATATATAAGGCATGCTTGTCTTAGAATTAAATGAGTTCAATAGCCATGATGCCTCTCTGTGTCTTGTCTTTGGGCTCCCAGATCTGTTGAAGACTTCGCTCACAACATCCAACATATATTTCTGATTTGAATTAGAAGTGATCCAAAACACAGAAAGAAAACTTAATTCATAAGGAAATTGAAGTTTTACAGCACCTGTTATAATTTTAAGTTTTGTACATTGTTTTCAACTGTGAGTTCCAAAATCCCAGTGCTGGTTAACAGGTTAAACGATGCTCAATTATTAGATTATTATGTAATACCTATGTCAGGTGCTCACCTGCCAGGCTAGGTGTTTTAGTAGATACATGGACGCAGGGGCGTAGATTACGCGGGGGACGTGTCCCCCTCACTTTTTATAAAAAGCACTTTTTCATTGGATTGTTGTGTTCTCGCCATGTTAAGGTTTTAATGGAGCAATGTATATAAATGCAGAATTATTTACATTTAAAAAACACAAGATAGTCTTTACATGACGTTTCCGTTTCCATGACAATCAGTCACTCAGTTTGTCATGTCACGACACGCCCTAGCTCGCACGCGCGGTCCCGCGCTGTCTTTAACATTCATAGAGGTCGCGATGAGTTCAAAGCGGCAAAAAACTCTTCACTCCTTTTTACGAAAAAGTCAAGCAGCGTAAGTTGTTATGTGGCATCTGAATAGTGTTGCACAATGTTGAGTGACTCTACTATTGCTCTTGTTGAATAATTAGCAAGTTTTGATGTTAATTATACGGAGAAAAAAAGCTGCCTGCACAAACATGCACCCTTCAAATAAGAATAAAGATAATGTTGAACTGAGATTTTACAGCGTTGTGACATGTTTAACTCTGCCAATTCTACATAATGTATTTCAATCAAGTATGCATGCATTGACGATCCGATCATAGGAACGATCTTAATTTAGGGGTGCTCTTTTATTATTGCACTAATTTTATGTTTTTATGTGTTGTCAAGAATGAACAAAAAACAGACAGCCTAGGTTTGTCAGGACAGAATCAGGATAATAAACTTCACAGGTGAGAAGAAAGAGTGGCTTTTACCTGGCTGCTTTTACATTGTATCAAATATATTAATACACAAGTGTTTGTAGAATTATAAACGGACCAGTCATAAAAACACATAATTAGCTAAATGTAGGAACAAAAATGTAACATTAGTACGATAAATAACTTGGTATGGTATTCTTCATTACCATACTTTGCATCCCATAATCTAATACCTAAACTTAACTACAACGACTACCTTACAAGCTATTAATAAGCAGTAAATGAAGAGTTTATTGAGGCAACAGTCATAGTTAATAGTGAATATGTGTTCCCCATACTAAAGTGTTAAAATAATTTAGGATACAAATGATTGGTTATTGTCCAACTGTACTTAATTTGTTATGTTCTTCTGTATGTCACTATTCCCTGTACTGTATGTACATGTTTCAAACACTACTTTATTTAGACCGAGGCAGAAGTGAATTCAGAGTTGAGAGTGAATGAGGCAGAAAGATTCAATGAGGCTTCAGAGGTAAGAACAGATTATTTACAGCATTGCCTATGATAAGATATTTATTATACCTTTCAACATAGATTAATCAGAATAATTTGTACTTTTTATACTTCAGTTTTAAGTAGCTTTATATATGTTAGCTTTAATACTGTGTCAAAAAGCCACTATTTTTAAATAAACCAGCCAGAAAGTTTAAAGGAAATGTCACAAAATGATTATTTAATCTTGTTGTTTAATTGATTTAGGGTCTACATACCTTGACATGTTTGTCAGTTCAGCTCAATACATAGTTACTTTGCAATAGTTTGTTTTGAATTACTTTTTGTATTTAATTCCTGAAATATGGACTGTATAATAGAACAGAACAGAATAAAGTAGAATGTGAATGTATCCATTACTGTGTGCCACGTACTGTACATACAACATACACAAAATACAATTTGAAATATGTAAACAATAGTACTGTTTTATAATAATATAGTCATAAAGCATATTAAGCAAAAAGGTATGATTAAAAATAAAACCTGTCAATTAGACAAGGGTTAACAAAAAAAACAGGTATAACACTAGACATTCCGTCCCCCCCCACTTTTGAAATGATGGCTACACCCCTGCATGGACGACAGTGTCATCTGCATACAACTGGCAGTTGACACCCAGACAGCAATTTGGTAGGTCATTTTAACATTGTAAACAACAATGGGCCAAGTACAGACCCTTGCAGTACTCCCATGTTATTAGCACACACAGGATGACTTCACTCCATTAACCCTAACACATTGTTGTTTAACACCCAAATAAGACCCACACCACAGCCACGCTTCTGATGACATTGCACTGATTTAATTCATTTAATAAAATACTGTGATTAACAGTGTCAAATGCATTATTTAGGTCCATGAACACTGGCCTGACAACATTTACTTTATCCAATAAGACTTGATGACAGAATTGAATGATGACAGATTAAATTGAAGAGATCATTTACATTGTAGTGGGAACTATCCCTTTAAAATCACCTTGTGTTTCACATAAGTCCTTTACATGCAGAATATGAATATGTGCATTTACATGTAGAGCATGCATGTAGCAGATGATCAGAAATAAGTTATTTACATAAATATACAACAAAAATTTCTTTCAATTTCAGCACAAATACAGAGAAGTCGTTATTTTTTTATATCAACATTACATCTATGTTTTTAACATTTACAAAGTCATTCATAATTTGCAGTTCTAACTTAAAATGTCAATCTCAAAATTGTAAAGTATGAACTGTGTCATCAGGAAGAATTCATGTATCTGTGATAGTAATGTGCACCTTGTTCTTTTAGGGATCTTTGAGAAATGTGTTATATTTCACAAATGTTAATACTTTTGACAAAAGGCCACTGGCAGAAAACATAGTGTCTAAAGAGAAAACATCATCAAGACCCAATGACATGGTATGTATAAGTTCCTTGATAAGATTATCCAAAAGTCTTGGATAACTGAACATTATGTGCATAACCAGAAAAAGTGGATGTTTTTCAGTCAGGCTTACATTTCCTCCTATGCTTTCAGCTCTCTTCAACCTCATTACAGCATATTGAATGATCATCTTGAGGAGATCTACAATCATAAAATTAATTTTAAACTGCTTTGTGAGCAAAGTATCGCCTTCTGTTTCTGGCTCATTGCTTGATAATTTAATGCAAGTCAGAATCCTTTCCAGATTTGACTTATATGAATCTATTGCCTTGTTAGCCTTTTCCAGATCAGCCAGTGCTTGAGTGATATGACCAATGTCTTTCTTCATAATAGTAGCCAGTGCACGATTATAGAGAGGAATAATCTCTCCAGATGTGCCATCCTCCAGAGCTTTTGTGTACATTTCAATGCTTTCTGCAAGGCATCCCTTCTCACGGAGATTGTTCCCAGACCTGATGTAATAGTAGACCATGGTGGATGGGGATTGTTTATTGAAAAGTTTCTGCTTTGCACTCAACAAATCCACTTTCAACTGTTTCTTCAACATCTCAAAGGGTTTTTCCTCACTGAAATGCATCAGGAGCCACAGACCCCAACACTCATGAAGAGAGGACACCATTACATCACGCTGGTCAGAGAAAACATCATCTTCATAAACACCATCCAACACGTCAAGGTAAACAGAAAACAATTTTTCCTTATTCATGATTTCTGGAATGTCTTTTTCAAGAAACCTAGAGAGTCTGATGTTAACCAGAATATTTCTGGCATCTTTTGCCTTTCCCAGATTGCTTTTCTGTGATGGGAATGAATCTATTGTTAGGAGGTCTGACAGAGCAGAAACCATTGCATCACGAGTCTGAGTGCTGCGATTTTCCAGGTAGTAATTAACAGTTTCCTCAAATTGAATCTCTTTGAGACCATGTGTTTTCTGTATTAAACTATTCAGACGGCTGAGTAAGTCGGTGAGAGATGTGTTTTCGCCCATCACTAATTTGACTAAATTAGAGAAATGACTGGCGCACATGATGAGTTGAGCGGATCCTGGACTCCCTTGGCGAGCAGTTCGTCCAAATGCTTGCTGTTCGACACGGACGTTCAGAGGTAAGAAGGTTTGCATCACAAAAAGACCTCCTGCCTCATTTACACTTTCACAAACCTTTAGGTCTGTACCTCGACCTGCTAGATTAGTTGCAATGATGACATCCCCCGCTTGGACTATGTTATCAATTATTGTAGAGTTATCCATGTTGTTATTCACATAGAGTTTTAGATGGTCTTTTGAGATGGTGTCTGCAAGGGCTGTGTAAAAGTGTACTGCTCGATTGATTGTTTCACAGATTACGAGAGCTGCTCGTGGACATCGATAGACTGTGGAGGACACTTGATCCTGAACAACTTTACAGACCATCCTGATCCACTCATCTTCTTCAGGTATTACCATGCCTTCCAGTTCATAAAGTTTCCTACGTCTAAAGGAGGGAATCTTACACGTCTCAATGCCATTGTAGAGCTCCTTCAGCATGTCAAGCTCTGTTTGGTCACCCAAAGTTCCTGTGATCCCATAGACATGATTTTCATATTTCTTGAATAAACCTACATTAGACATGAAGTTTGTAATTAGACTCATGTTGGAAAGTTTAGTTTGGTGTTTCATCTCCAGGAACTGCTGAAGACCATCCCCCCATGCCATGTTGTTTTGCACAACACCAGTGCATTTGTAATCAACAGGAGCAACTCCATCTCCATTAAGGACATATTCACTTACCCAGAATCATTTTGGTGGCTTGCAGAGCATTTTCAATCCAAGTTTGACAATTGCCATTAATGAGGTCTCGAAGACCTGGGATATTAGATTCATTTTGTACCTTTACTGATTCAGACTGATAAGCCATTTTAATCCTTTTCCCCAGTGATACAACTACTGAGTTCTCCTCAAAGTGCACAACACGACATTTTCCATTTCCCAGAAGAAGAACTGATATTTCTTGTCTCTTATTTGTACCTGCAGGACTGATTTCATTCAGTCTCTTTAAAGTCCCATCAGGCCTTTCCTGGTATAATTTGAAGAAATACTCAGGGAAATTCCCAACAAACACAGTTAAAAATGCCACCTCTTGCACGACACTTGCATTGTCTAGTTGTTTTAAAACATGAGTTGTGTTTTCCTTTGAAAACGTTATAGGCATAATTCCTGCATTCCACAGCTGTCTGCGCAATACTGAGATGATCAATGCTTTTGTTTTCATGCATGATTTCAGACAGGAACCTCAGAGAACATCTGAATGGGCCCTAAAATCTCTCCAGTGTCTAAACGCTTCAGCTGGTTGATGACAAACCAAATTTCAGCCAGTAATTCATTCAATGGTTCCATGAGAGGTATGTTACTATTCAAGTAAACCACTTCAAGACCTTTGTCCAGCATAAGCGAGTCCACCTCATCGACTATAACACACTGAAACTCTCTTTTAGGTCTTATATCTTTTCTGTGGGCGCTGTCTCAGAAAATCACCTGCAAAACTCTGAGTCGTACCATAGACCACCTGGCATTCATAGCATTTCTTCAGATCTGTTTTATTGGTGTTGACATCAAGCGGTTATATTTAGTTCCTTATAAAAGTCAAACCATTCTTCAGCGTCTCTTTCAGCAAGTACAGGAGAACTGGAGATGATGTCAGGTTTTTTTCCCATCATGGCCTGATATGCTGCAAACATTGCCACAATGCACGACTTCCCTTCTCCTGTTCCAACCTGAACCAGCTGACTTGATTTGGAAAGAACAAGAATGCACCAGCTCACCATCTGAGTCGGGCGGGGTGTTATTTTGTTCTTGCTCTTTTTTTGCACTGCTTTGCAGATCTTGAATAGCTTTTCTTTATTCTTTTAAAAGTGGTGCTGTAGAAGCTGGTTTTGACACAGAGGAACACAATATAGTTCACTTGTGCTAAAATATCTTCATCAGTATTTCCTTGTTTACGAATTTCCTCAACAATCTCATCCAGTGTTTTCTCATCAGTGTTTTGGGCTATTTTATTAATTTTGGCCTCAACATTATCCACGATCGTATTACCATTTTGGAAAGTCAAATCCAACACTTGAATTTTATGAATCTCTACTTGATGAATGATCTTCATCGTCCATGTGTGAAAATCATCGTTCCTGCCATTAAATTGCTTTACGAGGGCTTTAAACAACTTGACAACATCATCTTTTTTCCATTGTCCATTCTTCAGCAGGGAAATCAGTCTTGATGGCAGCAGTTTTTCTGGTTCCTCCATTGTCAAAACTCTGTTGATACAGTTCAAAAGTTAATATATTTAATTTTAGCTCAATAGTATAATAATCATATTTTAAAGCTACACTATGTAACAGTGTTTTAAAGCTACCTTATGTCCCTCTGGAAGTTAATAAAAATGCACGGTTCCCACAGAAAAATATTGTTTTGGTTGTGTTTCAGGTCCTCGTCATGGATGGTTTTGATTTGCGGCAACAGTGTACACATGGAAATCTAAACAAGATGCTGACTGAGCAGGTTCTATACTGAATCTAATGCTGTGGTTTTGGCTTATTGGAAACACTGATGTTTTTAAATAAATGGTGTAACAATAGTTTACAAGTTGGTAACATTAGCGATTGTTAGTCTGATATGGTCAAACTTTATAATTAACTACATTATAATTACCTGTTAAGTAACAAAAACACCTATTCAAATTTTCTCGCCACCCCTAACAAGCCTAGCCAATGGTAACAAAATTAATGCAAAATTAAAGGTGGAGTAATGGATTTCTGGAAGCCAATGTTGATATTTAAAATCACCAAAACAAACACGTTCCTACCCCAAAAGAGTCTCGGCCCTATTTTGATAGCTCCTTCCCACACATACGTAATCTACACAACCCAGGCAACGAAAGATTCGTTCTGTGAAACAAAGCAAAACGATGTGTTTAAAGAGAATGAAAAATAATGTCAAAAAGATCGGTCCTGTCTGTTGTTTATTAATTCTAGCGATCACGTTCAACAATGTTGTCTGTTGACGCTGTACGTAATCATGTCACTGGAATTCGAGTGATCACTGTCCCAACGTGCAATGAGTCAGGGAATTTACCAGTGACCGAATTCGTGTACATGATCAACTGATTCACAAGCTCAGGAGCTGATTGAGATGCACCCCGTGTCTACACTGGATGCTGTGCGGTGCGACAAATCTCCGACAGAGAACTGCTGCTGCATTCTATTTATGACATACTGACACAAATTTCAAATGATTTTCAATGGTTGCTTTATCACGTCCAGTGTAGGCAGACTTTAACTGGTGTGTCGCACTGCGTCCAGTGTAGACACGGTGTTACTCACAGATCCAGAAGAATCCCTAAGAACCAAATTAACCTTGGCGTCCGATCGCTCCTGATCCGATATTTACACGGGTCCTACTTCTTGTCTTACCGTTCCGCAGACGTTTTCCGCTTTTGTTTTTTATCTGCCATCTCTACCTGAGTAGACACGCCCCTTACTGCTGACTGGCTACAAGTTTGTTTTGGTACTCGGCCCCGACACAGTTTTCTAAAGCGTTTTTGAACAAATTACATACCCCACCTTTAATTGATCCAATAACTTCTTACCAGAAAGAATGCAGTGTGTTTCATTCTACATAATTAGACATTAATAAAGGTGTCCCACAGGGATCTATTTTAGCACCAATTCTATTTTTAGTTTATATAAATGACCTAGGGCATGGGATAACTGCATCTAAAATACATTTATATGCAGATTATATAATTATCTATACAGTAGCATAGTCCATTAATCAAGCAATGGAGCTATTACATAATACTTTTTTATTTAAAATTGGATTTATATAAATAATAAAAAAGTAAATATATGCTCTTTACTCACAGTTGTACTAAAACAGATGTTCCAACAATTTTAACCTTAGAAGGGGACTGTATAGAAAGAGTTCATTGCTATAAATGCCTGAGCCAAATGGCTTGATGAAAGCTTGGGTTTTAATATTCATATATATCATATACTTCTTTAAAAAAAGCTCTGGCCTAAATTGGGTTTTCTCTTTTGTTTAAAGAAAGGCTTTTCCATTGAAGCTAAAAAGAGAATGATCTAAAGTTGATTCCTTTCAGTGCTAGATTATAGTGATGTAATTTATATGCATGCAAACCTACCTTTACTTTAAACAGTTGGATTGTATCATTCTGAAATATGATTTGTGATTAGTGCCTCAACACGTACTTATTATTGTACTTTACAGTACTTATTAATTTCTCAAAAATTAGAATACCATGAAAAAGGTCAATATTGTCACTCATTTCAGAAAGTGAAACCTATATATATATATATATTTTCTAGGACTAGATGTTAGAATCCCTTGATAATCAGCAAGCGCTGTTGTTGGAGATGTCCTCTTGGGTGGGGTTGGATTGGGGGATGACCGCCTGGTGCCTCCAATACGACACATCATCAGTTGTGCTCCCTGGCCTCATTGGGTGTTTCTGCCTTTTATCACAATACACCCTCACCCGAGGCTGGCCCACCACAGGCTGATCAGACCACAGCCACAGCCAGTAACTGCTTCTTTCGGCAGCAGTTGCAAGGTCTTTGATGGTCTTCCGCTGGGCCTGTTCTCTGATTCCAATCTCCTTTAATAGCCTTGTGGTGGAACTAGCTACAAAGCACCTGCAGCCCACCTCCACTGGGGCCCCTTCCATCCCGGTCCTCTGCTTCGGCAGCCAAATCTGCATATCGCAACCGTTTTCTTTCGAACGCCTCATCGATGGCTTCCTCCCACGGGACTGTCAGTTCCACTATAAAGACATGTCAACAGGATTTGGACCAAAGGACCAGGTCTGGGCGCAGGTTGGTCGCTGCAATTTCGGGTGGGAAGGTGAGCCTCTGACTTAAGTCTACCCACATTTCCCAGTCCTGGGCTGCGTTCAGTGGGCATAAGTCTGGAGACGATCGATTGGTCGAACGTTTCTCCCCTTCCCGGACGAAGGATGTTAGTTGGTGGAAGGTAGTCTGGGCTTCCAGGGGCATGGCATTGACGGTTACCCTCTTACTCTCCAGTGTAACAGCCAGGCACTTCAGCACTTGGTTGTGGCGCCAGGTGCATCTGCCTTGCATTAGAGGCTGGTCTTGCAGCCCACCAGGATGTGTTTCAGGGTTCTTGGGGCAAGACACTGGAGACAGGCTGGATCCTCTCCAAACCAGATATGTAGGTTGGTTGGAGAGGGTAGGACATCATAAGTGGCTCTGATGGTAAAGCTCAACATATTGGACTCCATGTTCCACAGCTCGCTCCAAGTGATCTTCCTCCTCTCCACACCTTCCCACCTCATCCAGCGGCCTTGCTTGGCTTGGGACACCGCTCTGGCACATCTGTCCGCTTCCTCCTGGTGGCACACCTCTTCAACCACCAGGTGCCGGCATTCAGCTGGAGTAGCCTTCTGCCATGTGGGTGTTGTTGCTCCCAGCCCTAGGCCCCCTCTGCCTTGTTGGATTTGGCCCACTATGTCCCGGTGTCTCAGAGTGGACTTTGCCTGTGCCACCACTACACATGGCCTCCACCTCCTCCCTGTAGCTAAGGTGGAGCAGCCTTGAAAGAACCCAGAAGAGATCCCGGGATTCTGTGAGGGTCATTTCGAGCCTTGCTTTCGAGCACTTGTACTCCTCCACCAGGCTTGAGATTGGTAGAGAGAGGGCTCCATAGCCGTACAGTCCTATATTGCTGAGGCATCTGGGTAGTCCAAGCCACTTTCTCACCTGCACATTCACCAACTGCTCCAGTCGATTGGCGTGGGATAGCGTGACATCATACATGGAAATTGGCCACATGAGGCGGGGCAGCAGTCCGAACTGAAGGCACCAGAACTTCAGCTTTCCTGGGAGAGCAGTGCTGTTGATCTGCTTCAGGCCACTGATGGTATCCTGCATAAGTTGTTCCACCTGTTCGGCGTCTTTGAGATCTGTGTTATACCACTGACCAAGGCTTTTGATGGGCTTCTCCAGGATAGTTGGTATCGGCTCGTCATTGATGTAGAACCTCTCATTTATGATCTCCTTGATAATGGAGATACTGCGGGATTTGCTAGGTTTAATCTCCATTCGTGCCCATCCGATGTTTCCTGGAGTTTGTACAGCAGGCGCTTGGTGCATGTGTTAGTCGTTGTTATGGTCGTCATGTCATCCATATACGCCCTGATTGGAGGAAGCCGCAGCCCGCTCTTCAGACGTTCACCTCCAACCACCCATCGAGATGCCCGAATTATTAACTCCATTGCCATGGTGAAGGCCAGTGGGGAGATGGTGCAGCCTAACATTATGCCTATCTCCAAGTGCTGCCAGGCGGTTGTACTATCCTGAGTTGTAATGCAGAACTGGAGGTCCTGGAAATAGGCTTTGACTAGCCTTGTGATGCCCTCTGGGACTTGGAAGAAGTTGAAGGCTGCCCACAGCACCTCATGAGGCACTGACCCGAATGCATTGGTCTAAGAAAACACATGCAAGTCTTTCTTTTCCTTCTTGGTTGTTTGTATCTGGTGCCAGATGACATTTGAGTGTTCAAGCATCCTGAGAAACCACTTATTCCTGCCTTCTGCACTGAGGTGTCAACATAATTGTTCTTTTTCAGAAATGCTGAGAGTCTTTGGGCCACAACACTGAAGAAAATCTTTCCTTCCACGTTAAGTAAGCTGATCTGGTGGAATTGGTGGATGGTTGATGAGTTCTTCTCTTTGGGAAACAGGATCCCTCCTGCCCTTCTCCATGCCTTAGGTATGATGCTTTTTCCCATGTCACCTTCATTAGCTTCCAGAGGACCTTTAAGATGCCCGGTGTGTTCTTATAGAGCCTATATGGAACACCGTTGGGCCCAGGGGCTGATGCTGTTCTTGCCCGCTTTACTGTGTTCTCAACTTTGAGAGTCCCGGTTTTCTCCTTGACAAAGAGGTATTTGGCGAACTTGTAGGGATCTCTATAGAAGACAGTCCTTGTTCGCTTTTTCTTCTTACGTTGCTTTCTCAAACATTCTGCTCTGTGTAGCGTTGCAAGGCGCTGCTTGCTGTCACCCTGTACCACCTCAATTCCTTCCCTTTCCACTTCTGTTTCCTTCTTCCACTGTCTTCTCTCTTTCACAAGTCGATCAATCCCTTGCTGCCTCCTGGACTTAAGATGGGCTGAAAGTTTCTTCTGAGTACTGTGGTCCTTGCGTTTCACTCCAAACCTCTCTGTGCCGTAGCTGTAGATGATCTCTCCTATCTTCTCCAATTTTCTTTCGACACCTCCTCTCAGACCTTCTAGGAGATGGACGAGGTCTGTGTCAATGGTTCCCCACTCCCTTTTCTGGCAGGATTTGGGCCACAGAATTTGAGGCTTTCGTCCATCCATTTTCCTCTCTACTGCTGGCTGTGTCTGGATAGGGTCTGGGCTCATGTCTGTTGGTGGAGCTGTGCTTGCCAGAGCTTCACCTGGGGTGCTGATACCCTGTGGGCTGTGGTGAGTATCCTGCCACTGGGCTTCATCCAAGTGATTTGCCCTACCTCCGAGGAAGTAGTGGTCAATGCGGGGTCCCTTGGTAAACTCTTTTAGGTACTTTTTTTTGCCCTGGTGGATATTGAGACCCTTCTCCGATGTAATCTTATTCCAGACACAGCTTTGTAATTTGTGTCCTGCCAGTGCAGTCTTGCTGATCATCTGTGTCGTCGTCGTTTTCGTTCCAAGGTCTGTTATCGTGTGGTCTACCAGTGAGTCATCTTGCGCCCCCGCTCTCACAGACTCAGGGGGTGTTCTTCCTCTTTAATTTTCCTTAGCAATGGTTGGGTGGATCCGAGTCATTTTATTGTGACCGGTCCCTGCCGACATGGGTAGCTAGCCCATGCCAGCCCCGTTGGTGTCTGTTCCCTCCTGTCAGCAGTCTCTTCAGGCTGTCACCAGGTCTTTCCTGGGTTGTCAATTGCCCTTTCACAATAGTCACTGGTTTCAAACCAGAGTTCAATATATATACTAGGACTAGATGTTAGAATCCCTTGATAATCAGCAAGCGCTGTTGTTGGAGATGTCCTCTTGGGTGGGGTTGGATTGGGGGATGACCGCCTGGTGCCTCCAATACGACACATCAAGGTTCAAGGTTCAAGGTTCTTTATTATTTGTCACATACACAATCATACAGGGTATAATCAGTAGTGAAATGTAGGTCAGGACAGGTCCGCTCAATGGAAAGTGCAAAAAAAAATATAATAATAATAATAAAATAAAAATAAAAAATAGAATAAAAATAACATAAGCAATAAAACATAACACAAGAGAATATATATATATAGATATAGGTGAGAATGAAAAAGGGAACAAATAATAAAATAAAATAAGGAGTAAGATGTGCAATGAGATAAAATGTGCAATACAGTATACTGTGGATTAATAAATATTAATATAAACACGGATGTGCAAGAGAATGTGCAAATAGGTTGTACCGGGTATGTACACATAGCAGCAGTGTGGATGATGGAGAATAATGGATATATTTACAGTTTATTAAATTGAGTCCTGTGGATGTTATGATGTTATGAGACTGAGTTTAGGAGCCTGATGGCCTGAGGGAAGAAACTCCTCCGCAGTCTTTCAGTCTTTGCCATCATGCTCCTGAAGCGCTTGCCAGATGGCAGTAAACAGAAATGATGGTTACCAGGGTGATTCGAGTCCTTGATGATTTTAGCAGCTCTGCTTTTGCAGCGTTTGAGGTAGATGTCCTGCAGAGAGGGGAGAGTAGACCCTGAGATGCGCTCAGCTAAGCGCACGACTCTCTGTAGAGCTTTGCAGTCCTGGTTTGTGGCATTATTATACCACACTGAGATGCACTGAATCAGAACACTTTCTATGGCCCCTGAATAGAAAGTTTTCAGGATAGCTGGTGAGACTCTGAATTTTCTCAGCTGTCGCAGATGGTACAGTCTTTGCCTGGCTTTCTTGACCTGTGTTTGGATGTGTGCAGTCCAAGTCAGGTCCTCGGAGATGTTTACACCGAGGTACTTGAAGCTGCTCACCCTCTCCACAGGGGTCCCACTGATCATAAGAGGAGTGTAGGGCTGCTGCTGTCTCTTCCTGAAGTCTACAATCAGCTCTTTGGTTTTGCTCACGTTCAGAGAGAGACAGTTGTCCTGGCACCATGATGTGAGTCTCTCCACCTCATGCAAGTATGCGGCCTCATCATTGTTGGAAACGAGGCCCAGAACCACAGTATTAACTGCAAATTTGACTATAGTAGTGGAGCTGTGAGAGGACACGCGGTCGTGTGTGTATAGAGAGTAGAGCAGGGGGCTCAGGACACAGCCCTGTGGGGCTCTCACGTTCAGGGTTATGGAGTTGGAGGTGAACTGGCCGACTTTCACCACTTGTGGTCTGGCGGTGAGGAAATCTTGAATCCAGTCACAGAGTGAAGTGTTTAGGCCGAGGTCTGAGAGTTTGACAGCTAGCTTGGTGGGGACTATAGTGTTGAAAGCTGAGCTATAGTCTATGAATAGCAGCCTTACATAGTTGCCATTTTTGCTGTCAATGTGAGTGAGGGAGGAGTGCAGTACCTGGGAGATGGCATCATCAGTAGACCTGTTTGGCCGATAGGCAAACTGAAGAGGGTCCAAAGTAGCAGGGATGGAGGAGAAAATGTGTTTCTTTAAGAGTCTCTCAAAAACCTTCATGACTGTCGATGTGAGGGCAACTGGACGATAGTCATTCAGGCAAGAGGGTTTACTGTTCTTAGGCACAGGGATTATGACAGATTTTTTAAATGAGGTGGGATCAGTTGTGCACCCCGGCCTCGTTGGGTGTTTCGGCCTTTTATCACAATACACCCTCACCCGAGGCTGGCCCACCACAGGCTGATCAGACCTGGGTGTGTGTTGCACCGAAGGCTCCATGAGGTCACTTGGGAGCCTATATATAATATAGATTCATTACACATAGGGTAAAATATTTCAAGCCTTTATTTCTTGAAATTTTGATGGTTATGGCTTACAGATAACGAAAACCCAAAAGTCAGTGTCTCAGAAAATCTGAATATGACATGAAACCAATAAAAAAAATTATATTTTAAACAGAAATGTCAGGCTTCTAAAATGTATGTTCATTTCTATGTACTCAATACTTGGTTTGGCCTCCTTTTGCATGATTACTGCATCAATGCGGCGTGGCATGGAGGCAATCAGCCTGTGGCACTGCTCAGGTGTAATGAAGAACAGGTTGCTTTGATAGCAACCTTCAGGTCATCTGCATTGTTGGGTCTGGATCCTCTCATCTTCCTCTTGACAATACCCCATAGATATTCTATGGGGTTCAGGTCAGGCGAGTTTGCTGGCCAATCAAGTACAGTAACACCATGGTAATTGAACCAGGTTTTGGTACCTTTGGCAGTGTGGGCAGGTACCAAGTCCTGCTGGAAAATGAAATCAGCATCTCCATAAAGCTTGTCAGCAGAAGGAAGCATGAAGTGCTCTAAAATGTCCTGGTAGATGGCTGCGTTGACTGTGGACTTCAGAAAACACAGTGGACCAGCACCAGCAGATAACATGGCAGCCCAAATCATCACTGACTGTGGAAACTTCACACTGGACTTCAAGCAACATGAATTATGTGCCTCTCCACTCTTCCTCCAGACTCTAGGACCTTGGTTTCCAAATGACATGCAACATTTACTTTCATCTGAAAAGATGACTTTGGACCACTGAGCAACAGTCCAGTTATTTTTCTCCAGAAGTGGTTTCAGAAGTGGTTTGGTAGCCTTTTTCCTGAAGATGTCTGAGCGTGGTGACTCTTGATGCACTGAATCCAGCTTCAGTCCACTCCTTGTGAAGCTCTCCCAAGTGTTTGAATCAGCTTTGCTTGACAGTATTCTCAAGCTTGCGGTCATCCCTGTTGCTTGTGCACATTTTCCTCCTTACAGTCAACTTTGCATTTAATATGCTTTGATACAGCACTCCTTGAACAGCCCCCCCTTTCAGTGATGACCCTCTGTGACTTACCCTCTTTGTGGAGGGTGTCAATGATTGTCTTCTGGACCATTGCCAAGTCAGCAGTGTTCCTCATTATTGTGCTTTCAAAGAACAAGATATACCCACAACTTATACTGTATGGATGGTCATTTAATGAAACTCAAATGTAAATATGTCTAATATTTTGAGATACTGATTTTTGACTTCTATTAGCTGTAATCATCAACATTAAAACAAAAAACTTTTGAAGTGTTTTACTTTACGTGTAAGGAATCTAAAATATATGAGAGTTTCACCTTTTTAAATAAGTTACAAGAAAAAATGAACTTTTTCACTATAATAATTTTTTGATGTACCTGTATATGAATTAGTTGGTTGATCCTCAAAAATGGTCCAGAAAAATGCATATTCTCGTGTTTATTGCTAATGCGCTATTAGGTAAATTGTCAACTTATATATATAAACTTGTATCATATTATACTTGTAATTATAGGACCAGATCTTCTAAATTATTTTTAAATGTGCATAGAGCATATTCTGAGTTTGGCAAAACTCGTCTTTTCCTCTTGTGCTCCTAGGTTATGGAATTAAATGCAGAGTATTATGATGTTAGAGGCTGTTTGAAGCACTTCTATCTTTTCATCTTACTTTCATTTTCATTCTACTCCAACATCAAACTCACACCAGACCAACCGGTTTAATTACTTCTCTTGGTTTATGGATATGACATAACACGCATGGGCGAATGACGTATTTATGCATTTTTTATGCTGTATACAAGTGAATACATTCTCCTATTGCAGTTATCAGATTATTACATAATATGTCATAACAATTAACAAAACTCTAAGGGAACAAAAATTCTGAGTGTCTTGTTCAAATAACTTGTTCGTCACTTTTTTTTTTACAAATAGATTAAAATCAATTTTAAAAGACTAACCTAATATATTCAATCAATAATTGGAAATTAGTATAATTGTGTAAGAGTCCACTCATTGCCTAAATGTTTAAGATTAAATTATTGGCAAAATTCAACCTGTGTTGATCAAGGAAGTAAATAAGTTACAAAAAGATTTTGTTGCTGCTTTCGAGTATGTAAAAATATGCTGAGAATGTAAAAACTAATAATTGCAACCTTCCTAGTGCTGTTTTTAACCATTCTCCCTCAACAAATACCTGCCTAGTAGTTTTCTTGATGATTCCATTTTTAAAACTGTTATTTCAGTCGTGATATTTTTCTCAATGCAATATCTCTGTCTGTGGTTTAAAAATGAACATATAAGCAAAATAAATGTATGCTGAAATAACTTGCCTAAGAAATATATATACTGTATATATATATATATATATATATATACACTTCATTCAAGTAACTACACCAATAGCCTATTCTACATAAATTTTAATATGTTTAGCTTGTTCTCAAAGTATTTTACTTAGATTTTTTTTTCCTCCAAGAGAACATATTTTTATAATACTCACACCATTTGAGATCAGATTTTTGTGGAGTTGTCGCAGCAAAGCTCTTCTTGATTCACCTGTGTAAAGTCTCAAGGGAGTTGTCTTATATCTTGATAACAAGAGGAAGTCTCTCATGCTCTGGAATTTCCACGAATATTAATCGTCTTCAGTTTGTCACGTGACTTGAAGGAATATGAACTGCTGTGCTTTTATTTATTTATTTTACAAGACACTTTGGTACAAATGTGTAAAACAATGCACAGTTTAAAATTATGATTAAATTCAACATTGAATGTCTATATTCAGCAAACTGTTTCCTCACATACAAACTTTGTTATATCCTGATTATTTCAGCATATTCTTTCACTTTCGGTTTAGTGTTGGTAAGTACCGAAAATACCTGATGGTGTAACCAAATGTTTACAGTACTTGTGAGGTTTCTTTGTGTTTCAGGTGTGGTGGTGTTTTCCTTCACCGACTGGTTATTTACAGTGTAGAATGTTTGCGTAATGCTAGGAGCTGAGCAAAGGCTAGATGAAGCGGTTCCACGTGCAAAGTTGAGTTTGTTCAAATGAAAAGACTTTAAAAAGTGCTGTGAGAAATGTATTTAATTATATTACAAGTATCTTTTAATCCCCAGACTCCTGACCTGACACGCACCTTTGACTTCCTGTCCACTCCTCTACGCAAGAGACATTCCCATTACCTTCAGCTAAGTCTGCCCTTGATCCTTGTGCCTTTCCGTGCCTCTGCTTAATAAACTCAGTGTTACTTCTACTCGCCTGTCTGCCTCCTTCTGTTGTGTGACAGTATCCGATCCTATACGCATGCATGTTGCGTTGGACCCCAAAACACCAGGCGGCCATCTTTCAGTTTAGTTTTTTGTTGTGACTGTCATATAGTCTCCTGACGTTCTTGCTCAATACAAAAAAACGAGTTAAAAGCACACTGAGCTGCAGAAGAGACACTTTCCTTGTGTACAATTTGAGACAGATATAGGCTACTTTGCACTTTGTATATCAAAATATCATGTTTTCACTAAACACAGTCAGCTATGTCTTGTGTGCACATGAACAGTTTGGAAAGTAATCGAATGCTAGTCAGTGTATATAGATCTGTGCAATCTGTGGCAGCATCCTACTGTATTAACCTGCTGCTCTGTCATCATCTGTTAATCAAACATAGAATTATTCACTGCTCTTCCCTTGATATTGTTCATAACTTTGTTATAAATCAATTTATGTTTAATTTAGCTATATGGTGAAGTATATGCATTACTTTATTTTTACATTTGATTACTTTAATTAATTTATGTATAGTGGGCTGTTATAGTCGCTCAACGATACATTTTTCCAAACCCCTCTTTGCATGACGCTAAATGGTCGATTTCATTTTCATTTCTTAATGCCTGATAAAGCAGTGTTTGAGTACAAAAAGAAAAATAAATAATTATTTTGGTAACCAGGAGTTGTTGGTGGTGAAGCCTGATAGGCTCTCTTCTGTAAAAACTTTTGAGTTCATCCTACCATACCGACCAGGCTCTAAGAATTCTGTGCCCTCTTGAGACAGTTTAATCGACCAGAAGTGGAGGACAGGCCTGAATCCATCATTCCCAGCCCTAGAGCGCTGGCAGGATTCCAATTGTCACGGTTCAGGGTGCCTTCTCGGCTCCCCTTGTTGTCCTGTCATGTTTGGCAGCTCGTGGTCTGGGCAATCAGTGCCCAGGACTGATAGCACGGAGATCCAGCAGCTCGTGTGGCTCACAGACACTGCCGGCCGGCTCTGGAATCTTTGCTTCCTAAGAAGTCATTTTAATATTGTTTATGTCATTTTGTGTTTTGTGGCGAGAATAAAGTTTCTCCTTCCTCCACACTCTGCATCTGAGTCCTTCATCACCCACACCCTGACATAATCTACTCACCAGATCATGGATTCAGCTGAGGAGACGGAGTTGCACCGAGCCCTCTCGCAGCAGGGCGTTCTACTGGGTTGGCAGCAGGAAGAACCAGTGGCTTCTCGTTGCACTTATGCGGAGGTTTCGCTCCAACTCAACCAGCTGGTGGAACGGCTGGACCAGCTGCAGGTCAGCCCATCCACAGATCGGGCTTCTACATCAGCCCCTGGCTCTGAAGTAGCGGTTCCCCACCACGCGGAACCGCGGCTTAATCCGCTCGCTCCATACACTGGTGAACCCAACTCCTATTGATAATTTCTGTCCCAATGCTCGCTAATGTTCACTCTCCAGCCCTCCTGTTTTCCCACGGAGCTATCCAGGGTAGCGTACGTCATCACGCTCTTGGTGGGGAAAGCGAGGTAGTGGGGCACAGCCATGTGGGATGGCGAGCAGGCCTGCTGTGAGTTTTTTGAGGCATTCTCGGAGGAGCTGCGCAAGGTCTTTGATCGTTCGGCTCGGGAATTGAGATGGCACGAGCCTTGTCGGTGCCTCAGCAGGGCGAGCAGAGGGGGACCGAAGAGGGGGATTTCCCCGAGAGCGTGTCACGGGTGCCGAGTCAGTGACCAATTGTGACACGCGGTCTCAACACCTCGTCCTCCCAGAGGAGGAGCCCATGCAGGTCGGAGGAGCATGGCTGATGGCGGTGGAGCGACGCCATCGCCTGGCCAACCAGCTGTGTCTGTACTGCAGTGAGGCGGGCATGTTGCAGCTGCGTGCCCTGTAGTAGGGCAACGCTCATCACGCAAGTGGGAGCACATGGTGAGCATTACTTCGACTCGACTGCCATCTGGTAGCCGGGCCGAGTTTCTAGCTTCAGTACGGGTTGGTGGAGCTTCTTTCCAGGTCTCGGCATTAATCGACTCTAGAGCAAAGGGCGATTTTATCGAGTTTGGATTAGCCACACGCTTGGGAATTTCATCTGTTGCCCTGACCGAACCCATCTCGGCTAGGACCCTTTGTGGAATCTTACTCACTAAGATTACCCGTGTCACTAAATTTGTCACCTTATCTTTGTCTGGTAATTATGCAGAGGAGATCTGATTCTTCCTAATTCACTCCCCCACCACTCCAGTCGTGTTGGGTCACACCTGGCTGGTTAAACATAACCCCCACATTGATTAAACTCGCAGTTCCATCTTGGCTTGGAGCCCTTTCTGTTTAGCCCAATGTTTGGGTGCTATATTTTCCCCGGTCATGTCTTGATTCGGTGAGCCAAGCGGATGTACCGGAGGCTTACCATGACTTGAGAGCGGTGTTCAGTGAGTCCCGGGCTTCATCTCTGCCTGTACGACTGTGCTATTGACCTGTTGCCGGGCACTTCCCCCCCCTAACGGGCGCCTTTACTCTCTGTCCAGACCAGAGAGGGAGGCCATGGAGAGGTATATTCACGATTCTCTGGTAGCAGGCATCATCCGTTCCTCTTCCTCTCCAGCTGGGGTGGGGTTCTTCTTCGTGGAAAAGAGGGATGGTTCACTGTGCCCCTGTATAGACTATCGGGAGTTGAATGACATCACGGTAAAGAATCATTATCCTTTGCCGTTGATGTCCTCGGCCTTTGAGCTCTTGCAGGGGGCATCTTTACAAAGTTGGACCTCCGCAGTGCTCATCACTTGGTTCGGATTAGGGAGGGGGACTAATGGAAGACCACCTTTAAAACCCATACCGGGCATTTTGAATACATGGTCATGCCGTTTGGCCTTTCAAACTCCCCGGCGATCTTCCAGGCACTCGTCAACGACATGCTCAGAGACATTGTCGATCGGTTTTTGTTTGTTTACCTAGACGATATCCTGATCTTCTCCCAGAACGAGCGTGATCATGTCCAGCACATCAGACGAGTGCTCCAGCGGCTGCAGGATAATCGTTTATTTGCCAAGGTGGAGAAGTGTCAGTTTCACGTACAGTCAGCTCCGTTCCTGGGTTTTATTCTCTCGCCCAAACGTATCCGAATGGATCCCGCCAAAGTAAAAGCTGTTGCGGATTGGCCCACCCCAGATAATTGCAGGGTGGTCCAGCGTTTTCTGAGGTTTGCCAATTTTTACAGGCGGTTCATTGGGAACTTTAGTCAGGTCGCCCTTCTCTGACGGATCTCACCTCCACTAAGAAACGATTCTGTTAGCTAAGGCTAGTCCCACTCCCCTGTGGATCATTCAACCCGAACGGGTTGTGGCGGCGGTAGCCTGGGGGGTGGAGTCCAAGGTCCGCAATGCGCTACGCAACACCACTGTTCCTGCGGGGTGCCCAGAGAGTCTGCTGTTCGTGCTCGAGTCAGTCCGAACTTCATTGCCTCCCGGTGGACGTGGTCTCTGACAGGGGTCCCCAGTTTGTCTCTAAGTTTTGGACAGAGTTCTGTCGACAGCTGGGTGCGAGCCTGTCTTCTGGATATCACCTGCAGACTAACGGTCAGGCTTAGCGGGCCAACCAGGATTTGGAGAGGGTTCTGTGATGTGTGGCGTCTGCTGAACCGTCATCTTGGAGTTCCATGCTAACCATGGTCGAGTACACGCATAACTCCCTCCCGGTCTCGTCTATGGGTCTATCTCCCTTCCAGTGCTGTTTAGGCTGTTTAGGCTAAGGTGCTCAGTCCGGTGACGGTGCGACTCAAATTAATCCCACAGTTTAATAAAATCCACCCGATTTTCCATGTTTCTAAGATCAAGCCCGTCTTTCGCTCCCCCTTCAGCCCCTGATCTCTGCCCCTACGCCTCCCAGACTCATTGAGTGGTCGCCAGCCTATTCAGTGCGGCAACTCATTGATGTGAGGCGTAGGGGCAGATGTTATCAATACCTGGTAGACTGAGAGGGTTATGGTCCAGAGGAGAGATGTTCAAATCAAATCAAATCACTTTTATTGTCACATCACCACAGCACAAGTGCCTTGGTGAGTGAAATTCTTATGAGCGTGCTCCAGACAGTGCAAAAAAAAAACAACAACAACAATTTACATATGGACAGTACATATTTACAGACTGTACAGAAGACAATGTGCAAAATACACATACATATACTCAGTACACATAGTGTACTATAAAGACATACTTAATTATCAGCTACACATTATACACCGTATGGGCACATCTACATTATGTACACTATCTATACATTATGTAGTCTATACATAGTAATAATGTGAAGGTGCAACAGATTATAAATTAACAGCAGATTGGTTGAGCAGCAGATAGTTGTGCAAAGGTGCAACAGATTATGCATAGGCAGTGTCGTGGATGTGCATTGTATGGTGTCCAGTGATAGCAGATAGGTTGTGTTAGTGCAGTGTGTGCGTGTAGTCCAGTTGAACTGTATTAAAGTGCAGTGCATGGCATGTTGTGTGAGTGGGAGTGTGATGTAGGTGAGTTATTTGTGACTGTTCATTAGCCTGATAGCCTGAGGGAAAAAGCTATCCCTCAGTCGGCTAGTGCGGGATCGGATGCTGCGGAAAACGCCGCCCTGAGGGCAACAGAGAGCAGTCTGTGGGACGGTGGCTGGAGTCTTTGATAATCCTCCGGGCTTTCCTTGTACACCGCCTGGTGTAGACATCCTGGAGGGAGGGAAGCTCACCTCCAACAATGTGGCGGGCAGTTCGCACGACCCTTTGCAGAGCCCTGCGGTTGCCAGCGGTGCTGTTTCCAAACCAGGCGGTGATACAGCCGGTCAGGATGCTCACCACAGTGCAGGTGTAGAAGGACCTGAGGATTCTGGGGCTCGTTCCAAACTTCCTCAGCCGTCTCAGGAAGAAGAGACGCTGATGTGCCTTCTTCAGCACTGCATCTGTGTTGGATTCCAGCTCGCGACATTCTGGACCGCGCTCTCAGTTTATTATTGATCAGTTCCATCAGCATCATGGTGAGTCCTCCGGGGACGCCAGGAGGTCAAGATGGGGGCTACTGTCACGGTTCAGGGTGCTTTCTTGGCTCCCCTTGTTGTCCTGTCATGTTTGGCAGCTCGTGGTCTGGGCAATCAGTGCCGATTGTGCAGCAGGTGTGCACGGATCACGAGCTGACTCTTCCCACCTGTCGCTCATTCCCCCTCTCCCATATATGTCCCTATGTTTCTACTCCTCGTTGTGAGTAGATTGTTTTGTCCTTGCTCGTGTTTACACTGACTGTTCCTTACCTGTCCCTCTGTTCCCTTGTGCGGCAGGACTGATAGCACGGAGATCAAGCAGCTTGTGTGGCCTCGGCCGGCTCTGGAATCTCGGCTTCCTAAGCAGTCATTTAAATATTGTTTGTTATTTTGTGGCGAGAATAAAGTTTCTCCTTCCTCCACACTCTGCATCTGAGTAGATCTGAGTCTGCACTTTTAGAGTTCACGACCCTTTTGGAGATCTGCAGTTATACCTACTTGGAGGCAGCTCAGCATCTGTGAACAGTAAATCCCGCCTTCTACACTTTTTCAAAAGCGATTTCAAACATTTTGACATTGACGAGCGCTTTTGAGCAATTGCACTGAGATGGAGAACGCTAAATTAATTATAATTTTTTAATCAAGTGGGCCATGCGGGCCATTCGTCTGGGCTGATGGAAGGATATACTACAGTAAATGTTTTATATATTTACACAAAGGGCCAGCCCACATTGTACAGCGGCCCACCGGGAAAACTCCAGATGGCCAGTCC
The DNA here is from genome assembly GCA_027564155.1 of Gymnocypris eckloni scoliostomus. NCBI lineage: Eukaryota > Metazoa > Chordata > Actinopteri > Cypriniformes > Cyprinidae > Gymnocypris > Gymnocypris eckloni. The sequence continues at coordinate 2,428,295 of CM050426.1, forward strand.
GCCACTGGTACATAATGTGTTTGTTCTGTGTATATTTATTATGTATATATATAAATACACACACATGCATGTGTATTAAAAAAAAATATGTAAAAATATTTACTGTATATATAATATAGGGCCACTCGATCCACAACGTTGATACCAGCAAACCGCTCACCCACACGACGCCATACACGCTGTCTGCCATCTGCCCGGTACAGTGAAAACCAGGATTCATCCATAAAGAGAACAGCTCTCCAAAGTGCCAGACGCCATCGAATGTAAGCATTTGACGACAAACTGCATTCAGGTCGAGATCCCGATGAGGACGATGAGCATGCAGATGAGCTTCCCTGAGACGGTTTCTAACAGTTTGTGCAGAAATTATTTGGTAATGCAAACCGATTGTTGCAGCAGCTGTCCGGGTGGCTGGTCTCAGACGATCTTGGAGGTGAAGATGCTGGATGTGGAGGTCCTGGGCTGGTGTGGTTACACGTGGTCTGCGGTTGGATGTACTGCCGAATTCTCTGAAACGCCTTTGGAGACGGCTTATGGTAGAGAAATGAACATTAAATTCACCGGCAACAGCTCTGGTGGACATTCCTGCAGTCAGCATGCCAATTGCACGCTCCCTCAAAACTTGCGACATCTGTGGCATTGTGCTGTGTGATAAAACTGCACATTTTAGAATGGCCTTTTATTGTGGCCAGCCTAAAACACACTTGTGCCTGTGCAATAATCATACGATACCTGGGGTTAACTGTTAACCCTTGGTATTTATTAACAGATGCTTCACACTGTACATTCCTAAACCCCGGGTTAACGTTCTTATTTGCATATTTGTGGTGTCAATGTCACTGATTGGACAAACAGCAAGCAACCTGTTTATACGGCTTTTCCCTCATCTTGCCAGTTATTAAAAACAAAATTTCTGCTTATGTCTTTAGATCAGCGAAGATTGAGGAACAGCTGATCATAACTGTACAGGCAGGAATAGCCATTTTTAAATAAATTAAGTAGCAGAGCTCCTGCAAGCGATTTAGTGCTGGAAATCCATTTATCCTTTGCTGAAACTTCTGCATCTTCATGAAGAGCGCAGGTCATGGTTTCTTAGCAATGGTAGATGCCATGGGTGCGCAAGCTACAGAGCGCTTTGGAAAGAAGAAAACAAAGACAAAAGTACAAAAGAAAGAAAACAAGGAGCAAAGTATGTGAATATTTATTGGACTATCTTTTAAGTGCAGAGAGCCTAACGTTAGTGTTTACTTATACAGTAGCGTAAGAATAATACCGTCTCCTATTCTCACTCCAGTTCACACGCTTTCCGTCACTCCGGTTAAGCGCAGTGTGAAAAGCCCTATTATCTATTTTAACAGTGTTTTTCAATGAAACCATATAATTATTAACCAATCATTATTGCCTCATTGTTTTATATAATGTATTTTAAGTCATTTTAAAGGCTGTTGTTGGCTTAGGTCTGATTTTCTAACTAAAAAAATATTATTTCAAAACCATGGTTAATTTGTAATTACAATGGCTACAAGAATCATGATTTTTAGTTTAATTTGTAGTTAAACCATGGCTAGTTTTCGTAAGAGAACATGGAAAGTAAGAGATAATATTATATGCGTTGTTGGTGGTTCAATTATTACCAATATTAAAACACGTTATTAACGTCAACAGCCAAAAAAGTTTCACAGGATTATGAATGTATTCTACCTAAATGTTATGCACGGGCTTCATCTTTTTTCTTTTTCTTTTCTTGGTGCCTGTTTGCTGATATCTTTTCATGGGCATAGCTGTCCATCAATTATGATTATTTGCTTTCAGACGCAAACATGAGGCGTGGCATTTTGAGCTCTTCAACGAAGTTAATCTTTTTTAATTAATTGGTTTAAATGACTCAATGTTTCGAAAAGCTTTGTTTCTCCCATCTCTACCTGCCACTATGTGACCACAGGCGTGCTGATGTGTGTAAACCTGCTTCATTATAATCCCAAACCGTGCGTTTAATGCTTGAAATGAACGCTAAAAATGAGAAGAGGCAATCTTGTGTTCACTTAGTGGCATTTATTTGATAGTACCGGACCCGGCCAAGGCAGTCTGATATGACATATGCCGTAGAAAATGGCCCAACAGTTATTGGTTTGTTTCCACAGGCACTATGTGGCGTGTGTGAGGAACCGAAGAGGCGGAAGCTGCCCTGCGTTTATAGTCTCATCTGATCCATGTCCTCCTCCTCCTCTGATACAGAGGACTCTTTCTGGATGGCACCAGACACGCTGTGGTTTTCCAGGCCTAGGTCCCAGTCCTCATTCACTTTCTGAGGTAGACTGGCTAACAGCTCCTGACAAGAGACAAATGCACCGATTACAATTTTAATTCCACTGCTTGTCTAAAAGCTTCATCTGTTTAAGTTTCCTCACCTGCTGTTTCTTTCTGTCTCTGTTTTTCACAGCAATCAGCAGGCTTTTGGTGAAGCTCTTCAGCTTCCAGAACTTCTGTTTCTGGCTCTGCAGCTCGTTCTCAAGAAACTGCACTTCTTCATTCTGAGGAGACAAATCACACAGATTTAAACAGTATTACACAATATTTATAATATTTATAATATTCTCCTTTTGACAAAAAATAAGTTAGTCTCAGTGGATAAATAAAGCGGTGTCTGAAAGTTTAAAATAATTTTCCCATTGCCAATAAAAGACATGGCCAATTCCCACAGGATTAAGATCACAGAAACCTCCCCAATTATTACAAATGACTAGAGGTCACCAGGTAATACTAATCCCGTGCGAATAGGGCTTAAGGCTGAACATGTAAGACTGTGTGACAAGCCAAAGGACAATGGAAGGTTTTCATTTTTGAAGAGAGGTAATTGGTGCTTTTCTTTTGTCTTTTTTTTTTTTTTAATCTTTTTTTTGTTTTCAATTACTTAACTAACCAAACCTCAATAACATATTGGAAGATTCTCTGAGCACAAATTATGACATGTAAAGTGCCGCTTGAGTGATTAAGGAATTGGATTTTCCCTCTCAGGGAAATCACTGATAAAAATCTGCCCTCGGGGAGAGGAATCTGCTTTTTGCCCAGAGAAGGAACATCTGTGTCATCCGTGTAGCATAGCACGACATTTCAATGTCTAGTTGCCAACTCTAGCCTAGGATCAGGAGTTGCAAAAGAAGCCAGAGCTGCATCCATGCACTTAGTAAAGGTGTGTGATGATAAGCCTAGACCAGGGTTTGGAGTTCAGCTCCAACCCTGAAAAAAATCCTCACCTGCCTGTAGCCTTAGTAATCATAAAGACATTGATTAGCTTGTTTGGGTGTGTTTGATTAGGGTTGGAGCAGAGTGCAGGACTCTCTATAGGCACGAACTTGCTTACCCCTGGTTTAGACCAAAAGGAAAGGACTGACCAAACTAAGCTGAACTAAAATGGTCAATTTTACGGGCCGTTTGCTTGGTGGTAGAGGGCAGCATTGGGATTGGGATCCCGTGGGACCCAATGAATGCAAATCTCATGGGAGTGGGTGGTTTTACCTTTAATGAGGGCGGTCAAAAAAATATTGCATGGGTACCGCCATCCCGCGATTTGGCACATACCAAGAATGATGATGGAGTTACATAAACAGGTGCTTACATAGTGTTTGGTCGTACACTGATTGCATTATTTGCCAACCGCCGTGGCCACCCCCCACAGGCGTTTTGCTTTTTTATAGAAATATAAATAATTTAGTTCAGCTGGAAAACAAACGCTACATTAAACTGAAAGTGTCTGCTCTGGTCCGCTCCATTCAGCAAGGGTTGCAAGGTCTTTATGACAAAACGTCTTGGTTACATACGTAACCCCCATTCCCTGATGGAGGGAACGGAGACGTTGTGTCATGATGACATTAGGGGATTCACTTGGGAGCCCCAATCATCTCTGACTTTAAGAGAAAATGCCAGTGAATATTGGCTAGTGGATTTTGCATACCTGAACCACTCCCCGTGCACACGGGTATAAATATGTGACAGGTGCATCCACTCATCAGTTTTTACCCTGAGGAGCCGAGAACGTGTCTCTGGCACCCAGCGATGGATTCAAGATTGTGGCATGGGGACATAACATCTCAGTTCTCTCTATCAGGGAACGAGGGTTACATATGTACAGTGCTCAGCGTAAATGAGTACACCCCCTTTGAAAAGTACAATTTTAAACAATATCTCAATGAACACAAAAACCATTTCCAAAATGTTGACAAGACTAAGTTTAATATAACATCAGTTTAACTTATAACATGAAAGTAAGGTTAATAATATAACTTAGATTACACATTTTTCAGTTTTACTCAAATTAGGGTGATGCAAAAATGAGTACACCCCACAACAAAAACTACTAAATCTAGTATTTTGTATGGCATCCATGATTTTTAATGACAGCACCAAGTATTCTAGGCATGGAATGAACAAGTTGGCGACATGTTGCCAGATCTATATTTTTCCATTCTTCAAGAATGACCTCTTTTAGAGATTGGATGCTGGATGGAGAGTGATGCTCAACTTGTCTCTTCAGAATTACCCATAGGTGTTCGATTGGGTTCAGATCAGGAGACATACTTGGCCACTGAATCACTTTCACCCTGTTCTTCTTCAGAAATCCAACAGTGGCCTTAGATGTGTGTCATGTTGGATCATTGTGATCATTGTCATGTTGGAAAAGTGCACGACGACCAAGGGCACGGAGTGATGGTAGCATCTTCTCTTTCACTATAGAGCAGTACATTTGTGAATTCATGATGCCATCAATGAAATGCAGCTCCCCGACACCAGCAGCACTCATGCAGCCCCACATAAGGACACTGCCACCACCATGTGTCACTGTAGGCACCATGCATTTTTCTTTGTATTCCTCACCTTTGCGATGCCATACAGTTTTGAAGCCATCAGTTCCAAAAACATTTATCTTGGTCTCATCACTCCAGAGTATAGAGTCCCAGTAGTATTCATCTTTGTCAGCATGGGCCCTGGCAAACTCTAGGCGGGCTTTTTTGTGCCTGGGCTTTAGGAGAGGCTTCTTTCGTGGACGGCACCCATGCATGCCAATCCTCTGCAGTGTACGCCGTATTGTGTCACGGGAAATAGTCACCCCAGTTTGGCTTTCTACTTCTTTAGATAACTGCAGTGAACTTGCATGTCGATTTTCTTCAACCCTTCTCATCAGAAGATGCTCCTGACGAGGTGGACGACCTGGACATCTCTGTGAGATGGTTGCAGTTCCATCTTTTTTAAATGTTTGTACCACTTTTGCTACAGTATTCTGACTGATAAGTAAAGCTTTGCTGATTTTCTTGTAGCCTTCACCTTTCTTGTGTAAAGAAATTATTTTCTTTGTCAGGTCTTGTGACATTTCTCTTCCATGTGGTGCCATTGCTGACAGCATGACATGGGAAGGGGTTTTCTTTAAGTACCAGCCTTTTATAGTCAACTGTCTGCTGAACACCTGTGTAATGAATAATTAGACTCACCTGTGGTTGAATTATTGTTAAATTAGACATTTGTAGTCTAAAATTTAGCTTTGCTCCAGAGACTTTCAGTGGGGTGTACTCATTTTTGCATCACCCTAATTTGAGTAAAACTGAACATTTTGTTCTCTAAGTTATATTATTAACCTTACTTTCATGTTATAAGTTAAACAGATGTTATATAAAACTTAGTCTTGTCAACATTTTGGAAAATGTTTTTGTGTTCATTGAGATATTGTTTAAAATGTTACTTTTCAAAGGGGGTGTACTCATTTACGCTGAGCACTGTACATAACCGAGACGTTCCCTATCTGTTGGTCACTACGAGTTATGTCGTGACGACATTAGGGGTCCATGGAAAGCGCCACAACCTGAACACAACTTTATGGCATTGCAGATGTTGACAAGCAAGCACGTGACAGACAAATGCCATGCAAATGTCATAACCTACCTACCGTCCCAGCGCATATTCGCTGATCTTGGTACCCGCAGGGACCACAGGTTAGGGGTCGACCGATATGTGTTTTTCAGGGCCGATGCCGATACCGATTATTACAGATCAAGTAGACCGATAACCGATATTTTGAACCGATATACGTGTCTGGTGTAAAAATGAAAATTAATGCCAAAATTAATAATAACAAGAGCTCTGACAAAAAACGTTCTTTAAATGCTTTTAAACATGTCTTTAATTCTGAAAACTGTTAATAACAACAACATTAAATAAACAGTAATATTAATAATATTAATAATCACATAAGTGCAGGGATCACCCAGAAGCATTCTGTAAACGTTTTGTAAAACTTAAAGTAAACGTATTTAGCGTATTGTGTGATTATTCTCAACAAAAGTTGTAATAATTGTTGTAGTTGTATCACGTATATTCTACTGCACCACAGTAATATATTCGGCTAAACCGAACTTATATTTTGACAGGTTGCCTTGAGGACCTTTTAAGTTTCTGTAGCCTATGTACAGTGGAGCAAAAAAGTATTTAGTCAGCCACCAATTGTGCAAGTTCTCCCACTTAAAAATATGAGAGAGGCTTGTAATTTTCATCATAGGTATACCTCAACTATGAGAGACAAAATAAGAAAAGAAAATCCAGAAAATCACATTGTAGGATTTTTAAAGAATTTATTTGCAAATTATGGTGGAAAATAAGTATTTGGTCAATAACAAAATTTCATCTCAATACTTGTTATATACCCTTTGTTGGCAATGACAGAGGTAAAACGTTTTCTGTAAGTCTTCACAAGGTTTTCACACACTGTTGCTGGTATTTTGGCCCATTCCTCCATGCAGATCTCCTCTAGAGCAGTGATGTTTTGGGGCTGTCGCTGGGCAACACGGACTTTCAAATCCCTCCAAAGATTTTCTATGGGGTTGAGATCTGGAGACTGGCTAGGCCACTCCAGGACCTTGAAATGCTTCTTACGAAGCCACTCCTTCGTTGCCCGGGCGGTGTGTTTGGGATCATTGTCATGCTGAAAGACCCAGCCACGTTTCATCTTCAATGCCCTTGCTGATGGAAGGAGGTTTTCACTCAAAATCTCACGATACATGGCCCCATTCATTCTTTCCTTTACACAGATCAGTCGTCCTGGTCCCTTTGCAGAAAAACAGCCCCAAAGCATGATGTTTCCACCCCCATGCTTCACAGTAGGTATGGTGTTCTTTGGATGCAACTCAGCATTCTTTCTCCTTCAAACACGACAAGTTGAGTTTTACCAAAAGTTCTATTTTGGTTTCATCTGACCATATGACATTCTCCCAATCCTCTTCTGGATCATCCAAATGCTCTCTAGCAAACTTCAGACGGGCCTGGACATGTACTGGCTTAAGCAGGGGACACGTCTGGCACTGCAAGATTTGAGTCCCTGGCGGCGCAGTGTGTTACTGATGGTAGCCTTTGTTACTTTGGTCCCAGCTCTCTGCAGGCCATTCACTAGGTCCCCGTGTGGTTCTGGGATTTTGCTCACAGTTCTTGTGATCATTTTGACCCCACGGGTGAGATCTATGGAGCCCCAGATCGAGGGAGATTATCAGTGGTCTTGTATGACTTCCATTTTCTAATAATTGCTCCCACAGTTGATTTCTTCACACCAAGCTGCTTACCTATTGCAGATTCAGACTTCCCAGCCTGGTGCAGGTCTACAATTTTGTTTCTGGTGTCCTTTGACAGCTCTTTGGTCTTGGCCATAGTGGAGTTTGGAGTGTGACTGTTTGAGGTTGTGGACAGATGTCTTTTATACTGATAACGAGTTCAAACAGATGCCATTAATACAGGTAACGAGTGGAGGACAGAGGAGCCTCTTAAAGAAGAAGTTACAGGTCTGTGAGAGCCAGCAATCTTGCTTGTTTGTAGGTGACCAAATGCTTATTTTCCACCATAATTTGCTAATAAATTCTTTAAAAATCCTACAATGTGATTTTCTGGATTTTTGTTTTTCTTATTTTGTCTCTCATAGTTGAGGTATACCTATGATGAAAATTACAGGTCTCTCTCATATTTTTAAGTGGGAGAACTTGCACAATTGGTGGCTGACTAAATACTTTTTTGCCCCACTGTATATATGATATGACGATCGTTTTACTCAAATGAAATGGTCAAACGCTCATGAAGTGACTCTCCGAGCAGTTCTGGGGATGTTGTTCATGTATTTATGTCCTCATTTAGTGAGACGGCAGATGCTGAAAACACCGCGAGCATCCTGCCGAGTATGTATGTGTGCAGTAAATGAAACCGCACGTCTGAGTCATTCATTAACAGAGATGCAGAACATGCAGGATTCATATTTAAATAGTGTTTTTGCAGCTTAATATTTATAGATACTAGTCCATAGCGCGAGTCGATTTAAGTGTACTGACCTACTTTTGATTAATTCATCCAAACTTCGACAAATTCCATGACATTCCACGTTATACGGTAAATTCCATTATATGACTGCATTCCACGATTCTGCCTGCATTTTCCGCATCGCGGACATCATAGGTTATAATGAGGTGTTTTGCAACTTCAGTGTAGTGGATTGTGATTTATTGCAACTTCAGCAACGTCTGCATCTGCCTTACCTGGCTTTGAGAGACAACTGATGCGTGATCACTGACGCATCTCCAGTTAGCAAGTGCTTTCGGTGTGAGACTGCCTTCAGTTTTCCGCGTTGATTGGTCGGACTCGTGACTCCCTACATATCAGATGAGCGGTGGGCGGAGATTGCTCTAGGCCACAGAGTGTTGAGCTCAGACAGGCTGCATCGGAGCCAAATAGCGCATTTAAAAATTAAATAATTTCACCTGTATTATTTATTCACCAATAAATAATGTCACCTGTAAATAGTATGTTTGTTTGCGTAATAAAAAATTAAAACAATTTTTTTTTCGGCAACTCTGTTTTGAAAATGGCCGATATCGATAATCGTAAAAATGCTTAACATCGGCGCCGATAATCGGCCAGGCCGATACTCGGTCGACCCCTACCACAGGTGAGTACATCACTGCTGGAGAGAGCCAAGCCGCTGTTCCTTTCACCACAGAAATTGGAAGGGATTTCGACCTTCAATCGAAAGATTTGCTTCAAGTCTTTCCTATTTGTTGTTACAGCTTGGCAATAACGATGGGGAAGCGGGCCTTCTGGAGAAGCATCCCAGCTTGACACATTCCAGTGTGCATCTGCATTTTCTGCATCCCAGCGTGACACCAGCCAGCTCTTCCCGCCAATTACGTTACACAACAGACGGGAAGAAACTGGCTCAATGCGGAGACTGTAAAATCTCGCAAAGGTGTTTGGTTTCACACAGCCATCAGCTCTACAGATGACTGCCAGAGAGGCGCCGTGCGCCAACGCATAGGAGGAGGCAACACTCCATATGAAGTGAGCCCTCACCCACAGGGGGCACGGCTCGCCTTGAGATTGGTACGCCAAGGCGATAGCATCCACTATCCAGTGGGCAAACCTCAGCTTGAAGACAGCCTTCCCTTTCTGCTGACCTCCGTGGCAAACAAAGAGCTTCTCAGAGCTCTTAAAGCCCGATTCAAGATTCGCAGATCCAGAATTGGCCGAAGGCCACCGTCTTTCTTAGGTACGATGACGTAAGGGCTGTAAAACCCCTGCCTCATCTCGGCTGGATGGACCGACTCGATTGCATCCTTTGCCAGGAGGACAGCAATCTCCTCGCATAAGACAAGTGCGTCTCGGACTGCCACCGAAGTCTCGAGAGCGCCGCTGAGCTTGGGAGGTCGCCTGGCGAACTGAATCGCATAGCCGAGTTGGATTGTGCGAATGAGTCAGCAGGACGGTTTGGGCAGCGTAAGCCACACACCCAAACTCTGTGCACCAAAGGGACATTCGGCATACTCGCGGTGGTGTAATGGAGGGGAGCAGAGATGGATGGTACAGAAGGTGTTGCGTTCTGACACATCCCCGCCGAACTCCCCAGGGGACTGGCCAGATAATCGTGGAGAGTCATTGCGTCTCCCAACCACAATCTCTTGGCTACTGGCAAGAGAGGGTATCGTAGACGAGAGTGTTGAGGCAGTGCGTCGCACACTGTCAGCCCGCGAGCCTGAGAACCCGGAGGAAAGGGAAATTGCTCTTTCGTTAACAATGTAGTTACCAGAATGAATGATTCTCTCCCTGCACTCCATCGAGGGAAGGAGCGGCGCTGTCCTTGCCATCTCCTGAGATCGAGCAGCTTACCACATCTCCGGGTTGCCCGTATCAGGGGCGCTTAATCGCTTAATCGGGGCCAGCTGGAACACGGGGGGCGCCGCACTCCTGCGAGAGGCTCAAAGCTCTGGCCTAGGTGACGATTCAGCATGGGGCGGAGCAGATCCGGAGGACACAGGAGGGCGCCCACGGCGATGAGCAGACTGGGGCTTGTCAGCCTTCAGGCTTTGGACGGGAGACAAGGACGCTTCAACAAAGTGGCAGCGTTTTGTGGGCACAGGTGCACTGCAACCGCACTCTCCACCTGGGGAATGTCAACGTAACCCCTAGCCGCCCCGCCATCGTGGATAGCTTCTGGCCGTAAAAAGGGGCCGTCCACGACTTAATCGGCTCCCCATGCATATCTGGGAAGAAAGGAACTAGGGCAGGGCGTGGTCGCGAGCCACAGCCCGTGCCGAGAAACCAATCATCTCACTGCGAGGGCTCGGGACTGGGAGGTGTGCACGCCTCCAGCCCCGATTCTCGCGATGGCCCGGGAAAGCACGATTGACAACTCTGGGTCCGATTCGGCTGCGGCACCCGAGGGGGGCAGTCCCGCCGAATCTTCATCCTCAGTGGACGATTGCCCATCCCCCGATGCTGCGATCGACATCTGATCCTCTATCGGCGCGCTGAATGAAACGCTGGGCACTGTGAGACGGCACAGCAGAATCACAGAGGAGCTGCACAGAACAGCTGCTGCGGGAGGAGTGAAAGGCTTCCCACTCTCTGTTACCCTCAGATCGCCCAGAGCACTAGCTGATGGTTTTCTGCTCGTGGCAGAGAAGCCAGTGTGGGTAGTGACAGAGGGAGCCCCTCCCATCCCCGTGAGGAGAGAGAGACGCGATCACTGTGCTCCCATGGTTACACGCTCGGAAGGAATGCATAGAACATCCACGAAGACAACGATCGTGGCTGTCAACGGAGAATAGGAAACGACTACAACCAAGAGGATACGGCCGGAACGGCGTCTTTAAAAAGACGCGAACCAACCGTAATTTGCTCTTTTAGGAAATCTGCTCTCTTAGTTGAATCGCTGCAGACAGGGGCACCTCTGTTCACACCGTGATGCCAACCAGAACAGCTTCCAGACAGATGATGAATGGCTTTGTGGAGATCAACACGTTCATCCACTCGGCTCTGATGCAAAAATCTGATGAGTGGATGATCGCTATTTATACCCGTGTACATGGGGGGTGGCTCAGGTAATGTCGTCACGACATAACTCGTAGTGACCGACAGATAGGGAACTAGACCATGGCAGTCAAAAACAGCCCAAAGTAGCCTAATCCTAAATATCAAAACTCATAATATGTCATTTAAATACCTAAAATACATATTTTACGGTCATTGTTGTGTACATTGATCACAAACACAGCTAAAAAGCTTCCTACCAGTAGCCCTCCCTCACAAAACGTAACATCTAGCGCAGTTTTAGCATACGTAGAATGTAAAATGTTTCAATGCAAGCATTTCAGTCAAATGTAATTTATGCAATATTTCAAACATTTAATCCACGGGGGGGAAATCAACCCATTACAAATGTTTAAAGGCAACCAAATTTTTTGGTAAAAAACACTGCACCCAACTTGGACTTGACAAATTTGCATCCAACATGAGCTGCAGGAGTCAGGTTTCACTGATCACGGGTCGAGAGTAAGGAGAGACGACGGGCAAGGCCATAGTGGAGGATTTGCTGCACAACAGATCCTGAGCTCATTGAAAAATATCTGATCGTGTAAAATGTGCTGACAAAGTGAGTGTTCATTCAAAAGCAAATTAAATACCCACATATTGATAGTGGCTCCCTGATGTGTCAAAAATTGTATGAAATATTATAATGTTTGCGGTAGCGGTCAGGACCAGACACAAAAACCGCAGGAATGGGCGGTAATGGTCAGAAATTAAGTAGGAGCAGGTGGGAGCGGGATTATGAAAACAGTCCCACGCAGGGCTCTGCTTGGTGGCACGAAGACATGTGATCTGTGGCACTGCCTCTGTGTCTAATCCCTCACCACAATCCATGTCTTTGAGCAGGCCAGACTAGTACACCTACAACACCCCTATGGTGTAGAGCGACGCACCAGAATGACCTACTGATACATACAGTATGCCCTGACAACCAAGCTAGATGTAACCGTATACAACTTGGAAGGTATAGCAGGTTTTCCTCCTGGCCAATGAGATTGATGTGTTTTCAAACATGCTTCATAGGAGCCTTATCGACCACTTGGCAAATTGATTAGAAGTGGGACTCTTCTGGGCTTGGCTGCATGAAAACCATAAAGTGGTTTAACTTAAGGGAGACTCTTAACCTTTACTTCAACTACACAGCTGTACTACAGATCCAGAAAAGTCTTATTTCTCTTTTTCTATTATTAAAGAGAAGAACATTTGGTTTAAAACATATGCAAGTATGCTGTAATATCAGCTAATACCTTAAGAACATAAGGAATAGTTCAGCTAAAATCTCAGTCATTGTTTACTCACCCTCATGTCATTAGAAACCAGCATGAAGCCTGCATTTGGGGACAATGAAGGATTCAGAGGTGAAAGAATTCCTGATCCTGTCCTTGCAGTTCCAATCCAAACCCAAATGACTTTCTTTCTACAGAACACAAAATTTGATAATTTAATGAATGTCCAGTTGGATGGATTTATTACAATGGCAGGATATTGTGACTCACATTAAAGCTCAATAAAGCACAAAATGGCACATTTTACATTAGTGCAATGACAGAAGAAGCATGGGTACAATATGCTGGAGTGGGAAGCGCTAGACCAGGGTTCCTCAAATCTTTCCATGGAGGTCCAATCTGCTGCAGAGTTTAGCTCCAACCCTGATCAAACTCACCTACCTGTGATTTTCTAGTGATCTTGAAGACGCTGATGAGCATGCTCAGGTGTGTTTGATTAGGGTTAGAGCTAAACTCTGCAGGAGTGGGCCAGATTTGAGGATCCCTGCACTAGATGTTTAGGGTGATTTTCACCAAAAACGAACATCTATAAAATGATCAGTGAGCTGTATGGACATAATAGTGTGCTTTATTAGGCATTAAAGTGAGTCCCTAAACAGTCTTCATGTTCCACAGAAGAAAACAAGTCATTTAGGTTTGGACTGGAAATGCAAGGAGAGCACCAATTCCTTTTGTATTTCTTCTGAATCCTTCAGTGACCCAAATTTAAACAGACACATATCTTTTAATTTACGCAAGAAGAAAAAAAAATCATAGGTCAATTCCACAATTCACAAAAGTTTGGTATATATTATCCAGAGATAATATGACAAAAAGTCATCAAAATGTTTTTAAAAGTTATGCGTTCGTACCTTTTTGGCGGTGACCCATTACCATTCTCAGGATTGAGTCTTTTAAATTGGACTATTTTGGCATTGTGCTTGGGCCTCAATGATTGCCACTTTCACTCAGAATTATTAAATGTAAAATTCAATGTTGTGTGTGACAAAGTGTTTTTCACATTCATTACAAAAGAGTCACTTTTAGCTAGATAAGCCCATAGTGTTTGGTGTTTCTGCCATGTACCTCTCTAATGTCAGGTGTGCATCTTTCACTCTCAGATCTGACCGATGTTAATGTTTTATATCAATTAACTCAAAATGGATTAATTATGGAATTAGCCTGTTTACCTGACAAATAAATTATATTTATATTTATTATACTGAAATAAATAACTGTTATATGACATATTTGATTTTATTCAGAGATTTGGCCTTTAATGGAGAATGGCACACTTCAACTGGGATTTCGGAGTAAATTACTTTGGTTTTAGTTTAAGCAACTGTATGTACATTTTTTCCCTTGAAATATCAGTATCAAACCCATTCTGTTGGTAAACTGACTTCTAATAAATTGCCTTACGACAGTGAATTCAACTCACTTAACTCTAGGAAGCTCCACAGCCGCATTAATACACAAAACTGCATACGGTTGCATTAAGGGTAAATAACAGGTAAAAGAGTGACAGCATAGACTTTTCTTCTCGCAATCTTTCTTTTTAAATGTATTTTGCATCAAACAATAATTCTTGTTTAAAGTAATAAAAAAATCTAGGTATGTATCAGAAAGGTTGGACGCAGAGAAAAGAGAAAGAAAAAAGGATACACTTAAAAAAATGCCGGGTGGTAAAATGCTCTAAGAATGTAAACCATCATTAAACAAAAGAAGAAGAACGACGTCAGACACACTTCTGTTTTCATGACTCCTGGATTCGCTTTGAACCTGTTGAACCTCAAATTTGGCACACATATAGTCTATAGTCTACTCGTCAAAAATCATAATTATGAATGTCATTATACATTTGTAAAACCTTGGCCTTGTTTTAAATAAAGTATAATCTGAATATGGATAAAAAACAAAAAGTCTAGGAAGCTATTGATGCCTAAAATGAAACTTTGTTGTTGTTGATAATTGTAGTCATTCGTTTTTTTTTGTAATTTAGCAGACGCTTTTATCCAAAGCGACTTACAAATGAGGACAACAGAAGCAATCAACCAGCAAAAGAGCAACAACATGCAAGTGCTGTTACAAGTCTTGGTTAGCCTAACGCAGTACACATAGAAAGTTTTTTTTTTTAAGTAAACGAGTAGATCGAATATAGAAAAAAGAAACCTAGTGTTTGTTGTTGTTTTTTAACAAAATGCAAACATGCTTCATCTTAAGTGAAAGTAAACATTCATAAGGTTACAAAATATTTCTATTTCAAATGTGGTTCCTTTCATCAAAGAATCATGCAAAGAAAACGTGTCACAATGTCCACAAAAAATATTAAGCAGCACAACTGTTTTAATACTGAAAATAGTAAGAAATATCTCTTGTGCACCAATTCAGAATATTAAAATGATTTCTGAAGGATCATGTGACACTGAAGACTGGATTAATGACTGCTGAAAATTAACATTACAGGAACAAATAATTAATTAAGCTATTTTACATTTTAATAATATTTCACAATGCTACTGTTTTTTCTGTATTTTTGATCAAATAAATTCAGCCTTGGTATGTATACACAAGAGAGACATTGTCAAAAACATTCAACAATTGTATAGTATCAAAACTCTTGAGCGGTAGTGTATAAAATGCATAAAGAAATACTGTATCAGTTGTAAAAAAAAAGAGGCTTATACCACTACATTTATTTAAAAATGTAAAAACTTAGTAAAACCACTCAATAAAGTGCTTAATTTCGACGAGCGCATATCTTCCTACTTTAGCTTTTAACAACAGTCACTGGCATGTTCTGAATATTTACCTGTGATTAATTACACAACAAATCAGTAAATATGCTAATGTGTGTTTTACATTACAGGTAACATTTCCCGGTTTCATTTCTGAATCAAATATAACTGGAAAATTACTCGCACTTAAGTGAACTCAGTAACAGATCTGAGCAATGAAGCGATTTATCCAAACATTCGGATTAAAGGTCATCGCAACTTTGTCCGAAATTTTCGCATGTTAAAAAATAAATACGACCTCGCATTGTGTCAATCACGTTTACACACTGCCTCCGAAACTTTCGTCCGTCATAAAAAAATGCGGATCAGGTTTGATTTTCTGCATTTTGGTAGGAAAGGATGAGGAATACGAAAAACCTAAAAACTCATGTGAACATTTCGGACTCAGTGTGCAATGACCTTAACATGGTAAGTTACTTGTATTGTGTGTTTATTGTGGCAGTCTGGGTAGGACACAGTGTAAAGGGAGATATGAGTTGTTAAAATAATCTACCCCAAAATCAACATTCTGTCCCCCTCGTGCCATATCTAATATGATGTTCTTTTGCGTTTTCTGCAGACAAAATGCATACAGGTTTTGAATGACAATTTGGGTGAAATATCCCTTTAAGCTGTTGGCAAAGACCTGTTTCTTTGCATGGCAATGACACAACAAAAGTGATTCTCTGAAAACAAAAGCATATGGGACCAGATCCATTTGTCCTGGTCTTTATAATCCCATGCAGCTCTTGACTCTCTGCTTACCTTGAACTCTAAGAGGTTTTGCATCTGTTCCATCTCAGTGGTCAACATCATGTCACCATCATCATCATCATCTTCTTCGTCAATAATTTCAATCTTCTAGAAGAAAGTTTCATGTTTGAGTTAGCATTAAACCGTTAAACTTTGGTTATGTTGAGTAATATGTGCTCATACCACATGTTTAGCAGAGGTTGAACCATCTGATTCATCATTTTCTTTCAGGTATAAATCACTGGCTCCATCTTTAAAAAAGGCAAATGTACAATTACTAGACATAATAGCTTAAAGCAATCGTGTATTCTGTGTTAATGATGTAATTAAATATCAGTACACCACGTGCATAATTATTAGGCACGTTGATATTCTGATTATTATTTTTTTTTTGGAAATTATTAAATCCCCATGATAAATATTTAAAACTAATGCGATACAGAAATAGCAAAGTTAAGGCATGATCATTGGACAGAAAAAAAACAGGTGGGGAAGAAAATACACATATGTGACCCTGGACCACAAAACCACTCATAAGTGTTAATTTTTCTGAAATTGAGATTTATGCATCATCTGAAAGCTGAATAAATAATCTTTCCATTGATGTATGGTTTGTTATGATCAGAAAATATCTGAAAATCTGGAATCTGAGAATGCAAAAAAATCTAAATATTGAGAAAATCATCTTTAAAGTTGTTCAAATTAAGTTCTTAGCAATGCATATTACTAATTAAAAATTAAGTTTCGATATATTTACGGTAGGGAATTTACTAAATATTTTCATGGAACATGATCTTAATATTCTAATGACTTTTGGCATAAAAGAAAAATCTATAATTTTGAGCCATACAATGTATTGTTGGCTATTGCTACAAATATACCTGTGCTGCTTATGACTGGTTTTGTGCCACAGTGTCACATATTAACTGCAAACTGCTTTTTTGGCTCATTTTATCAGTAAAGGTAAACATGCCTAATAATTCTGCACGACTAAATACGAGTTTTTCACTTCCAGCCTTCATAGACAATTATATATTACTCATAAATTATTAAATACAAAATGAATAATGGTTATTAAGATTGATGTGGTTTGGAATTGGTAAAATGTGCTTGGAAAAAAAATCATATGAATGTAATAATTATGCATGTAAGTGTTCGCATTTATCAACAGCATGAAAATCACCCCCACCATCAGACAAACAGAGCGACATGACGTCATTGTGTTCGCTGGCCGCTCCTAGCTCTGGAGTCTGGCGCTCGTCTTCAGGGATGTGAGGGGAATGAGGTGCGGTCTGATTTGGGAACGTGGCCGGTCCTCCTTTAGGCGGAGGAATTTCAATGCCCATCAAACGGTACTTCCTTCTGCGGTTACCGATCCACGTCTGGCAAACACAGATTTCAGAAAGACCTTAAGCACTTATGTGATGACTTGGAAACAATGGATTTTGAGAATAATGTGAGATTAATGCAAGGATGCACGATATTATAGGACTGTAGTGATTTGTATATAGTTTATTTATAGTTATTTTCAAAGGTTCAATGTACTGTCATTATAAAATAACTTCCTTATTGTTTATTTAATTCTAACAAATTGCTAAGTTTGCAAAGTTATTGTTAAAAAACATTGAACATAAAAATAATTAGCATATAATTTGCGCACAGGAGAGACTTTGTGTTGTTTCCAAACAAAAGGAAATATATCGGTATCGGCTATCGGCCCCATATTAAAAATTATGCCGATATGTCTTGCCGATAAGAGGAATACGTTAACTCACATGGGCTTAGGCTGGGCTAGTGATTAGATCACGTCAGAAATGTTTTAATTCCCTAGGGGGCGCTGTTGGCCTACTAATAAAATGAAAGCAAAATACACAAATAACATTTAGGCAGTGTTTCTGATTAAATGAAGCAGTAATTGATGTCATAAAATCATGAGTATGTTTTGATTTAAAGGTCAGATACTATAGCTTACATATTGTGCACGGGAGAGACTTGGTGTTGTTTCCAAACAAAAGGAAATATATCGGTATCGGCATTCGGCCAAAAAGAGATTAAAAATATCGGCATATCGGCAAAAATCCAATATCGTGCATCCCTAGTAAAGAGGCATCATTTTATATGATAGAAGTCATATGATTGAGAAACAAGGTTATGCAATATCATCTGCAATATGCAATATCTATTGTATATAAATGTTCTACAGTCTATACACAGTATTAAGTTCAATTACATAAGAAGAAACTGTAATTAAATTACAGAAAAAAAGAGTAATCCCATACTTTACTTTTTCAAGGGTAAATTAATTAAATTACAGTGACTAACTACACCCAACACAGCATCTGACATATTTTAAACTGTGTATGAAGCTTATAAAACTGGTGGATATGGGCGTAAAACACCTTGTATTAGAGCAGTAACAGCAGTATGGGACATTAGCACTTAAAGACTCCTTGTCAAAACTCAACCCTTATAAAGGACAAATGTCGTGTGCTATTTTGGCACTTTGGGCAAATTCTATAATGGCGCTTTTCCACTGCATGGTACGGCACGGTACGGTACGGTTCACTTTTGGGGGGTTTTCCACTGGGTACTGTACCTGGTACCTGATACTTTTTAGTACCACTTGGTCGAGGTTCCAAGCAAGCCGGCACGTTACCAAAAGCGTGACGTGTAAACTCTGCTGATCACTGATTGGCGGAGAAAATCGTCATTACTGCGTCACTGAACTTGCGACACGAGACCCTCCTCTACAGTCCTACCCGCTAGATTTAAATCAGCACAGCCAGCAAAGGATCGGACGCAACTTCTGTTTAAACAAACGCAATTTTTTGCATCAACCACAAAATAGCAGTGTCGTTGTCTGTTGAGGAAGTTCAGACGTTCCTCTCGTTGATAGCCGAGGAGCGGATCCAGCGAGAGCTTGATGGTGCGACGCCGAAAGAAAAAGCCTTATGTATATAACGTTACTAGTTAGTTTTACTTATTAGTTGAACTTGCTATATTTACAGAGTATGTTTTCTGTTTATATTTTTACCTCTGTATCTGTGTTTTGCTTCAATTAAAAACAATCTGATCGAATAAGTGTACCTCCAGACTATATTAAATATGTATCATTGTATGAGCACGTAACGAACCTCTTGAAAAAGACAAATGATTAATGCCGCGATTATAAAAACCATCACATAAATAAATAAAAAACAATGGATACATTGTACATTTTGAAATATTCAAAAGTTTATTGATAATTCACTTTACAGAACACACTGCATGAATAGTTAACTAATCAAGTAACGCAGCACACCTGCACGAACATCCCTGCCCTCCTCCTCTAACGTTACAGCCCGTGTCACTGCCACAGTCTCTGCTGCTGGGGGTAAATCACAAGCATTCTCATAGACCTCTCCATTGCTGTTAAAAACATCCACATGCCGAGAGTGAAGAACACTATTCCGTCTCCTTTCTTTGTTGTGAGTTTGTTTGTGGCACGTTTACGATGATGTCACGGCAGTAGAGGCGGCGCAATTATAACGACGCGTGAATAATCCCGCCCACTTTATAGCGGTACTAAACTGCGGTGGAAATGCAACCGACCCGAACTGAGCCGTACCGTACCGAGCCGTGCCGAACCGTACCGTACCATGCATTGGAAAAGTGCCATAATTGAGGTTACATTTCACATCAAAAAAAAAAATAGCTTTGTCAAAATTACTATTGGTAATATCTGTGGATATATATTTAATCAGTATTTTTAAAAGTTGTAATGCAACATCTGTAATTTAAGAGACATTCGAGGCAATCTGAAGCAAACTGAAACATACGGTGCACAAAATATTTGTGTGAGATTATGATATGTTTCCATTAATATTCCCAAAATATGATTTTTGTGAAGAAATCATTAGACAAACACAGAGGCGGACAGTAGTGAAGTATTTTTACTCTGCTTTAAAAGTGTCTGTACTTTATCAGACCGTTTTTCTTTATAAAACTTTACTTAAAGCATAATATTGTACTTTTTACTGCATATTAAATATAATTTAATACTTAATTACATTAGAAATATATTACTTTCTTACTTTTACTCAAGCAAAAGTCATTCAAAGATTGACTTGAGTACAAGAAAGCACTACATTTTTTATGTTCTTAAGCATTAAAGGTAAAATAAACAACTTTTATTTATGAAATGTAGTGCAGTAAAAAGTATAACATTATGATTTGGAATGTAGTGAAGTAAAAGTTTCCAATGAAAAACACTGATAAACTACAGATACGTTTTAAATGTACTTAAGTAAAGTAAAATACTTCACTACTGTCCGCCTCTGGACAAACATGTAATTGTCATCAATGTGACAACCAAATTATTTAATGACTCTTAGATCTAAACAGAAGAAACTACAACAGCAAGCAGACAGTAACTTAGAGACAAGGACAGTCTTGACGTTTTTTGGTGTTGTATAGTTTGTGTAAATAATAAATAATAGTGTCAAGTTCTGTGATGTGATGCTGTATCTGTTCGATAGTCAAATGGCATATGAGCCAGAGCTCACAGCAAATGCAAAAACAACAATATTTTGTATTGTGTCACTGTATTTGGCAGTTTAGGTATGAAAAGTAACGTAAAGTGTGATTTCAGCCCAGACTCCTGACCTTGATGATTTCAGTGTCCACACTGAGCTCACTGGCCGCCGCTGAGATCTTCTCTTTGCACAGAGAGCCCAGGCTGGTCATGCCGTTATCCCAGTAGCGCTTCAGCGAGTACAAGTCTCTGTCGCTGAACTGCGTCCTGTCCTGCAGCTTAATAAACACTACACCTTTTATTAAAGCCATCATCAGAAGCTGACAGTAAAGTCTGGTGTGATAGAGAAGAGCCTCGGCACATCTCAGGCACTCACCGTTCTTTTCCGCGAGTTACAGTGAAGCCAGGGAGCCGACATGTTACTTGTTACCTAAAGAAATACAAAGGAAAACATGTTCTGTAGGCTGTTCAGAGATGTAAACAGACGGTTTTTGATTCTGTGCTCATCTCCGTGATTAAGGTGATCCTTTTGAGAGGATCGATCCTCTCATAAAAAAATGAGATCAAATGATTTAAATCAACTTTATGTGATGTTTTTTACTTTGAAATGTCCGTTACAGATTGTACACTGACTTCTTATACGGTGAATACTTGTGTTTCTTTCCCTCACTCACTCCAAATGTCTGTTCTGGGAATATTATCAGTTTGGTGAGCAGATATGAAATTCTGTAAAAATGCATATGTACAGATAAACACTGTAATTATTTGTCACTGTGAATTTAATTTTAAAATACTAAACATAACTACATAGAGTTGCTTTAAAGCACTAGTTCTCCCAAAAAAGCAATTCTGTCATCAGCAATTTTCCAAACTTTCTTTTGTTGAACACAATAATGTTTATGACCAGACAGTCGGTAGCCATTGACTTCCATTGCAATTAAAAAATACTATGGAAGTAAACGAGGAACGTCAACTGTTTGGTTACCCAACATTTTATACATTTACATTTATTTTTTCTGTTATTCTTGTATCTTGTTTTGTGTTCAAAATAGGGATGGGCATTTCCCAATAATTTTGCATTCAAATATTTGGGCTCATAAAAATTAAGTTCTTATATTCGTTTATTTAAATTAGGTTTAATCAGAAAGACGTTATTTTTAATCATCAAGTTGTCACGGTTTCTGAACAAGCTTATGATAAGTCGTTCCACAACAATGTTCTACAACAACTTTACGTTATATCGCAAGGTTTTATTTTGGTTGAAAACGTGTAAACAAAAAATAATAATACATAAAAAAAGCATTCAAGATCAAGCAGAGCAAACGGAAAAATCAAGCAGACTGTGCCAACTACAGTGCAGAACGTAGGCTAACTTACTTATACTAGAGTCAGCCTATATTTATTGTGTTTAAATTGTTTCACGTATTAATTCTGAGAGAAACAATAATGTCCACATGCTCGGGTGAAAGTTTTTTCCTCAGTCTGATAACGCTCCGGTTACTCATGTAACCTTGGTTCCCTGAGATAAGGGAACACGCGTTACGTCATCAATTTGACGACTGCTTATGGGGAAACTCCTGTATACTCTGTTACTGAAGCCTGATTTGTTAACGTATGTGAAACTGCAAAAATCAATGACGCTCGAGCCCGCCAGAAGGGGCGGAGCCGACTGCTACAGGAGTCGGCCCAGCGCGCCATTTCATCAGAATCAATGCCTGAAGCGACAGCCATCGAATCGCGTCCAGCTGTAGCACGGCCAGTTACGCTTGTTCCCTTATCTCAGGGAACCAAGATTACGTGAGTAACCGGAGCGTTCCCTATCGAAAGGTAACTCCCGTTGCGTCATCATTTTGACGACTGCTTATAGGGAACGCATCCAGTAACGGCGTGCTATAAGCAGACGCGTAACTAAGCCTGCTCCACGAGCTCAGCCTCGGCACCCTCAGCAAGGGCCCCATAAACCTGAGCTACAAAGAGACCCGAGGACGACCTGAGGTCTGCTTGACATAACCCCTCCCGCCCGAAGAGTGAGAAAAGTAAACATTAAACAGGTAACACCCGTGCCTGCAAGGCAGGAACTTCCAAAATGTAGAATCGAATAAAGGTAGACGGCGACGACCAGCTGGCGGCCACACAAATCTCCTCAATAGAGATTCCACTGGACCAGGCTCAGGAGGAGGCCATTCCTCTGGTGAAATGGGCCCCCTCACCTATAAGGCATTGCATGCCCGCTGAGGCCTAAGACAGAGCGATAGCATCTACTATCCAGTGCGATTGTCTTTGCTTTGTGACCGGCAGCCATTTTGAGCGGCCTCCAAAGCACACAGAGCTGCTGTGTTTGTCTAAAAGGCTTAGAATGCTTAAAGTACACTCGTAGTACAAGTTAGGTCCCTGTTCATCATCCGCAATGGGGAAGGCTAGAAGGGAGATAACCTGGGCTCTAAACGGAGTTGAGAACACCTTCGTTACATAGCCGCTGCACGGCTGAAGAACGACTTACAGTCATTGGGTCCAACTCAAGACAGGAAGCACTGACAGACATGGTTTGCAAGTCACCTACTTACTTGACGGACACTAGGGCCAACAGCAGAGCAGTTTTGAGAGTCATGACCCTTAAGCCGGCTGTTGAATCGGCTTAAAGGGAGGGCCCTTGAGGGCAAGGAGGATTCAACCTTGATGGTTGATGTAGGCCACCACCATTGTGTTTTCCGACCGGACTAGGACGAGATGCTCCTTTAAGGCTGGCAGGACGGTCTTTAGGACCAGACAAACAGCCATCATTTTGATGCAGTTTATATGCAGGTGCCGCTTGTGGGTCGACCAGGAGCCGTATGCCGGGTTGCCCTCGTACAGAGCACCCCAGCCTGAGTTGGAGGCATCTGTAGTGATCACCTTCTTTCTGGAGGTCGTCCCCAACTGTACGCCTGATTGAAACAGGCGAGGAGTTGCCCAAAGGGCCACAGCTTTGAGGCAGCGATGGGTTGCCTTGACCCAGGTATCATGCGTGGGACGAAACGCGGGCTTTTAGCTAATATTGAAGGGGCCACATGTGTAGCAGCCCCAGGGGAAGGCAGTTGATCTGCAAGTGTCGCTCGTGGGTCGACCAGGATCTGTACGCCGGGTTGCCCTCGTACAGAGCGCCCCAGCCTGAGCTGGAGGCAGCCATGAGGCCGAGCATCCTCTGAAATGCTTTAAGGAGATGCAAAGCCCCCAGCTTGAAAGATGCCGCCGCTCGCTGGATAGTCAGGGAGCTTTCCGGTGTTATCCAAGCTCGCATTTCAACCCCAAATGCTCTAGGTGGTTGAGTAACAATGACCTGTGAACGATCAGTTACCGTTCTGAGTTGGCTAGCATTAGCCAGTCGTCAAGGTAGTTCAGTATGCGGATCCCATCTGTCTCAGAGGAGAAAGAGCTGTCTACGCTCTTCGTAAAAGTGCGTGGGCTGGAGACAGTCCAATGGAAGGATCGTGTACTGATAGGCCACTCCCTCAAAAACTAATCTCAAAAACGGTCTGTGACGGGACACTATTCGGATATAAAAGTAAGCGTCTTTCAGTTCCACAGACAGAAACCAGTCCTTGGGCTGAATTTGCGCGAGGATCTGATTCAAAGTTTACATTCTGAACGGCCGTTGCATGAGAGCCTGATTCAGACGTCTGAGATCAAGAATTTGTCTGAGCCTGCCAGCTTTCTTGGGAAAAAGGAAGTATCAGCTGTAAAAGCCTGACTCACTATTCACTAAGGGGACCGTTTTAACGGCACCTTTGCAAGCAGTGTATGTACTCCGGACTGAACAACATGCATTGTCCGGTACCGGAGTGTGAATAATATCTCAACGAGGTGACCTGCGAGCGAACTAGACCGAGAAACCTCGTTCCATGGATTTATTTGAATTCAGGTTGACACGCCGGGTATGGATTTCCAAGGCAAAAGGCAGGCGGCAAGCGGTTACTTTTTTTATTAATGGCAGTTCACGACACAGGGCGGGGAACTCGCATTCGTAGTGTGAGGAGAGGAGAATTGCTCTAGCGGGTCCACTCTCACAGTGGTAGTTTTCTTGGGTGCGCGTTAAATGAGAAGGACGTGCCCAGCTTGAGTAGAATTTCCATCTGATCAGTGTTGAATGGAGCGATGGAGATCGGCGAGCGTGAACTTACTATGATGACATTCCAGTCTCAGCAAAAACGTATAATTTCCTTTTCCTCTCAAAAGTTTGCTTCGCTAGACTCAAGTGCTCTCTCAGTGCAAGCAGCCAGCCCCCATGAGCGCAGTGTCAATGTGGGCGTGGTCAAGATGTGTCTAATCTGAAGCAGACAGTATTCTCTTTTAATCCGCCTAAAAGATCAAACCGCTCATAGATCTCTCTGGGTGTTGATGATCCTCACGTGTAAACACACCGGCAGATCAAAGTGCTGCACACAGCCGCCTTTAAGTACAAAACTACTTGTGCAACAAGAGGTTAATCCTCACGTGTAAAACACACAGGCGGATCAAAGCGCTGCGGGGAGAATGGGTCACACGGGAGCTGTGCCAGCGCGTGACCTCTCAAGCCCGGTTGCTCAGCCCAGTAACTTCACTGTTTCATCCTCCAAGGTAGCTGAGAGGGAAGAACGTGAAAGCATGAGGGGCGATGATCCTCACGTATAAAACACACTGGCAGATCAAAGTGCTACGGTAAGAGTGAAACATGCGGAAACTATGCCAACATAAATCACTCATGCCTGATCGCTCGAAACTCACGAGTTTGACATTTTTTCTCCAAGGTCACTGGGAGAGGAGACACGCGAGAGTAGAAGGGTCATCTTCATTGAAGGGGATCCGTGAGCGATGCAGGGACAAACTCATGCTTTTTTCTGTGAAAGTGGCCTGCCTTAGTGAGCGCAGCCTCAGTGACGCACACACAAATGCAAAGCTGTCAGCGATCTGATATTGGTGACAGCATTCTTACTCTGATCTGCCTAGAGAGAGGGGCGCTAATCTCACTTATAAAACACACCAGGTGAAAAACGTGTCGGGGGAGAATGAACAAGTTTGCTCTAGCCGGCGTGGGATCATTCAAACCCGGTTGCTCAGCTCCGTGACCGCACCGTTCCACTCTCCGAGCTCGCTGAAAGAGGAGAAACGGGAGAGCGGGGCAGCCTTCTTTTATGGTGATTTGCGAGCGGAGAAGAGCAAGATTCATGCTATCATGAGAGCATTCCGTCTCAATGAGCATACAGTCTCTGCATGGGGGCTGTCCAGACAGGTGACGCACTCACTGCCCTTCTACAGATTCCCTGCACGAGCCACAGTTGTGACATTTGCAAAAACGTAGCAGAGAAATTGCTCAGAAATTGCTCTAACCAGCCGGATAGCCACCACAGGGGAAGGCTTCTCGCTTCTTCCACTTACGGGGGCTTTTTTCTACGGCGGCGAGCAGCAGGCTCTACTTCTGCCTCTTAATTGCAGAGTAAGCGAAGAGATGGTCTCGTTGCTGAAGGAGAAGATTCTGATAAAATGGCGCGCTGGGCCGACTCCTGTAGCAGTCGCTCCACCCCTTCTGGAGGGCTCGAGTGCCATTGGTTTGTGCAGCTACACAAACATTAACAAATTAGGCTTCAGTAACAGAGTAAACAGGAGTTTTCCCATAAGCAGTAGTCAAAATGACGATGCAACAGTAACCTTTCGATAGGGAACAATAAGAACCTGCTGAAAAAGATAATGTGTGCTAACAATTTCTTAGCGCTTTGTGTTAAACCACTCTCCCTCGAGGAAACGTTATATATGTCTGAAGATAATTTCACTATCAGATAAACTCTTCTCGGCTCAATCGGAGTACAGCTGCGCTCACCTGCAGTCGTTAATGCAGTGACGGACAGCGGTCTTTCCCCAAACACTGTGTTTGGATTTCATGATTTCTCATTGTGGTGGTGATATTATAATAAATCAGGTTTACTAATTCATTTGATCAGAAGTAATTACATTTTGTCAGATCATTTAGTAAGATCATTTAGATAAAAGTAAATCCAAATTCCACAAGGCAGATGACGAGTCTTACCTCTCAGATGGGTCTGAACGAGAGAGAGTATCTTGGAGGGGTGAGGTGAGGTATCCAAGTCGCAACACCTAGCTACTAAGGTGCCTCAAGGCTCAGTTCTTGGACCACTTCTCTTTTCTGTCTACATGGCATCACTAGGCTCTGTCATTCAGAAACATAGCTTTTCATATCACTGCTATGCTGATGACACTCAACTCTAACTCTAGCTTTCTTACTGGATGAAGGACCATCACCTTCACCTCAACCTTGCCAAGACAGAACTGCTTGTGGTTCCATCAAACCCATCGTTTCATCACAATTTCACCATCCAGTTAGGCACATCAACCATAACTCCTTCAAAAACAGCCAGAAACCTTGGAGTTATGATTGAAGATCAGCTGATTTTCTCAGACCACATTGCTAAAACTGTCCAGTCCTGCAAATTTGCTTTATTCAACATCGAGAAGACCAGGCCCTTTCTTTCGGAACATGCTTCACAACTCCTTGTTCAAGCTCGGATAAAAAGTTTATTCTACTCAAAAAAATTGTATGCGCATTTTTATAAATTATGCGCATGTTAGTGTTTCCATCCAGCGTTTATTTTTAATGCGATATTCCAAAATGCGCATAGAAATAGGTGGATGGAAACATAGCTTACCTTGAGACAGGGTATTCTGGCAGACGTCTGCGAGAGAAGTTTCAGCGGGAAGCTGCCGGGGGGCGATGTTCTGCTCAGTAAGGAGCTGCTGGTTTGACATCCCTTCTCTCCAAAGAGAGCAGAGTTTGAGGTGCTGTCAGTCCGCGAAGAGGAAGCTTTTCCACAGTGCATCTGCACGGCCATGTTGGCCAGCTCCTCTTCTTTGGAGTACTCGTCCTCAGCGTCAGCCGTCTCCATCGCGATCGAGAAGACATCGGATGCCTCGACCGGCCTCGTCTTCCTCGCCGGAAGGTCTGGAGGCCGCTCTAATCCGCCCAGAGTAAAGACGTGCTTAATCTGAGCAGCGGTGTCTGCAGGAGCGCGGTGCGCCATGGCAGTTTTCTGAGGCTGTGACGCCTGCTGCGGGGTCCAGCTTTGGGCCATGACGTCTCTGGAGGGGAAGGGTTTGAGCGTCTGGCTACACTTGAGCGCGCTGGAGCCACCGGGGATGATGGGGTGTTTCCGCTGCATTGCGGGCGGCTCAATCTCTGCCTGCGAGGGCAGTGGTTTCATTGCTGTCCTGTTCTGAATAGTAGCATTGAAGCAGTTGGCGTAAATGCCCGACAGAATGACGTCGCTGAGCGGGGAGGAAGATGAGGAGGAGGATGAGGAGGACGAGGCCTGCGGAGGGAGGAGGTGGGTCACCGGAGGGCCGCGCTGAACGCTCCGCATGGCTGCCATCTCTGCCGTCAGCACCGAGCCGGCGACGAGCGCCCCGGCGGAGCCACACAAAACATGCTGATGGGACAGCGCTTGAGCGCCGGCTGCGTTCTGATCCGCATTGGACGCCAGCTTCCGACGCTTGTTCCCTACCCATGTCTGAAACCACAGAAGAAGAGAAACACACTGCCATGAGCCTGGGTTTGAAGAACTGGATCTATTTCATCAGAAAAGGAGGATGTTACACGTAACATGCAATCCTCGATATACTAGATTGTGCGCTCATCATAACGTCACCGGTACAGTCCTCCAATACTTAGTTTGCTAAGAGCAAAAAAACTTGATTATTGAAATTTGCCGAGATATTAGCAATCTTCTTTATTATTATATGTGTTCCTGTGGCTCAATGGTTAGAGCATTGCGTTAGCAGCGCAAATGTTGTAGGTTCGATTCCCAGGGAACACATGTACTGACAAAAAAAATTTATAACCTGAATGCACTGTAAGTCGCTTTGGATAAAAGCGTCTGTTAAATGTAAATAAAGTGTTCCGAGCATATTAAAATCAGCTGGGGTTTTGGTTACGCAAGACCTTCCTCAGTGTTCACTTTCTATTGAAACGGTTAATTTTGATATTAATTTCCTCACGTGTATGTAATCAATTAAATTAATGAATGAGTAACCAGGGTTTCTCCAGGTTTCACCAAGTCAAATTTAAGACATGTTAAGACCATTGAGAATGAAATTTAAGATCTATATCATGACATCAAAAACACAAAAAAAGGACAATGCAGAATCACAAAATTACTGGCAAAGTAAAATCCGTTTTAAGTCTGTGGTACAATCTGAGAGAAACTCGTGCCAATAACACAAAGTTGATGGGCTGTGTAATGACTGGTCAGAGGCGAGTGGATCCACTTGCAGCAATATTTATTAGACAGAATCAATCAGGCAATGGTCAGCGGGCAGAACAGGAATATCAGAGGCAGAGCAGAGACGTAAACAATACCAGGCAGGGGTCGAGGTCACAGGCACAGGTTCAGAGTTCCAAGGTCGGGCAGTCCGGGGTCAAACACAGAGATAGCAGGATGAATAACGCTCAGAAATGTCAGCCGGGGCAAGAACAAGACTTCGCAACGTGTGTAGGGAAGTGTGCTGCTTATATGTGGGTGAGTGAATGAGGTGCAGGTGTGGCAAGACAATCAGAGTTGATTAGTGATTGGTGACAGCTGTGTGATTGGTGTAATTATGGAAGGGAATGTGTGAGTGCAGTGAATGATGGGAGATGCAGTCCATAGGTTATGTGCAGCTGTAGTGTGGTGCAAGAGATGTAGTGAGTGGCAACCAGATTCATGACAGGCTGTTGCATGTTGGTCTCATTTGTAGTCGTAATACAGCTAATTATATTTGGACTAGCGAAAGAAAGAACTACAACACCACGGAAACAAACAACAACAAAAAAACATTCTAAAGTGCGCTACATGGACGTCGGAAAATTAAAAACTTGTTTAAAATTTGTCCTAGAATATTAGACAATAAAAGTCCTACAACAGCGAATTTAAGACTTTTTTAATGCCTAAAATGTCCATTTTTAAATTTTAGACTTTTTAAGACCCTGTGGAAACCCTGGTAACAGATCAGTTACTACATTGGCAATTTACAAATATATCCAGAGGAGATACAGAAAAGATACAGAAAAAGCAATCATAATCTCCATATAATCCATCATGAGTCCAGGCCCTGTGTTTCTCCCTCTCACCATCAGAGGTCACCATCTCTCTTCCTCCTGGACTCATTTCCCTAAAGTCCACACACCTGTCACTCATCACACTCTCAGCTGTTCTCCATCATCATGATAATATGATGATAATGATATGATTTCAGTTTTGTGAAACTATACATAAAACAATATCTGCATGAAATAAAAAGCAGATGAGCTGAATGAGACGCAGATTCACTTTCTGCCTACAGGTGGCGCTTTAAGCGTTTCCTAGGTTGCTGCTGTAAACAAAGCAGCGCTGCACTTATGAACAGCAATGATACAGCGTTTCCTTGGTTACCGCTGTAAACAAAGCAGCGTTGCACTTATGAACAGCAATGATACAGCGTGTCCTTGGTTACCGCTGTAAACACTTATGAACTTTAATATGCATTATACAGAGGCAAGATGAAAAGAAAAAAATAGCATCTAAACTTTTCTAAAGAGAGTAAGTTCCCCTCAGACATACATTCAAATAAAATCCTAGCACTAACTGAATTGTGATTTGTTTAGCATCTTAAACGATGTGAATCGTCACATGTTTGAATTGATTTTCTACCGGCTCACGGTTCATCCCTACTAAATAACAACACAAACAGCTTGAAGCATCTGAAATGAAATAGAAAAGCAGGCTTACTCTAACCACGCTGAAGTCGAGTTTGGTCTCTTGCGCACACTGCAGCATCAGCTGGAAGCAGCTCTTGCTCTGATTGGTCATGCCGCTCTCGTAATAGCGCTCCAGGATCCGCTGCTGCTCGGCTGTGAATACAGACCGCAGGTTCATCTGAAACACAGGAGAACGTCATGCAACTAATAAAACATCTTCCTATTGCAACAGGCAAAGCTATGTTATCCTCTGTGGCATAATGTCTGCATTATCTGAGCTTGTAGCTGATGTGACTGCCACCGGGATGATGAAAACAAGTTTCCAATCTTGTCCCACTAGTCTCATCTTATAGCATTGTGTTAAATGTAAACAGTGGCTGGGTTTACATCGAACTGTTTGGATGTGTTTCTCCCACAGCTGTGATATCAGGTACTTCAGTTCTCCTAAGTATATATTACACTATTATAACTGCTTTAGTACAGCATCGAGGTCATTCAGCTGCCCCTTCACCCCAACTTTTGATTTTAATAATGCATTAGTAAATGTTGAAATTAACATTAAGCTTAATAAATGCTGTTGTTTAGGTCTAGCACTGATGCTGTACAGCTGGTCTCCAGTGAATATGCGCTGAGCTGGACTCACAGTGTGAATGCTCCTCTTTTCCAGCCATTTTTCCATCCCTATTAACGATGGATGTGCTGAGAGACCCCAGGAATCAGGCCGAGCTGTAATTAATCCCAGCATACAGCAGAGACGCACGTCTATTCACACCAGCGTCCAGCCATCGTGACACGTCTGACTGATGATAGAAACACACACGGCCTGCTCGCTCCAGCTCAGATCTGAAAAAGACAGCACAAAGGTTGCTCGTCATTAAATTAATAATATTAGTAGTAGTATATTAAATATTTTATCCATTCACAGATATGCTTGAACTCTGATTTAAGCAGCACAATATTTAAATCTTCATTAGTGTCTGAAATACTAAAATAGATGGTTAAACTTTATTTTAAAGTGTCCTTGTTACACATAAACTCACTATTATACATTATGCATAATTACAAACCCTACATTAAGTGGCCTTACATGTAGTTAATTCATATTACTCATCACTTCTACAATGGACACCTTAAAATAAAGTGTAACGAAATACAATTTTCCAAATAAAAGTTAATAATTAGCTTTTTTTAAGTATACAATTTATTTTAAGGTGTCCTTGTTATACATGTACTTTCTATTATAACAACAATAAATTAAGTACAATTACATGCAAGTAAACAAAAACCTAATCCTAACCATTTAGTAAGTACATGCAGTTAATTAATATTACTCACTAATTAAATGCATAACAAATACAGTGTGGCATTTATGGAAATCATAGTTTCTGTCATATTTATTACAGTTGTTGTTATGAAAATAAACTTAATATCACACTTATTTTAAAGTGTCCTTGTTATGCATTTAAGCACTGGGTAATATTAATTAACTACATGTAATTACTATATAGTTATGGTAAAGATTATGGTTTGATTTAGGGTTACTTGTATGTTATTTCGCATACTTTATTGTTATTGTAATACTACACATGTAACAAGGACACCTTAAAATAAAGTGTTAGCAAACCTATGATTCAAATGAACAGAATGAGTGAAAAATCACGTGGCTTTCATCATAAAGTGATTGTAGTGTGTCCTTTAGAGCTAAAGTGTGTTAGCATCGCAAGTGTTGTTGTTGTTGTTTGGTGCTGATGCGGTTTAGCTGCTGTGCTAATCTCCATCATCTCGCACCGTTACCGTTACTGTAACACTCTCTCATCACTCATACACACACACACACACACTGCTCGGGTTCGTCGTGTCAGGGCTGTGGGTGTGCACACAATGTGTCGACGTTTCATTGCAGCATGTTCAATGATAATCCGTTGCGCGCGATATCATAATAATGACGGTAGCCACATCTCAAACCGGGCTCGTCAAAACTGAATAAAAACCGTCACTAAACTGAGGTAAAGTGTAAATGAGAGAGATTCATGACAGGCCCAGGAGGCCACGCGCGAGCCAAACCCACCACGCGAAACTTTTATTATTATTATTATGATTATGATTTTGATTTGCTCGTTAAGCGAGGCTGGTCTAAATGCACGGCGCGCGCTGTAAACCGCATCACATCGCTTAAAGGTACCTTTTGTAGAGAAATCAACGAACCCCTCGAATTCAGCAGATTTCGTTACCGATCCACTAGACAATGAAATCAAAACGTCCGATCATCAATTCTAATCATGATCGTGACGTCAGGGGCGACACCGGCCAATGGACGCGCAGGATTCGGGTCATGACGCGGTTAGCCCCGCCCACTGAAACACAGCTGATGCTGATGCTGATAGAAATACACAAGTCAGAGGAGACATTAATACATATTATCATACCTGAGGAAACACTGCTGTAATAATTATAGTCCAAATTTTATCAGGATGCAGTTTATAGGACATCCTAAACAGCTGAGGCTTGAAGACAGAATTCATTAAAAAAACGTAAAATAATAATTCTACACAAAAGCAACATACACAAAAGCAACATACTGTAAATAAATCCATAAAGTGTATTTTTTGTCTTTGAGATTTGTGTCTTATGTTATCAGCAATTCCTAAAAATCTTTCAACCACTGCATTTTTATTGATTTATTTAAAATAGTTTAATTATAGCCTATAGTTATGATGTGCTTCTTAATTATTGTTAAAGGGGGGAATTCACTTTTAATTTCCATAATTTAAAATGCATGTTTTGTGGCATTTAATGATGGCATTAAACTGTTTAAATCTAGTATTATTAGTTTTGATATAAACGTGACAAATAAAGAAACCTTGAACCTTGAACGGCTGGATAACATGACATTACAGTGAGCATTAAAGATGATCTCTTATCATGTTTTACCACAAAACAAATAATTAAAAGAGGCGTGTGGTGAAAAACAGATGCTATGATGCACAAACACAATGTAATGAGAGCAATATAACATGTAATATTGTCTCTCAACATTTGTTATTTATTTTTAAGGTCTTTATAACATTTTCTGGGTTGTTCAAGAACAACAAAATATCAATGGAACAATTAATTGCTGGAACAAATTTCAGATAATATTCCCGCGTTATAATATTGTATAAGGTGGATGTTATAAACGTGCACTGAAGACGAGTCTAAAGAACCCATGTGCAGGTTATTTACGCGACATGAAGCGGCGCTGAGCAGAATGACATCAAAGTATCGCGAGAGTGATTCGAATGCATAACGATCCATCTGCTCTCGCGATACTTTGAAGTCATTCTGCGCAGCGCCGCTTCAAGCACGCACCTGACTGGACTGTGTGATCCTAAAGAGCTTGATTAGCTGGTTCATGAGTGTTTGGTTAGGATTGAAGTGACTCAAACACATATTAGAAGGAGTGTGAGGGTGAACCTTGGCTGAAGCCTTTAAGCGGCGCTGCATAGAATGCTCAGCGTATGACATCAAAGTATCGCGAGAGCGAGACGGACCCTATGCCTTCGAACGGCTCTCGCGATACTTTGATCTCATACGCTGAGCATTCTATGCAGCGCCGCTTAAAGGATAGTGTTCAGTCACTAGATGCTGTTGTGGAAAAAGTGAAGAAAGAGGAGTAAAGAAGAGAGCATACACACTCAAACCCGTGACTACTTCTTTAGGCTATTTTATTATGAAAAGTGCATATATCACACTCTTGCCTGTGATCTCGGACCGTTCTTTAATGAAGTCTGTATTTGGACAAGTCCTCACACAAAGCAATCAGTAATACAATAAGGAATATTACATACAACAGAAATAAAAATCATGCAAGTCTATAACAACACATTAGACAGCCTACAGAAATTGTAATAAGGTGTACAAATGAAACATTGCATGGTTTTGCTGTACACATTGCATATAAAACCTGTCCTTTTGCTTGTTGAGACTGAGGTTTGATTTCTCTCCCTCGTTATTCATGCATTCGCTCAGTTTTTGAGGGATGTTTTGGGATGAGAAGATGCAAAGGTGTTCTGATTATTTGTTTTATTCGTGTATATGGTTATTAAAACAGCTGTTTTAATGCATGCATGTCATACTCAATGAAGAATCTGCTTAATAAAAACACACAATAATGCAATGGCTGGCTAATCTTATATTCATACGTGCCTTTTAGTTTATGATCCTTAAAAATTATTTTGGATGCAAGATTATTAAAATGTAAAGACTGTTTAGTTTATTGCATACATTTAAACAATTTAAAGAGCATATTTTATTTTAATTGGTGCTTTGTTCTTGAGGACCTTCTTATGATCTTGTATGGCCTTATTGTATTTGTGTTTATTGCAATAATATTGCAATACCTGCGTTTGATTACTGTTTTTAGTGCAAAACAAAGAGTTTAATTATTTTTTTAATTAGATTTATTAAAGTTGCTACACGTTTTGAGATATGTAAAAAAGGTTATGCTTAAAGCAGCTAAAGAAAATGAATGCCTTAAATAATTACTTGCAATGTTTTTGTTGTTTTGTCATGTGTTCGTTTCTTTGCGGTGCTGACCTCCGAGTCACGTGACGCCACCAGCGCAAGTCAGTCACGTGCTTTACGTCACTTCACCTCACGCGAACTGTGATATAAGTAGTAATAACATCGATGGGGAGTTTAGTCAGGTAACGTATGTGATTGTGTTCCAACAGTAACAGCAGCACTCGTCTGTTTCTGACCCTTCAGTCGAGTTTAGCGACGCGCTCGTGTAGCGCTAAGCTAACTCCAGCAGAGGAGCATCGCCATCATCGCTTTATTTGCTGTCTGAGATCTGAGTCATCATCATCGGGAAGAAGTCACACACATCTTACAGAGACAGTAACTATCTGCCGTCGTTTATTTGGACACGTACTAATACACGACTGTCTTTGCGTTGTACTAAAGATCCAACGAAGTAGCGTTAGCATGTGGCATGAGCGATAGCAAACATTTCATGAGGGCGAAAGTATCGCACTTTGCGATACTCAAATGTTACTGGAACATGATGATGATGATACACCAACGCAAACTGATCATAATATGGAGACCAAAAGCTGAAAAGGCTAAATATCTCTGTTAGCTAGTTTTAGGACAATCTCAAGAATCGCGTATGTTCTAGTTTCTTGCTTTATATGGTACTAACGTTAAATGACATGACTACAGCTCAAATGGATTCAGCACTCAGTCAATTCTGGACTGATTTATGAATTTATCACATGTAGGATAGACGGTATGGATAATTCAGTCGAGGAGTGACTGTGCATTGCCATTATTATAAAGACATATTAATGTGTTGTTAAGTGGACCTGTTTAGAAACACAGTTGATTTGAGACTCTTCACAAGAGTGCTGATGTGATGTGGTCTCGTTGCAGTTGTTGATGATCGGCGGAGTACAGTGATTTACCGCGGTACAGTGAAGAGAAATGTCCAGCACAGCCATGAAGAAGAAGGTGAGTTTAACCTGACTGTAGAGCACTGACTGCTGATGTGCTTCCCACAGCAACACACACATACATGCAGACCTACACGCACACTTCGACACACATGCACACCAAAATACTTACACACGCAGACCTACGCGCACTCACTCTCTCTCACATACTCACACACACACACACACACACACACACACACACACACACACACATTTTCTTATTTTATTTGGATCCACAAGGCAAGCAACAAAAACAGAATCCAAATACTTTGGTAAGTAAGTTTGCAGAATGACAGGTACACATGGCTAACATACATTCACAAGTCCTTAGATGTATGACATTCAACACTCAAGGATAGACAAAACATCTCCGTTTCCATATTTGCATACTCCCAATAATGGCTGAAACTGAACAAAATTTAGCAAAGTTTTTTGCTTGCTTTTTTTGCAATCCACCCAACTGCAGTCCTTTAATCACATTCTTGTGCACATGACCTAAACTTCCAAACACTAGAGTTATTAGTTTGCAGACAGTTTGTAGCCGTGCTTTAATCATAAAAATGAGAATATCCTCTGAGATCGAACAGTTCATCAAAACAGAATGGGATACAGAATGATCCACTGATTGGAGAAGTGCTAATTTCCCCTGTAGTTTCAAGCCTGTCCAATGCTGAGCACTTTGGGTTTTTCTGAGATGAAGTGAGAATCTTACATTATTGGTCAATAGTTGACGAGGTGTACCTTCTGTGTGGAGTACTGCTAGAGTAGAGATATGCGGGTATCACTTAGATCAGGATGACTAATAGATCGATCATGAAGGCAATGCTGGGAGATCGCCCTTTAGGTCAGTGTTTCTCAACCAGGGGGCGAGAGATAAAACTACAATATACATTCACTAATATTATGACTCGCATGTTAAGTAATGTAAAAAAATATATTCTGTTTTTAGGAGGAGAAATACGGTTCTCATGGCGCTGTGTGAATACAGACTGAACGGTGGCTCAAAACAGCTGTATGAGCAAACTACTGCTCTCGCTGGATAAAACTAGTAGACACAAGTTTTGATGGGCGACTATTGTAATCAAGGTAAAGCTGATTACAGTGGTATACATGATCGTGCATTAGGTGTAGAGGTCGACCGATATTGAATTTTACCGATACCGATAGCTATGTTTGACCATACTTGCCGATAACCGATTAATTAACCGTAAAACTTAATTAAGTTTTTAAAATGGATACTGGATTAAAAAAAAGACATAACACTCCAAGTAAAATAGTACTGAACTTTATTACAAAAAATAATACAAAAAAACCTAGAACTGAAACATGAAACTGTGCTCTATTAAATAAATATGATTATATTAAGAAATATTGAGGTAAATTAAAGACATGCATTCAAATTGAAACAAAAAGTAACATCCAAAATGAATAAAAAAGGCACTCCAAATAACAACTAATTTTAACTTGTGAAACAGGAGAAACGTAACTAGTCCTGTTAAAGAACTGCAAGAGTTTCAAGTGCAACATGGTCCATTTCTAGATCTAGTTCTATTTTAATATTCAAAGTTATGAAGCCTCAAATTATAATGGCGATAGCAGAGCTGGTGTGCATGGTGTCCAGTGAGTCGGCTCCTCCAGGCTTCATAAAGCATGCCCACTTCACTGAACACCCTTTCACTAGACACAGTGGATCAGGGCTCTAGACTGACTTTTTGCACTGGGTGCACTGGTGCGCCTAACTTTTTTTCTTAGTTGCACCATCACAAAAGTTAGGTGCACCCAAATTTTCATATAGGCAATATTGACTAGTAAACGATTAACTAACAATTAAAAAAAGTATTTACTGTTTTTATAACCAATTCTTACTATGTAAAAATTAAATATACTTAGGCCTTTAGTGTCATGTTAGAATCATTATTATACTCATACCTTTTCTTGATTTAATATTTTGACTTGTTTTTAGCTTTATTTTTTGTTTTCATTTAAATGTTTAGTTTTGAAATGTTGTATGGATTTTTTCATTTTTATTTAATTTCTTTATCTTCTTAAATGTGTGTATATAATATTTATAGTTTTAACTTTTAATTATTTGTATTATTTAATTATTTGTATTTATAGTGTTACTTTTTCTTATTTGTAAGTCACTTTGAATAAAAGCGTCTGCTAAATGACTAAAAGTAAAGAACAAAAATAACTGTTCTGTTCTAATAGTCTCATACTTTATTTTAATGCTGTCAAATTCTCAATAAAACTGTTTTACTTTATATATTTTACTGTATTTTGTCAGTCAACGGGATAAATATGAAATAGTGACTGAAACACATCCCTTTAAGAATTCATAACCAGCTCTCCCTTCCAAGAAGCTAG
Organism: Gymnocypris eckloni scoliostomus; assembly: GCA_027564155.1. Lineage (NCBI taxonomy): Eukaryota > Metazoa > Chordata > Actinopteri > Cypriniformes > Cyprinidae > Gymnocypris > Gymnocypris eckloni. The sequence continues at coordinate 2,466,559 of CM050426.1, forward strand.
TCTGCACAAAAATCCAAATTTATAATATAATCAGCCGTTGTCTGATGAAATCAAATAATACACAATATAAAACAAGACAAAGACAATTCCTGTGCTGTGATTTTGGCTATATTTGCATGTACATTTAGAGAAGCAATAATATCTGTTTTAACTGAAAGGGTTGCTCCTCTCAGACGCTCGCTGAACAGAGCAGATGCAGAGAAAAAGCTGCGTGTACACTGATCTCGCGCCGCCGTGGCAATACCAACGATCCCAGAGACTCACTAAAGTTTGTCCAAGAAGTCACTAGATTTGTCACTAGTCGCTATGGGGTCTAAAAAGGCGTTAAATCTAGCTGAATTGGCAACACTGCGCGCATCTCTACTACTCACGTCTCTCTCTGTCTGACTGCAGCAGCACACGCATTTTCAGATGCACACACACGTACATGAATATCTGGACCACGGCCAATCAGAGGGAGGGTCCGCCCTTCACTATCTCTGATTGGTTTAGACCACGATATGAGCCCTAATGTGTGTCTATTGTTGAACGACAGAAAGACTTTCAGAGTCGCGGAGATTTTTTGTTTCTTTTTCGAACGGCTGGTCGCACTGGTGCGCTCTCGGATTTTTGTTAGTCGCACCCTTAAGAAATTAGGTCGCACTCTTGAGCTCTGTGGATGGTGGGGGCACAGGAATTTCTTTGCTAGATGTGCAAGTGTTTTAAATCTTGTTTCATTTTCCTGCCACCACTGCAGAGGCATGTCACTTCTTTCAATGACAGGCTCTGACAAATAGCACTCAAGCTCAGTCTCAAAGCTGTACATCCCGTGAGACACAGCTGTGGCACCATGGACCCTGGCATACAGAGTGTTCACTAAAGTGGGCTGATGGATTTTCTGCTGCTTGTCTCTGGATCCAAACCCTCATCCTGCTCAGGTCCTTCTAGTAGAGGGCATGGACCATCTTCTATGAGCATGGCAAGCTCTTCAGCTTCCTCTTTTAGCTATTTCTTTCCTTTCTCAAGTGTTTCTTCAGACGCAAAGGCACGGGCCTTGTATCTGGGATCAAGGAGTGTTGCTAGGACAATAATTTTTGTCTCCTTGCCTCTATGTAAATGTTAATTAAGTATTATTCATATTAATAATTATTATTAATATTACTAATATTAATTTATCCCACAGAGGACACTGTTCTAATGAGGGGAATAAACTGAACTATTATTGTAATCAACTGTCATCCATTTATTCATTTTAATAATATTTATTCATCTGATTTTACATATGACCTGAGAAAATCGTGTCTATTATTTTGGTTTGTGAGATCGAGATCGATTTGCCCACATAAACGTTTAGTAGGACAGAAACTTGTTGTCTACGCTGCCCAGCGACTTTCATTAATAAAATAGCTTTTAGATACTTATTTATTTATTATTATTAGATAAATGCAACAGATACTTCCCAACAAGCCTTTTTAATTATTTATTTTATTTAATATGTATTTGATGATTTATTTACTTTTCACTTGGTAGATCTCGGTGAGTTTTCTCCTTGACTTAGATTAATGTCAGACTCAGAAGTCAACAGGCTTAAAACGGCGCTTTTACATTTGGTTTTGAAACTGTTCCGCATCGTCTTGTCTCTCACCTCACTCTTCTTGTCACTACTTTGATCTCATACGCTGAGCATTCTATGCAGCGCCGCTTAAAGGATAGTGTTCAGTCACTAGATGCTGTTGTGGAAAAAGTGAAGAAAGAGGAGTAAAGAAGAGAGCATACACACTCAAACCCGTGACTACTTCTTTAGGCTATTTTATTATGAAAATAAACCTTGGTGGATCCAAGGTATATCTGCTATTCTGCTCTGAGAATCGTTACACATGCTGTGAGTGTGTTCAGACCCCGCAAATAAAACATGTGTGCAGCGCGCGCATAACGGTCCGAGTGCAGGTTGTACCGGAGCTCGATAAGAATCAAGCACAGATATGCTGTTCTGAAAGGACGTCGGGAACGGGATATTGTTAGACCGCCCGCTCCTGTTTAAATTGCACCAGAGTTACCGACCGTTACCGCGTTGTATTCGGGAAATTAATCCCGCGGCGAAATCTGGTCGGGACAGCCGGTAATGCAAACCTAGACTGCTGTGATGCAAGACTCTCGTTCGTTCGGTCGATCGGTGCGTTGCATTGAGCAGCAGCGTTCAGTTTTAATTGTAGTGTCCTCCAACTGAACGAAATTATTTTATTACTATAAAAACAATCTAAACGACGGTGAGGGACGGTGCCACGGTGGGCAAGTGACGTAACGGTGTTGCGACTTATAACTGTCATCACGTCTATCGCGGCAAGCCTAAGACACACAGTCACTCACTCACACACTCTCATACTTACTCACACACACCTATACATACTTACACACTCACAGTCACACACAAACAAATGTTGAAGATACACTGCTAGTTTTTCACAGAAGCTGCTTGTTCAGTGTACTTAAGCCCCTGCGCTGTTGAAAACGTCCTCTTGTCTCCTTAAATGTATAGTGTTACTTTCTTGGTGCTAACTTTGGAGACTTGCCTTAAAGCAGCTGGCTGCAGACTCTACTGATGCGTCAGGTGTGTTCGATGAGGGATGGTGCAGAAATAACCCTCTGCTCTCTTCGCAGGTGCTGTTGATGGGGAAAAGTGGGTCGGGGAAGACAAGTATGAGGTCGATCATATTTGCCAATTACATCGCCAGAGACACTCGCCGCCTTGGAGCCACAAGTATGACATTTTCAAAAAATGGTGCACCTAAAAACACAAATCCTGCCATTTTTATTCAGTTTAATTTCAATCCAATCCTGCATGACGCCTCAAGACACGCAGCACCAGGTTTTCCAGTGAAACCAGACTCTTTTAATCAGAGCTTCAAAACTAACTACAATGAGATTTGAGCATCTCTCAGATGTGTACTGGTCATATGCTGATATTGTTTTGAGAAAATTAAGACAATTAATCCTATTAAGGATGCACAGAAATTAAAATTCTTGGCCGAAGCCGGAAAAAAAGAAACACTGGGCCGAATACCGAACACTGTTTTTCTCATATTTTGCCCATATTTTGCCAGTTTTTCACCATTGCATACATTAAATAGCCAAAATGTGCTTTTTACTGTTTTGTTTTGCTTTTCAGAGAAAAATCTATTACAAAACAACAATTAAAAAATATTTACTTAAATAGTTAAACTTTTTAGCAAACTTTATACCAACAAAGCACATTTAAACTAAAAAAATAATAAGTTAGTAAAATAGTATTTTTTGGCCATTTCTGCAGAGACATGTATTATTTACTGTACAAATAAATGCAGCCTTGCTGAGCAGAAGAGGATTCTTTTAAAACAATTAGAAAATATTACAGATCCCAATTTGAACACTGTGTTAGTGTTATAATAAATGTATTAATAGAGCTATTGTAATTATCATCATTATTATTTTCTTTTGTTTTAAAAATGCATAAAAATTTTACCGAGCAGCTGAGTAACATTGTGTTTCAGTGCAGATTTTCAGTCTGGACTTTGAGTCGTGCAGCGTTGTTTGAACACATGTAATTTATGCGTGTATTAGAAAACAACGTTCTGCAGTGTATTTAATTATTTAAGGCCATTTGGTGATTTCAATCATCATACAGTTAACCAGCAACAACCACCCTTCTCATGGAAGATATGAGATGCAGCACTAAACAGTCTCTCGCTGTCAGTGCTTGTAATGATTTTTGTGTCTTTCTCGGACATATACTTGTCTAAATATGACATGTTTGTTGGTGCACGCCTCTATTTGATCACGTCCCGTTTTGTTCGGTACAATTTATCCGGTCTTTTCACTTTTCCGATACACAGAAAGAGCTTTTTTTCTCTTTTTGGCCGAATAATTCGGTGCATCCCTAAGTCCTATTTTTAGAACCGTTTTCTGCATTTACATTTTGCTTATGTTGTTTTTAATGGCTTAAATCACCATTTGGGGTTACTTAATTTTTCAACTTATGCTTTACGCTTTCATAAAGTATAAATAATTTTCCTCCTGTTAAAATTGCCTATTTTTTAATCATTTTCAGTAGGGCAGCAGGTTTTAATGTCAAAATAAATCATCTTTCATGACATATTAAAGACTACTCATCTTAGTGAGGGGTTAAAATCAGCGGTATTTTTTCTGTTTCAGTTGACGTGGAGCACTCTCACGTGCGGTTTCTGGGCAATCTGGTGCTGAACCTGTGGGACTGCGGTGGGTAAGTGTCTCCTCTGGGATCTGTTTTGATAGGCGGCTTTTGGAAGAACCTTTTAATCTTTAAATGTGTATCGCACAGACAGGACACGTTCATGGAGAACTACTTCACAAGTCAGAGAGACAACATCTTCCGCAATGTGGAGGTGCTGATCTACGTGTTTGATGTGGAGAGCCGAGAGCTGGAGAAGGACATGCATTACTACCAGTCGTGTCTGGAAGCCATCCTGCAGAACTCACCTGATGCCAAGGTCTTCTGCCTGGTGCACAAGATGGACCTGGTGCAGGAGGACCAGAGAGACCTGGTGAGACACAGCTTGAAATCCATTCAATATAATATAACATGTCCAAATTGATTCAATAGAATATAGCATGTTCAAATCCATTCAATAGAATATAACATGTCCAAATTGATTCAATAGAATATAGCATGTTCAAATCGATTCAATGGAATATAACATGTCCAAAACGATTCAATATAACATAACATATCCAAATCGATTCAATATAACATAACATGTCCAAATCCATTCAATAGAATATAACATGTCCAAATCCATTCAATAGAATATAACATGTTCAAATCGATTCAATGGAATATAACATGTTCAAATCGATACAATGGAATATAACATGTTCAAATCGATTCAGTATAACATAACATGTCCAAATCAATTCAATAGAATATAACATGGTCAAATCGATTCAATAGAATATAACATGTCCAAATCAATTCAATAGAATATAACATGGCCAAATCGATTCAATATAATATAACATGGCCATTAGTAAAACTTCTTACTGTTCAAACTCGTTTGACTGTTACTGTATTTATTAACCCTTTTTAGGACCATTCAGATGTATTCTTTTGTAAGAAAAGTATGTTCCACCTTAAAAATCTTTACCTTTTAAAGTTCCATTTAGTTCTTTGACTTAAATGAGCCTGAAAAATCCCTGTCGACTCTCTTCAAACTTTACAGTGAAACCAGCACTAAGAATTGACACTGTTAATCAGTATTAATGATTGGTTTGTGGTTTAGATATTTAAAGAGCGTGAGGATGATCTGAAAAGACTGTCTCGCCCGCTGTCCTGCACCTGCTTCAGAACATCTATTTGGGACGAGACGCTGTATAAAGTAAGAGCATGTTGATTTCTCTGCACCGCTCGGCTTTAACAGACAGAAGAATGACGTGTGTGGTTTGTGTCTGCAGGCCTGGTCCAGCATCGTCTATCAGCTCATTCCTAACGTACAGCAGCTGGAGTGCAACCTGCGCAACTTTGCTCAGATAATCGAGGCAGACGAAGTCTTACTTTTTGAAAGAGCTACTTTCCTGGTTGGTACCAAACTGAAACACAATGCTTACGCACGCGTGACTGCTTGCAGATATTCAGATTGACGCTGCACAATTTGGTCGTGATTATTTTGCCATTTTATGTTTGTTCGGGTTTACATCATTACAAATGAATCCATTGGTTTTAAATGTAATTGTCTGCGACTTATGATGAAAAAAATAAATTGTATTCTTTGTGTGCACCATGCACGTCTCTTTAGTATTGTAAAAAAAAATTCTGAGGAGAAAACATGTTTAATTTGACCGTTTTCAAAAGAAAATATATTTTAATTAAGTATTGCACTGCAAACAAAATGCTTTTCGTACTTAAATTTTTTTGGTCTTGTTTTCAGCCAAAATATCAAAAAAAAAATCTGCGACGTGAAATAAGCAAAATCTTATTTCAAACAGAAAACAATATTATTTTCCTCACCCCATTGGGAGATTATTTTGCTTGTCTCAAGCAAAAACTCACTTAAGTTTGACATGTTTTTTCTGAAAACAAAACAATAATTTTACTTGTCTAGAAAATCCTTTTGGATTTAATTTCTTGATATTTTGGCTGGAAACAAGACAAAAAAAATCTAAGTAAGAAAATAGGTTTTTTTGCAGTGAGCAAAATTAATTGCCATTTCTTGCAAAGGACCTTCCACATTGTCAGGAAACCTCAAATGTGTCCCTGAACCACAAAACCAGTCATAAGGGTTAATTTTTGGAAATTGAGATCATCTGAATAAATAGCTTTCCATTGATGTATGGTTTGTTATGATAGGACAATATTAGAAAATCTGGAATCTGAGGGTGCAAAAAATCTAAATATTGAGAATCATCTTTAAAGTTGTTCAAATTAAGTTCTTAGCAATGCATATTAATAATTGTGACTCCCGGCCCCGCCCCTCGTCACCTCGTTCGTCTCTGCACATCTCCGTCTCTCAAAAACCAAACCAGCTCTCTGTCGAGAGTAGGCTAATAATTAGCTGAAATACAGATGCATATTCTACTAGGCCTACATGTTGGATTCTTTATCTTTTGATGGATGGATGGATGGATGGATATTTGACACTTGTCCTTCTGCAGAGGTCTGTTGGATGATTTGCCTCTTGTCTTGTCAGGTGATCTCTCACTATCAGTGTAAGGAGCAGCGTGATGCTCATCGCTTCGAGAAGATCAGTAACATCATCAAGCAGTTCAAGCTGAGCTGCAGGTCAGTGCGACTCCATTCATACGATGCTCCGCGCTGAACAGCATCATGGGTAATTTTGACCTTTCTCTCTCTCTTTCTGTCCCACAGTAAACTGGCCGCCTCTTTCCAGAGCATGGAAGTGCGCAACTCTAACTTCGCTGCCTTCATCGACGTGTTCACGTCCAACACCTACGTCATGGTGATCATGTCAGACCCGTCCATACGTAAGTATCAGACTCTACCGATCCCACATCGAAGACGTCTTCCCTTTGTGTGTTTGTTAGGCTGCAGCCGTGATTATCACAGCTGTTTTGTGACATTTTCATGATGGTTTACCATTATTTCTGGACAACCTGGATTATGGCCAAATATTATTTAAATTAGATTATTTTGGAGTGTTAAAGGGATAGTTCACCCAAAACGTGGGTCACACTTTATATTAGGTGGCCTTAAGTACTATGTACTTACATTAAAAAATAAGTCAAATACATTTGCTAAAGCAGTCAGATGTGCCATCTTTAGAGCATGTGTGTAACTAAACCATGCTTTTAAAACACCATCTCCATTAAGACTGAAGCTAAAGCCTCTTACTCTCTTCCAGCGTCTGCTGCCACGCTCATCAACATCAGGAACGCCAGGAGACACTTTGAGAAGCTGGAGCGTGTGGACGGGCCCAAGCACAGTCTGCACATGCGCATGCGCTAGAGCCGCCGCATACAGCGTGAGTCTGCACCAGACCTCAGTTATCAGTGATTTAGCTGAGCTGTTGATCTCAAACCAGCTGCCCTTTCACTTCAGACAAAAACGGCATTTTAAAACGGTGCATTCTTGCTGTTTCTGTGCTGTCAAATGTGTCCCTGCAGCACAAAACAGTCATAAGCAGCACAGGTATATCTGTAGCAATAGACAACAATACATTGTATGGCTCAAAATTATACATTTTTATTTTATGACAAAAATCATTAGATATTAAGATCATGTTTCATGAAGGTATTTTGTACATTTCCTATCATAAAAATAATTTTTTGCACCCTCAGATTTTCAAATATTGTCCGATCATAACAAACCATGCATCAATGGAAATATGATTTACTCAGATTTCAGATGATGCATAAATCCCAATTTCAGAAAAAATTGACCCTTATGACTGGTTTTGTGCTCCAGGGACACTAATGATTAATCGCATCCAAAATAAACGTTTTTGTTTACATAACATATGAGTGTGTACTGTGTATATTTATTATGTGTATATATATATATATATATATACAGGGTTCGTACGGTCATGAAAAACCTGGAAAAGTCATGGAATTTTAAAACCGCATTTTCCAGGCCTGGAAAAGTTTTGGAAAAATGAATAAACCCAGAAAGTTTTGGAAAAGTCATGGAAATCTATTTTACAAATCTTTGTATAATACAATTATGTTTATTCGGGTCCTGAATTTCGGTACGGGATTGCGCATGGGCTATATCGCATATTTCTACTCTTTCCCGCAGCTTTCGAATTTAAAATGATGGATATTCACACATTTATTCAATAGCTTGTAGGCTGAAGAGTAAATAGATCCACACAGAATATCAAATCGGTCATTTGAAAACGGATTCATCAGCTGTGTTTTCTCTCTTTGACTTTCTCTTAAAACTCGTAATCAGCGCATCTCGTCTGCACTAAAGAGCTGCACGGTGCGATACAAGTCTTTCTCTGGCATTTTGGTACAGTTGACAGAATTGTCACCTGCCTAATCGGGTCATTGTTGCATTGTCACTAAAATGTAGCTTATTATTTGTTTGCACGTCTTTTTAAGCCGTTCTGTACTCGCGCGCTCCAGAGGTGGTTTCCGCTGCACTCAGTCATGTCCAAATGGCGTCCGCATAAAGCCGCCTTGCGAGCACCAAATTGACTTTGGTACCAAACAACCTCAGTAGAGTCCTGCACGGGCCTCAAACATACGCCCCAGTCCAATCCTTGTCCAGCAGATAATCAGAATTACCTTCCCGAGTCCGACTCGTGCCCATGTCTTTCTTTCTCTCTTCCCCATTACACAGCTGCTGTTCTAGCCATTCAAATAGTTCAGTTTCGTTTTTAATGGCAAAGCGTATTTCGTTTCTTTATTAAGTTAATTTAGAAATATGTCTGGAATATTTATTTGTTTATTAAATTCAAGTTTTTGTTTTTAAAGTATCTTTTGAGCAATCGGCCAGCTGCAGACAGTGAGTTTGGCTATTAGCCTATGTTTGATCAATTTAGCCTTCTTAAATCACCACTTGACTAAAATTAAATCTATATAAAATACTTAAAAACGCATATCACAATGTTAGTTTAAACGTTTAACCTAGACAAATGTGTGCTATTAGACAGGTCGAGCTGCTCTTGTCAGTCGCGGTATTGTTTCCACGAGCGGCTAATCCTTTTCATCACCATAATAATTGATGGATTTCTAAAATACAAAAATAAGGAGGAATCCTAAAACAAGCCCGATGCCCGGCCCGCGTCTGACGTGAAAATTGTCCCGAAGCCATAAACTAAAAGTCGAAGCTGAAATATGGGGCTCTAAAAGTGCAACTTGTTGCGTTTAAGCGGCAAAATTACACTCAAAATGACGTTAAAATGGCCATCCTGGTGAGCAGGGTGCGAACTATGGGGGAGCTAGGGGCTCCCCTTAATAATACATGGGCTCCCCTGAAAACGTGATTTGTGGAAAGTAGGCTAATTTATTTTTTGGGGGGTGGGTCTCAAAAAATATTGACTGTTATTTTGACGTGCAATTTCAGTTTTGTGTAGGCTACTGTGATCATCGTGGATTATTATGTGTAAAATTCCAACAACAAAAATCGTTAATTAATGCTTGACGATTGCGATTTAAACCTAACTCACTTCAATAAAGATAATTATAGGCCTACACGAGCATCTGCTGTCCTCGATTACGCAGCGCTCTTGTTTAAAAGTCTGCTCTGCCTCAGCGGGCAAACAGCGCTCGTCAATGTCAAAGTCATTGAATTCAAATCAAATCAAAGTAGGCGGAGTTTAGCGTTCACAGATGCTGAGCACGCGACGAAGCGTCAGATTAATAAAAGAGTGGGAGGTAAGATGTTTAGTCAACTGTTTTACGAAAGAAATGTTTAATGACCGACAATTCTATTCAGTGAAGCAAACTACTCGACTTGTTTCTCAAATATGCCCATTTTGAGAGAGAGAGAGAGAGAGAGAGAAGAAATGTGCATGTTTTAATTATCTGCATCTGTTTGTCCCTACAAACAATGAAACTGTGAATTTAGTTCTACTTCAAAAACACGACCAACTACTAGTGTTGAAAAATAATACAACTTTATTTTATTAAGACATAATCACAACATATTTTATACTAAATCCCCTTTATTTTTCAACATGTAACTGTTTTATTTCAATTTTCATTCATTAAAATATAAATTAAATCGATGTTTCATGCCTTAATCTGATAACCAGTCAAATTTAAATACACAACACAGAATTTCTGAGGAAAAAAAACAATTCATAAGGCTACTGTAAGAGTAAAAAAAATTGTTGTATGCATTCAAATAATCAGATGAGCTAAAACAGAATTTGGCAACAATAAAACATAAGGTAAGAAAAAAATATAACATTTCATACGGCCATAAACATGTCATTTTTGTTACACTTTTAATAAATTAAATTGTATAAGTTTCATGATTTTAATTAATTAGACATGCTTTTTGATAAATACAATTTAATTTGATCATTAAAAAGGAGTCTATAAAATGAAAACGGAATCTAGAAAAATTGAAACTGTAAAAAATGAATTTAGAAAAAAATAAATTGGAATTTGGGAAAAATTAAAACGGATTTCATAGGGCCCTATATATATATATATATTGCAAAACGAAATTCTGGCCCTACGTTTAACTGAGTTAAATAAATGATAATAGTGATATGTTCTCTGTGTGGAGTAAAGGTCCTTACACACCGAGTCAGATATGTTTGTATGCGTTTTTGCATGTGAAATTTCGGACTGCAAGGACCTTCACATCTGGCGCAGTTTAAGCTTGTACTAAAACAAAAAAGCAAACAATAGTATTAATAGTCATTCATTTTAGTTAAAATGCTATGATAATTTGAACAGATTTTTATTCTTATTGTAAAATAATGTGAAATTAGGTCATGGAAATTGTCACAAAAGTCATGGAAAAGTCATGGAAAAGTCATGGAAATGTGTTGGTAAAAATGTGTACGAACCCTGTATATATATATATATATATATATGCATTTGTATATTTTTAAGAAAAATGTTTATGAATTAAATATATTATTATATAATATACATGTAAATACTTTCAGAATATATACTTTTTGCGTGTATTTATATAAACATATTAAACGCGATTAATTTTTTGACAGCACTAGTCTATATTTATATTCATATCATTTATAAATATATTTCAGATATAAACATAACACATTTTTCTGAAATACATAAATTTATGTGTGTATTTATATATACATAATAAATAAATATATACAGTACACAAATATGTTATTAATGTGATTAATTATTTGACAGCACAAGCATAAAACAAGTTATTAAAAGCCATGTAGTGAATACTTCAATCTCATCATACAGTGATGAGAATGTTTAAATATGATATTTAGAAATCCAAGACTGTTTATTGCAACATCGGGAAAGCATTAACTTTTTCCACATTTCGTATTTCAAAATGATTAATTAATGAATTTCCTCAATTCTACAAACAACATCCCATAATGACATCATGAAAAGTTAGTTTGAAATCTTTTCAGATTTCTTAAAATAACAAAAAAAGAAGTTTGTTTGATAAATGCGCTGTGAATAATGTCCGTATGCACTGTATCAAGGTTAAAGATGAATATGGCTGTGTTTGCTGCTGATGGGTTTTCTTGTTCACAGGGTGGTGGATGAAGTCCTACTGACTTCACTTGCTTCCAGTGTTTCTGAAACTAAGTCACAACATGTTTGTTTTCCTCGCTGATGCTGCAAAGGAACAATAGTTAATCATAAACCACGGGTCGAGGGGGTTAACGTCATTATGACCCCTTAATATCTGATTGTTGTGCCATACGGTGACTTTTATAATAAGCATTAACAGCTTTCTATACTGTTTGCAGATGAGAACAGACATCTGGTCTTTCTAAATTAACAACTTGATCTACAAATTCTTGTATTATAATTATTCTCAATAAATTCAGATTGTTCTGTAATGTCTTTCTGTGCCAGTGTTATTGAGGTTATGAAGTTATAATATCTTTCAGTGAACCTTTAATGCCTCTTTATTAGGATGTTCTGCTGATTGCAGAACAAGTTATTTTTTCTGTATCATTAGTGTTAATATTGATTTTTATTCATCTTAAAACTTATGCATGAATTAGACCTCTAGGGTACAGTTAACTTTAATAATCTTGTGAGCGTTAGAAATAATTTGATTGAAAATATATATTTTTTATGTCATATGTTTTTTTTTGGTCTAGCATACAGCTAATCAATGCAAGCTACATACTGACAATCATTTTAATTGTATACCTATTAAATAGCTTTATTAATGTTTACACCTGCCTCTTACAGTAATTGTTGTACAGTGTAAACATGCTGTATTGATGTGTGCATGCTCACAGCTGCATTCTAGCTTTAACCCTGTGTGGAGGCAAGCCGGAGCTAAACTACATATCTTACCATGTTCGGTTTCAAATCTGAGGATGAGAACTGCAACATTTGTATCCTCTTAAGACCCTGCGGCCTCAGATGAGGACGTTATATTATAGTGTATTTATTTTTTTAAGTCTGGATGTCCTGTACAGGGCTTTTTCAGAGATACTAAAGAGTGACCTCTCCTTGCTCTTCAAAAATGCTGAAGCTGAAATATGATAATATTTTGTTATTATAATTTAAATCTGTCTTAATTTTTAAATTGTGTCATAAATCAACATCCCAGGAACATGTTATGGGGTTTCAAATCAAAATATGACGTTGATTTCATACTAAAACATGTTTATTACGCATTTTGGGAGAGACAATAAATGAATAGGGAAATAAATTATATTTCAATATTCTATGAATTATATATTATGAAAATCTTGTTAATGTTCTACTCCCATTATTACACTTGTTTTTTAATTACATGTTGCCCCCAAAAACACATTAATATGCAAATTAGATTTAGTTTATAGATACATTGTATATAAATGAGAAAACCCACTTATGAACATTTTACACACATTTTGCAGAAAGAAAAAAGGTATATGGAATCATTCTGTTATAACTTATCTTTATACAAAGTCCGGTATAAAAACAAAAATCTTTAAAATTTAAATAAAGATTTAAAAATCTTAAACTAAAAATTTATTGGTGATTTAAAAAGGCAATAGTTTTTGCCTATGCATGTTCATTCATGTATTACATTTTTTTAAGACATCGAGGACATAGCATCATTTATGAATGAAATATAAAAAATTAACATTATTTTTAATGCACTAAACAATGTAAATGTTTTTTTCCTAAAACCTTTTTCTCGGGTCTTAAGAGGCTAAGACCATGCCATGTAACCTTATTTAGAGGAGACTCAAAATTATAATTTATGATTCACATTTTATAAACATTCATTCCATAATCCCTAATTTCTCTGATCAAACTTCACCTTCTTTGCCTTTATCAGAAAGTCCAAAAAATAATAATTTGCTATTAAGTCTGTTATATGAATACTGTATGTGGGAAGAGTTAGAAAGCCAGCAGAACAGTCTATACAGTGGGGCAAAAAAGTATTTAGTCAGCCACCAATTGTGCAAGTTCTCCCACTTAGAAAGATGAGAGAGGCCTGTAATTTTCATCATAGGTATACCTCAACTATGAGAGACAAAATAAGAAAAAACATTCCAGAAAATCACATTGTAGGATTTTTAAGAATTTATTTGCAAATTATGGTGGAAAATAAGTATTTGGTAACCTACAAACAAGCAAGATTGCTGGCTCTCACAGACCTGTAACTTCTTCTTTAAGAGGCTCCTCTGTCCTCCACTTGTTACCTGTATTAATGTTTGAACATCTGTTTGAACTAGTTATCAGTATAAAAGACACCTGTCCACAACCTCAAACAGTCACACTCCAAACTCCACTATGGCCAAGACCAAAGAGCTGTCAAAGGACACCAGAAACAAAATTGTAGACCTGCACCAGGCTGGGAAGACTGAATCTGCAATAGGTGAGCAGCTTGGTGTGAAGAAATCAACTGTGGGAGCAATTATTAGAAAATGGAAGACATACAAGACCACTGATAATCTCCCTCGATCTGGGGCTCCACGCATGATCTCTCCCCGTGGGCTCAAAATGATCACAAGAACTGTGAGCAAAAATCCCAGAACCACACGGGGGGACCTAGTGAATGACCTGCAGAGAGCTGGGACCAAAGTAACAAAGGCTACCATCAGTAACACACTGCGCCGCCAGGGACTCAAATCCTGCAGTGCCAGACGTGTCCCCCTGCTTAAGCCAGTACATGTCCTGGCCCGTCTGAAGTTTGCTAGAGAGCATTTGGATGATCCAGAAGAGGATTGGGAGAATGTCATGAAACCAAAATATAACTTTTTGGTAAAACTCAACTTGTCGTGTTTGGAGGAGAAAGAATGCTGAGTTGCATCCAAAGAACACCATACCTACTGTGAAGCATGGGGGTGGAAACATCATGCTTTGGGGCTGTTTTTCTGCAAAGGGACCAGGACGACTGATCTGTGTAAAGGAACGAATGAATGTGGCCATGTATCGTGAGATTTTGAGTGAAAACCTCCTTCCATCAGCAAGGGCATTGAAGATGAAACGTGGCTGGGTCTTTCAGCATGACAATGATCCCAAACACACCGCCTGAACAACGAAGGAGTGGCTTCGTAAGAAGCATTTCAAGGTCCTGGAGTGGCCTAGCCAGTCTCCAGATCTCAACCCCATAGAAAATCTTTGGAGGGAGTTGAAAGTCCATGTTGCCCAGCGACAGCCCCAAAACATCACTGCTCTAGAGGAGATCTGCATGGAGGAATGGGCCAAAATACCAGCAACAGTGTGTGAAAACCTTGTGAAGACTTACAGAAAATGTTTGACCTCTGTCATTGCCAACAAAGGGTATATAACAAAGTATTGAGATGAAATTTTGTTATTGACCAAATACTTATTTTCCACCATAATTTGCAAATAAATTCTTTAAAAATCCTACAATGTGATTTTCTGGATTTTTTTTTCTTATTTTGTCTCTCATAGTTGAGGTATACCTATGATGCAAATTACAGGCCTCTCTCATCTTTTTAAGTGGGAGAACTTGCACAATTGGTGGCTGACTAAATACTTTTTTTGCCCCACTGTATGTTTAATGCAGATTTAGTTTGTTTTGTCAAGTGTCAAAACTTTTGGGTTGCACATTATTTTATAGTACGTGCACTTACATGCACTTACAGTGTACCAATGTAATAATCTAATGTAACTACATGGGGTTAGGTTTAGAGGTAGGTTCAAGGTTAGTACTTAGTTATTGGAATTACTGTAAGTACATAGTATGTACACGAGTAACAGGACTGTAAAATATAGTTCTATCAATTTTTGGTATTGGATTAGTATGTTTTGAGTGGTTTAGAGTGTAACATTAATCATCTTAATGATTCCTGAGTTTTTAAACATTTTATTTTATTTTATTGAACATTGGTACTTTAACAGGTTACATGGGTATTCAGTTGTCCCCAACATATCATTGAGCACATCTCCAGTGGTGGGACAAAAACTGTGAAAAACATTCACACAGGTCGTACAATTAGAATTAATCAAGAAAAGAAAAGAGCCTAAAAGCAAATGATCTGCACACTCTGTACATGAGGAATGACTTCAGTGATCATGTCCAAGGTTTCCCTATTCATGCTCCTGTGGATTGCACGTGCTTCAGGACATGCTCGAGTGTAATGCTAAAGACAGAGTTGTTTGGCAATGATATAGTCCTGAGCCGACCCAAGAGCAGAGGTGGGTAGAGTACCCAAAAACTGTACTCAAGTAAAAGTACTTATAGAAATATTTACTCAACTAAAAGTACTTGTATAAATATTTACTCAACTAAAATTACTTGTATTAATATTTACTCAACTAAAAGTACTTGTATAAATATTTACTCAATTAAAAGTACTTATAGAAGTATTTACTCAAGTGAAAGTACGTATATAAATATTTACTCAACTTACTTGTATAAATATTTACTCCACTAAAAGTAAAAGTGTTTATATAAATATTTACTCAATTAAAAGTACTTATAGAAGTATTTACAAAAGTAAAAGTGCTTATAGAAATATTTACTCAAGTAAAAGTACTTATTGGAATATTTACTCAAGTAAAAGTATGTATAATAAATATTTACTCAAGTAAAGTACTTATAGAAATATCTACTCAAGTAAAAGTGCTTATAGAAATATTTACTTTAGTTCCAAAAAATATTAAACTGCAAAAGTTTCCTACACTGGCAATAAATCAATATATTAGAATGATTTCTGAAGGATCACATGAATCTGAAAACTGGAGCAACAGCTGATGAAAATTCTGATTTGCAACACTGAATTAAATTACATTTCAAAGTATTTTATGTATTTCATGTATAACCTCTGACACGGAGAAGAGTGAAAACTCCTCACATGACCGTCTACCGAACATCATAACAAAACAAGTGCACATTGATGGATCTTCCATCTGTTCTGCAAAATTTAAACAAATATAGCCTAGATTTCTGCAAGTGTAAATATTGTGAAAATATCAATATTAATTGTGTCTAGGCAAAGGCATTCCTCCTAGAACAGGTCGCGCGCCACTGCACTCAACGCTCTTGATGTTCTTAAACTTTCTGTTACAACTCTGAGTGAGAACCGTTTCAGACGACAGAACTGAACGAATCATTTGAACTGATTCACGAACCGATTCACTGGTTTGATCAAGCCTTTGAACAAAATTGACTCAAAAGAATGAATCATTCGCGAATGGGCATCGCTCATTGCCCAGAGAAAAGTAGACGGTGCGTCTTAAATAAATTGAAGCATTTTTAACTTGTATTGCATTAAGATAAAGTAACAAGAGGAGTGCCCACAGTAACGAAGTAAAAGTACAGCTTTTGAGTAAAATGTATTTGACTAAGAGTAAAAGTACCCATTTTTAAATATACTTTAAAAGTATTAGTTACCCAAAACAAATACTCAAGTAAATGTAACGAAGTAAAGGTAACTCGTTACTACCCCCTCTGCCCAAGAGCAGGGCTATAAAGATGTGATTTAAAGGTGTACACACATTTGAGCCGTCACTGATAGCAGTCATAAAAAGTGGCGCGTTTCCATTACCCTTCAAATTGCGCAAAATTAAATTGCGAATTGAAAATACGCCTAATGGAAAAGGGTCAATTTCACAAAAACTCCTATATCGCAAAAAAGTTTTTACGCTCGCATGAGGTGGTTTTTCAGGCAATTCGATAAAGGAATATTTCGCAAAACTGTATTTGAAATGGGTTTTCTGCATTTACAGGTCACATGACATATGTAAAATGTCATATAATAATTATTCAATGTACTATAACCTCCAAGAAACACTTAATACGTGGTCGTTCTAGAATTTAAGGGACTTTCCCTGCCATTAATGTTTAGATAATTTACACTGACTACACTTGTCTTTGGCGCAGTGTGGCTCATATATGGCCACTGAAGCTGACGCTCTAGTCAATGTTTGTTTATTCCAGCCACACCACGCATGTTTCTGAAGTGGCTCTCCGTGTGTTAGGATTGTGGACTGTTTTGTGTGTGTTTTGCTCCTCATGTGTTCCCTGTGACCCAGTTTCTCCTTCACCTTGATTGTTAATTTGATTCCAGGTGTGTCTCATCGTCTACCCCAATTACCCTGTGTTTAAAAGCTCCAGTCCTTCTGTTAGTGTTTGTCGGGTCTACTTCGTCATGTTTGTGTGTCTCCATCCACTTCCTGTGTGAATGACCCTTGTTTGGATTATATTAAAGACTGTTGAAATAGATTCCTCGTCTCCTCGCTCCTTCCATCACGGATTGTGACCTCTGTGTCTACCCTCCGTTTTGTTTCCGTTGTGCCCCATGGATACCCTCGTCCAGAATGAATATCTTCTCCTCCTGCTGGAGCAGGGGTACCGGTCTCTCAAGGACCATATGAGACTGTTCCAACTACCCGGACGACACGCTCTGCTCATTCTATAATGCGAGCCTGAACACCACTAGCAGAGCGCTGTCGTCCGAAGATGGTCCTCGAAAGGATTTCGCCGCCTTTGTAGAGTGGACTCTGGTGAAAAATGGATCGCCCCTCACCATCTCTCCCGAGGATGCCCTTGCTAGATCCACTCCAGACCCAGAACCCAGCCCACCATCTCCCCGCGGTGCGGAGCACCAGCCCGAGCCCACCGATGACTGAGAACCATTTCCCGCTGCGATCTGCGAGCCAGCGCTAAGCCGAGCGACTGAGCGGGTGATCAACCCAGAAGTTGAGCCCAACCCGTCAGACCAAGAGCGAGAGCCGCGACAGTGCCCACCACGAGAGAGCAAGCTGTGGACGGAGTGGAGCTCCGCCCCCTGCACCGCAGCTGAGGGTGAGCTGGAAACACATTTGGGACTGCTAGACATGGAGCGGGATCTGATAGAATGGGATGCTGCTCTGGAAATCGAAGAGCCCCCTCTCCTTTTTCCGTCGTCCCCACTGGTTTCGTCCAGCTCTCCTTTGTCCTTGATTCCCTTGTCCAACCCTGAAGGGGCTTCAGATCCACCAGTGCCCGCTCCTCGGAAGTGTCATCCAGTACCATCTCCTCGAAAAAGCCCACCCTCCCACTCGCCCGCTCATGCCTCCTCCACCGCTGTCGTCTGGCAGCCCCCTCGCTCGCTCGCCCTCAGCCCCCTATATGTATGGTGCGAGCCCCGTGTGTCTGCCATCCTCCAGCGTCACCGGGGCTGGAGTATCCCTCACCTCCGCCTCTAGCCTCCTCGGCCCTGACTCCGCCTCGGCCCGTAGACCAAGAGGCTCTACCTCGGCTCCTAGCTCCCTCGCCTCCACCGTGAACCATCGATCCACCAGCTCCACCGGGCTCCCTCATCCCTCCGGCTCCGCCTTGGTCGGGCATCGACCTGCTGTCACCTCTGGACTAGGGCTGCACGATATTTTGCATGCGATAGTCATGCGCATCTCGTCAGTAAAGACGGTTCTGTGATTAGCCGTAAATCTCCATCAGCTGTTTTCAAATGGAGCGGCAAGTAATAGACAGAGCTGTAGTTCACTGACAAGCAATGCTATTCGCACTCAGAATCGCAGATGGATCGCATGCGATAGTGAACATGATATTGCGTAGCTTGTCAGTGAACTACGGCTCTGTGTATCAAATGCCGCTCCATTTGAAAGCAGGTAATGGAGATTTACGGTTAATAACAGAAACGTCTTTACTGACGAGATGCACATGACTATCGCATGCTATATATCGTGCAGCCTTACTCTGGACTCCTCTCCTCTGGCTGCGCCTTGTCGCTCCATCGGGCTCCTTCCTCCCGTCTGCTCCACCTGGGTCCTCATTCGCTCCGGCTCCACCGCGTATCTCCGGAGTTCCGCCTCGGTCACCAGAGCCAGGATCCTCCGCATCCCCCTGGCTCGTTGGCTCTCTGCCTCGGGCTCCTCCATCACCTGTTCTGCCGCCATTGCTTGGCCCCCTGGAGTCGGCGCCATCCCCCCTCCATGGCTCCTCCCTCCGTCGGGTCCACCGGGGGTCGTTATGGCTGTGGCCTGGTCCAGATGTGCGCCTCCTGCTCCGCGTCCTTACTATCTCTTTCCTGGCTCCTACCTCCTTCGTCGCCTCCCTGGTCTCTGTCTGCCGGCCCCCTCCTGACCCTCCTCCTTAGTTCCCTCCCGCCCTCCCCTCCCCATTTTATGTTTTTACGGTGCGAGGACACACCTTCCATGGAGGGGTGGGCCGATTTGTCAGGATTGTGGACTGTTTTGTGTGTGTTTTTCTCCCCATGTGTTCCCTGTGACCCAGTTTCTCCCTCACCTTGATTGTTAATTTGATTCCAGGTGTGTCTCGTTGTCTTCCCTAATTATCCTGTGTTTAAAAGCTCCAGTCCTTCTGTTAGTGTTTGTCGGGTCTACTTAGTCATGTTTGTGTGTCTCCAGCCGTTTCCTGTGTGAATGACCCTTGTTTGGATTATATTAAAGACTGTTGAAATAGATTCCTCATCTCCTCGCTCCTTCCATCATGGATTGTGACACCGTGCTGCCTGTAAATTGTAAAAATACACGCCTACGCCTCTTTGAATAAATATATCCCAAATCTCACCAAAATCTGTTACCATTACTTATCGCGAGATTCTAAATGTTATGTTTTAGTCGCATAACACCTGTTAATGGAAATGCCGTCATTTCAAAATACTTTTTTATCGACATTTATAAAATATCGCCAAAGTTTTGCGCAAATCTGTAATGGAAACGCGCCTACTGGAGACATGCAAAAATGTATCTTTCCCTATGTTTGGACTGTGGAATATAAATCAACTGCTATCACACATTTCCTTTCAGTATGAGAACTGAACATATATTCTCAACTAACCCCTTTAAATAAAATGGGGGAAAAATCATGATTGAAATGCATGGACATGCTAAGAAATTAAAATGATTCAAAGTTGTATAATAATGTGTGTGCAATATATATATATTTTTTAATGACAAAGTTGATATTGCAAGCAAAAAGTTGCATCAGTTCAACAAAGTCCTGCAAAGAAAACATTATTTCCCAATCATACTATTCTATGTGATTGTATGGCTCTTGAAAGGTGTGTTAGATAAAGCTGTGATGATTGCTAGTACAACTTTACATTGTGAGAACAAAGAAATATTTACAGTCAAATAAATATCATGTGGCCTTAAGTCTGTTTGTCTTTTTAAAAATACGTGCTTGCGAAGATGAAGACAATGCCCTTTAAATTTCCGTTAGATGGGACGCGTATGACTACTGTATAATAAAACTATAAATTAAATAAAAATTATTTCAACAAATTATTTTACAAGTAAAAGCAAAATGAATAAGTCACTTTACTAAATGTAAACTTTAAAGTCAGAAAATCATTGCAAGTTTGTAGTTCAAACATAAACACAATTAAAAATGTGTTTTCGATCAATGTAACATTCTTCAGGGGCAATCATAACTACACACTATACTGCAGATATATATATCAGCTCCTCCAAATATCAGTTATATCAACAAGCAACAGGATATGATGTCATACTCTAAGGCTTCTTTAACTAACTTGTCTAATGGATGAGGGTTACAGTTTTCAACAAATAGCATATAATAATACATTAAAAAGGTTCAAACGTACCATCTACTCCACTTTCCACACAGCAAGCCATGCCGGCTTTTATTTTCTTATCGAGACTATTTCAATTTGTGATGTATTGACCCTCTATTGGTCAAATATTTTTTGCACAAATGTGTCCCTGGAGCACAAAAGCAGTCATAAGCAGCACAGGTATATTTGTAGCTATAGCCAACAATACATTGTATGGCTCAAAATTATAAAAAATTTTTAATGCCAAAAAATCATTAGGATATTAAGATCATGTTACATGAAAATATTTAGTAAATGTCCTAACGTAAATATATCAAAACTTAATGTTTGATAGTAATATGCATTGCTAAGAACTTAATTTGAACAACTTTAAAGGTGATTTTCTCAATATTTAGATTTTATTTTATATTTGCACCCTCAGATTCCAGATTTTCAAATATTCTCCAATCATAACAAACCATAAATCAATGCAAATAGTATTTATTCAGCATTCAGATGATGCATAAATCTCAATTTTGAAAAATGGACTGGTTTTGTGGTCCAGGATCACAAATATTACCTTCAGTACAGAAGCAAATGGGAACTGTTTACCCTCTCCAGTGTTTGATTAGTGTGAAACCCAATAATTTCTCCGATCTTATCTAGATGTCTGATCTCAAATGTGTGATATTTGACGGTTCTCCATACCCCACACACACACACACACACACACACACACTCTTAAAAATAAAAGGTGCTGGACAGGTTTGTTACAGCGATGCCATTGAAGAACCATTTTTAGTTCCACAAAGAACCATTCAGTCAAAGGTTCTTTAAAGAAACATCTGAAGAACCTTATTTCACCACAAAGAAGCTTGAATGGTTCTTCAAATGTTAAAGGTTCTTTATGGAACCATTCAGACAATACATTTTCAAGAAGCACCTTTATTTTTAAGAGTGCATGATCACTCCTCACATGTAGTAAATCAATGACAATCGATTAATATGATTACAGACTTCCACCTTCCATTAACCACTGATAGTTAACCGTCTAGAAAGCAGAGCAGCGTTCGCTCTTATCCGCGGGAGGCTTTCGCCCAACGTTGAATCTGGGTTTGAAAGAATGCTCTGATATCAGCTGATTTATTTCGTTTTGCTTGTAAGTTGCCAGTTTTTGAGTGAGCCAAGGCGCTTTGGGTTCACCCACTCCTCCTTGAAAGTATTTCATACACACCCGGCCTATTAAAAACACAATCTCTGCGATATTCAACAAGACACAGACTCCAGACACGGCCAGCATGAAGATAGTGAAGACGGTCTTCTCTGTAGGACGCGACACGAAACAGTCTACCGTATTGGGACAGGGATAGGAGTCACACTTCACGAGACGCACCATCTTGATATCCGGATAGATCGAGTAAAAGATGTACAAGAAAACCACTTCGAAAATGATGCGGAAGACGATGCTTATTATGTAGGTCCACCACAGAGCACCGGTGATCTTGAACTTCTGGCTCTTGATGTTCTCGAAGTCCTTGGCGCTGCCGCGTCCGGAGATCTTGAGGATCTTCTTCTCGATGTGCCGGCGGTGAGCGATGTGCATGGCCACCAGCAGAGCCGGCGTGGTCACCAGGATGAGCTGCAGGGCCCAGAGGCGTATGTGTGAGATGGGGAAGAACTGGTCGTAGCACACGCTGTTGCAGCCGGGCTGCTGGGTGTTACAGGTGAAGCCTGACTTTTCGTCGCCCCACACGCTCTCGGCCGCCACCACCAGCACCATGATCCGGAAGATGAAGATGACCGACAGCCAGATGCGGCCGATGCCTGTCGAGTGCCTGTTCACACCGCTGATCACTGCGTAAAACGATGCCCAGTTCATGGTGCACTCGAGGACTGCGGAGAAGAGGAGATATCAAGTTCAATCTTTTATTTGTACTGCATTTGTTTCTTTTGAAAGTCTTACTATTACTATTAGTATTACTACACACTAATGCATTCATATTCATATAAATGATGAATACTGAGTAATATCAATTAACTACATGTACTTACTATATGGTTAGGGTTAGAATGAGAGTTTGGTTTAGGGTTATTGCATGCAGGAGCGTGCAAAGTGATTTGGGGGCCCTAAGCAAATTCCAGCTGGGGCCCCCACACAATATATCTGTGTCCTTTTATGCTTAACCCTTATTTTACTCACTCGCACTTCACTGTAAACCCGGATAAGTAGAATTTACTTAAAAAAAACCAGGTAACCGATTGCCTTAAAATTTTTAAGTAATGAAGCATTAGTTGAATAAGTGAGGTGAACTACGTTCAATGTACTTAAGCCCATAATGGAATGGAATAGAACATTTAAGTTGAATGTACTTATAACCGAGTTACAGTAACTGAAGATACTTAGTTTAAACAATCTTTCCCCACCCATTTATTTAACTCAGCTTGTTAAGTAAGCATTACTCCATAACTAATTTAACTAAGTTGTATATTCTAACTGACCCAACTTAACTTTTTGTTCCTGAAACTCAAAATATATTTCAATTAATAGAGCCATGTAAAATACATACATACAACTGCAACATTACACAACATCCAATTGTATTTTTATTGAACATGTCCTTTTTTAGCAACAAAAGAAACAAAGCCATGGCCTAATAGGGTTCTAGTGTGTAGTTTCCTCAGTGATGGTAAGAAAAGAAAAAAAAATATCTTCCTCTTTACTGCCAATCATTACAATATTGTACTGCACCTCTTCAAATTTGGTTGACAAACTGCAAAACTCAGCCCTGTTGCTCAGACAAACTGCAAAAATCAGCCCGGTTGCTCAGACAAACTGCAAAACTCAGCCCTGTTGCTCAGACAAACTGCAAAACTCAGGGGTTGCATGGGTGACGTCAATGCCGTGTCATGCCATCCCGCCTTGTGCCGTCCTCGAGCTTCTACATTTCAAAATAAAAGCTTCACAGAGCTTCTACTTTTCAAAGTAAAAGCTCAGGTCTGGAATAAAATACTTTTTGTTAAAAAAATCTCTCTATAATATAAATGCAGATTATCATGCTAATGAATAAAATACTTAAAGCTAATGCTTTAAATATTTGGTGTTTTTTAACTAAAAAGTAAGATACATGCAGACTATCATGCTGATGAATAAAATACTTAAAAAATATATGTCCGTCTATAAAATAAATGCAGACTAAATTTTAAATGAGGTTTGATCAAATGTATGTTAACATCAGGGACACAACAATAACGTCCAGAAATCACGAACTTACCAGTGACTCCATCAGGAGAATAATTTGCGATTTCGTATTTTGTTTTTGACCCTCTGAACTTACCGTTGGACAGGCAAAACTTGATGATATTAAGTTGTTTTAGCTCAAACACATAATTACAATAAGATAGGCCATTAAAAAGTACAGTTTACTCAGAATTCATAATTAATGTAAAGAAAGACACATGTTTAAGTAATACAAACTCAGTTTGTTTGAGTAGACACTACTGATTGGACTTAAAAACTCAATTACAATAAGAAAGGACAAGAAAAAGTTCAGCTTAATCAGAATTAACAAGTAATGTCAACAAATTAGACACATTTAAGTAATATGTACTCAATCTCTTTGAGTTGAATCAAAATCTGGGTTTACAGTGTTTATCTATCCCTTAACAAACAGTAATTAGTCAACCTGCTGCTGATCTAAAACCAAATTTGGCTACCTTGTTTTTTTTTTTTTTTAGATCGCAAATGAAGACATTATCAAAAAAGTAAAAGACCTTGCACTTGTACATTTAATAAATTGTACACCTTTACAATCTTTTTACAAACATAAAACTATCCCATGCAGCTCATTCCATATTCCACGTGTTCTGAAGGCACGCTGTAGGGTTTGCCGAGAAACAAATCGAAAATAAAACCGACTATTAATGGAAAATCTCCAGTCATTGCATTCGTGCATTTATATGAGTACGAGCAGTTTGCGCCTTGGAGAAGCATACAAGAGAGTCATTTAGAAAAATAAAATGGTCACTTTAAACACAAGACGTTTGTTACTGAGGTGAATATCTCTGTTCTGAGACAGAGTAAAGAGCGCTCCGTCTATAATCACTAGAGCTGCTGCTCACTTCAGATCATTGCGATCTCACGATGCTCCGTTAATAAGCTCTACACTGCACAACGAATCGACACAGTGTTATAATGAGCTTGCAGAACTCAGCACTTAACAGAAACTCGGCATTTTGATCGTTAGTGGACTCTAACTTAAACACTTCTGGTCATTGCCTTCAAGAAATTAACAGATATGTCTGTGAATGGCTACATTGATCAACAATATCACATGGGGCCCCTGATTCCTAGGGGCCCTAAGCGGCCGCTTACATCGCTTATTGGTTAAGTCCGCCCCTGCTTGCATGCAATTATGCATAATGCGTTGTTATTATAACAGTACGTGTATGTAACAAGGACACCTTAAAATAAAGTGTTACCTAATTTTAAGTACAATTAAGAGTAATCCATTACTTGTAGTTCAAGGAAAAAGTAGGAATTAATTACTTAGTAATGCATAAAGAAGCTTTATATTTGAAATAGTATGCATTATGTTCAAAAACAGGCACAATATGTATTTGCTCACATCTTTTTTATTAAAAGACTTGCTAACACTTTGCTTTAAGGTGTCCTTGTTACACATTATGCACTTGCTATTATAAAAATTAATTACGCATAAATACATGCATTTGTTAATTTTGAAAGTGTAACTTAAATGTTTGAAATTAGTTTAGCCTGTGTTTTTAAGAAAATAAAAGTGTTACTCTTGAAAATAAAGCTGCTTTATTGGCACGGTTTCATGAAGAACCTAACGTTGATGTAAACTTTCTGTTGGACAAACAATTATCTTAGACAGAAAAGGTTATTTAGATTACAAAGTTCAACTCTCGGTCTTAGATATCAGTCAGGTTTGTAATGGCTTCTCATAAAAAATATTTATTTGAAGGTGTCCTTGTGACAGTGTAATCATTCATGTAAGTACTGAGTAATATTAATTAAATACATGGGTTTGGTTTAGGGCTACTTGCATGTATTCATGCATAATTATTTATTATAATAGCAAGTACATAACGTGTAACAAGGACATCTTAAAACAAAGTGTTCGCAAATATTTTAATAAAAAAGTTGTGAACAAATACATATCGTGCCTGTTTTTGAACATAATACATACAATTTCAAAAATGTCATTGTATTTGCATAAAGAAGCATAAAAGCTTATTTATGCATTACTAAGTAATTAATTCCTACAAGTAAAGTAAGGGATTACTCTTAATTGTACTTAAAAATTAGGTAACGCTATTTTAAGATGTCCTTGTTACACGTTTCATATACTTTCTATTATAATAACAATAAATAATGCGTAACAACATGCAAGTAACCCAAAACCAAACCCTCATCCTAACCGTAACCATATAGTAATTATGTAGTTAATTAATATTACTCATAATTGCACTGTAACATGGACACCTTAAAATAGTGTAACCAAAAATCACTTAATAATTAGAGTTACTCCTGATGGAATTACATTAAATATTATAATCTATTGAACAATCGGTAACACTTTAGTATATGGATAAGTTCACACTGGTTGCTTATTAACATGCATATTATTAATATATAGGCTGTTTATGAATACTTATAAAGCACATATTCTGCATGAGCATATTCTACATGCTTAATCATATCTCAATACCTAAACTTAACTACCTTACTATTAATAAACAGAAAAAGTAGGAGTTTATTATGGCAAAACTCATAGTTAATGCTTTGTTATTAGCAATAATTAAACCTTCAAATAAAGTGTGACCGAATAAATCTATATAAAACATCAACATTTTACATCTAAACATCTTTTAATGTAACCGTCTGCCTTTAAATACATTGGTCAGCTCAAGAATGATTAATGCAATTTAATATTATTTATATGAGAGACTCAAAAATAGCCGTTTAATGTCTATCCTTGTATTGTTCAAATGTGACATTTAGAAAGTACTTAGTAAGAAATGCAATACATTTTACAGAGAGTAATTAGTACAGTAATCGAAAGACACAAATGTAATTAGTAGCTAGTAAGTAATTACTTTCTTAGAGTAACTTAATTTGTTATTGCCTTGCGTAGTTACATAATTATACCTAAAATGTGGAAAATAAAGGGTAATTAAGTCGAAAACATTTGACTGGTAATGTGTACAACCTAATCAGATATGTCACACGCAACATGACTAAACATCCAATTATGCAATTTCAAGATTACTGTAATCACAACAAATAAAACAATAAAATGCAGACACCAAATTCTGAATATTTTACCAGGTTCAGTCCGTGAGAAAGCAGCTTGTGCTGTACCAGCTCCGAATATGAAGAACAGCAGACTGGGTTCTTGGCATTTGGATACTTGGTTGACTACAATAAAAAAGAGTTGTGGTTAATTTGAGCTGGCTAAGAGCCGATGTTCTTGAACCACCTGACACAACCTGGCCAATAGCAGGCATTCGGTTAGCCCACATATACACTAATACGGGATATTAAGCTCAGAGCATCTGTATAAACTACATGATCCCAATAACGATTTCAATTTTACAATGTGCTCCAAAAATAATATGAACATCTCCAAGAGTGAAAGGAGCGATTTACCTTCAGCTGTGATGATAAACAGATATTTCCATGAACCAGCGAATGCTCAGCATGCCCTTTGGATTTATGCACTACTAGCCACAACCCTGCACCATGGCGATCGTATGCACTTATATAACCCATTTATACACAATGCAGCTCTTTATGGAGGCTAACAAGACTCTTCAGAATTCAGATCAAATGCCTTGATTTCCACCCACCCGGGGCAGAAGAAAGAATCTGTGTGGACACAATGAGCAGCAACGTTATTCATTGTGCCTGGCAGGGAGAGGAAACGAGGGGCGTTTCACTTCATCAAACACAGCACAATTTATCAAAGCAGGTCAAGTTGTCATGAAATAACACTGTCAGGTTGTGGTGCAATATTTCCAGGTTCAAACTCTGGTGAAATCCTTCAGATTCTGTGAATGGTGTGTTTGAGAGTTAACCGTTTCTTCTGCGTTTTGTTGCATGGCTCTAACTTTGGCCGGTTGAGTTCAGTCAATCAGGAAAACAACCATTTCACAAGCTGGTGATTTCATGTGAATGTGTATGTTTTGTATAAAAATGCATGATTTGCAGAAAAAGGTAAGCATGAAGGTCCACCCCTAAACTGGGTTTCTGCAGGTCTTACAAAAGGTCTAAATTCAGCCTTATACAAATTAAGGCCTTAAATCAGAGCACAAAGTCTTGAATTCATATAGTCATGCTTTCCAATACAAATATATAAACATCCTTAAATCAAGATACATGTACTTGAAACAAAATAAAGGTAAAACGAGTATAAATATCCATCAATGGTGTATTTCCCTTTGAATATTTCTTTTTTCTGAGTCTAATTTAGTTTCACAGAAAGCAAAACTTGAGTAAATTTGGCTTCTCAAGTGCGTCTTAATATTAAAATACACTTGCATTGAAAAACAAAGGAAGAGCATCGTGCTTTTGCAGTGCAATCAGAAGATACAGTGAAAGTTATATTCATGTTCAAGTTAAAAAATTAAAT
Source organism: Gymnocypris eckloni scoliostomus (assembly GCA_027564155.1). Taxonomy (NCBI): domain Eukaryota; kingdom Metazoa; phylum Chordata; class Actinopteri; order Cypriniformes; family Cyprinidae; genus Gymnocypris; species Gymnocypris eckloni. Next base: position 2,495,294 of record CM050426.1, read on the forward strand.
AAAAATAAATATTATTTTCTAATACAATTTACATTTAGAGAACATATTGACATATTGTTCCCATAAAATTTTTCACTAAATTTTGTGTACCTGGTTTAAAAAAAGTTTTGTTTTAAATATTTTTTCATATTTATTAATTGCTTATATACTTTATTAATTCTATTTAATAATTTGACAATTATAAGAGTAATTCAATTGATCAGTTTGACAAGCAGAACAAAATTTTAAGCACAAATTAAAATAAAAAAAATGAGAATATATTTTAAACAACCCAAATCCATTGTAACATGTTCTGCAGCACATACAACACAGGAGTAGCACCACAAACAAGCTCAAAGTCAAGGTAATTTTTATTTATATAGCACCTTAAAACAGCATTAATGCCGAACAAGGTGCTTCACGATAACAAGACAATGATAACAAATACAAAGTGTAACAATTTAACCCATAAAACCACTTAACTCACTAAGAACAACATATCCAAAAATGAAAAATAGGCCTGAGAAAACGGTTTTGTTTCAGAGATGATTTAAATGCAGATATAGAAGATAGATTGAGGTAATGAGTTCAACAGCTCAGGGGCTAATACAGATCACCTTTAGATTTCAAACGAGACAAAGGGACAGTTAGTAGATTATCAGACGATGATCTCCGAGGTCAATATGGACAAATAAGTTCTGAGATGTAGACTGCAGCCAGACATGCAAGGCATTAAATACGAAAGTTAAAACCTCAATTCTAAATTGAACTGATAGCCAATGTAAATGTGCTAAAATAGGGGTGATATGCTCCCTCTTTTTCTTTCACATTAAGAAGCGGGCTGCATCATTTGGAACCAGTTGCAAACGTGAAAGGGAAAACGGGTTGACAAAAGCATATAAAGTATTACAATAATCAAGCCTTGTTGAAAAGGCATGAATAACTCTCTCTAGATCATCTCTGTCAAAGCTAGTTTTTTCCAGCTTAGAGGTTTGACAGAGTTTATTTGTTTGCCGCATTTGATCTCTGTAGAGCGTGTAGGACTTGATAGTACAATCCCTTAGAATACCGCACTTTGCTGACATCTTGAGTGGAGATAAGGTGTAATCACTTCATTGGGGTCATCAGGTGGGAACTCTCGTTCCTTGGTGTTTCGTTGATAGGTCCACGACACCACCAAAGGGCTCAACAGCAATACATGGCGTGGACTGAACGCCTCTAAGTTAGAATTCCGCCTAGATGTGACAATCCCACAGCGCCGCTGGACTTTGATTGGCCTGGGATAGCCGGTCGACCCCCCGGGGCGGCCGGTGCGGAGAGTCATACATTACTGGACCGGGGAGCGGACGAACGAGTGCCGCCCCTCTCTTGAAGCGAACCTAAAGTTTGTGAAGAACCCGGTGCTAAATGATTCGTAGATGACCTGATTCTGGGTCAGGGTTTCGTGCGTGGCAGAACAGCCCTAACCCTAACCCAGGTGCGCTCCCCTCTGTTTTTACCCCTCTAAGTAATTTTGCAGCCCATTTGGGATCCTTCCTTTTTATCCACAGCCAGTTGCTGCTTCGCTCAGCAGCCTATGACAGCAAACTAATGGCTTGTTGTAAGGCCTGTCCTCCGACTCCCAACCCCTTCAGTAGCATGATTGATGCCGTGGCTACAAAACCTCTGCACCCAACCTCTACGGGGAGCAACTGAGTTTGCAACCCCATTGTATTACTTCGGCTACTAGGTCTGAAGCCTTTTTTGTTAATTTGCTTCACCAATTGCAGCCTCCCACGGCACAGTTAGTTTTACGATGAGCAAGGACTTTTGTGAGGTTGACCACAGTATTAGGTCTGGTCTGAGGTTAGCTGAAATTATCTCAGGTATGTCAGCTGAGCCTCTGGTCCAGATCAACCTGCATTTTCCAGTCTCGGGCAGTGTCCAACAGGGTTGTTTCCATTTTTGTAGTTGGTTTTACTGGAAGCTGCCTTGCTCTTACGAAGGTGGTGGCTTTTGAGAATCCAGGCGTTGGAGGAGGAAGGGCATTGGTTGTGGTTCTCCTAACCTGCCGGATAATCGCCAATTGCCTCAGAGCCTGATTGTGCCTCCAGGTTTTCCGTCCTTGGGAAAGACTGGTTTTGCAACCGACGAAGATATGCTTTAGCGTTACTGGGGTTTGGCAGAGAGGACATGATGGATCGTCTCCAATCCACTGGTTTAGGTTATTGGGTGTGGGGAGAACATCGTAGGTGCTCTGATGATGAAGCTCAATCTGCTTCCTTCCATTTCCCAAAGATCCTTCCAGTTGAGTTTACGCTACTCTAGACTTTCCCAGTTAGACAGCCTTTGTGCCTCTCTCTGCCTCCTCCTGCTGCCGGACCTCGGCTACTATCAGTTTTCTCCTCTGGGTGGATGTTGCTTTGTTCCATATGGGTCGGCTTGTCCCAAGTCCAAAACCCCCTATTCCCTGCTGCACCTGTACTACAATATCTCCATGCCTGAGAGTGGAGCTTGCTGTATGGCCTCAGTCGGGGTCCACTTGCTTCCAGTTGCCAATTTGGGAGCAGCTGCTTGTATTACAGCATCTTGAGACTTGGCCAGGGTTATGCCCAGTCTCACTTTGGTGCACTTGTACTCTTCAGTTAGGCTAGAGACAGGCAGTTCCAGGGCACTTCTCCCGTACAGGCCGATATTACTGAGACATCGCGGGAGTCCAAGCCACTTCTTTATATAAGAACCGACTGTTCTTTCCAGCTTCTCGATTTTGGTAATGAGCACCTTGTAGACTGTTAGAGGCCACATTATTTGAGGGATCAACCCGAAATGCAGGCACCACAATTTCAGCTTGCCAGGAATCAATGTGTCATTTATACTGCCAAGGACTTTAATGGTTTCTTCCCTCAGTTGGTCACTCTGATCTGAATCAAAACAACACCCAGGTTCTTTAAATGAGTATGGATATTTGCTTGCAAGCGTCCTAAACTAGAAGACAGGTCGTTGACCAAATTGAGAGAGCAAAACAGAATGACTTCAGTCTTGTTTTCATTTAACTGAAGACAATTATCACCCATATAGCTTTTTTGTGTCATTTACACAAGCAAGCAAGTCAGATAAGGAATTTGATCCAGTTTTAATTAGCATGTACAACGGGGCATCATCTGCATAAATGCGAATACATAAATGTAAAGAAGAGAGAGCATATAAAGCAAACAAAATCGGGCACAAGACAGAGCCTTGTGGCTCCTCACCAGTAACAGAGGCAGGCGATGAATGAGACACAGAGAAACTCCTCACAGTAAAGAAGTACTCAAACCAATCAAAGGCTGAATCACAGATGCCAACCTCAGTTTTTAACCTGTTTAAAAGAATGCTGTGATCTACTGTATTGAACGCTGCACTTAAATCCAACAGTACCAAAACCGCACAATATCCAGAATCCACAAATAGTAACAAAGATGTGTATCACTCTTAACAAGGCCGTTTCAGTGCTATGCTTAGATCTAAAACCAGACAGAAAAAGATCCTGTATATTATTCTTAATTAAGTAAGGTGATAACTGATTTAAAACAGCTTTCTCCAATAATTTTCATAAGAATGGAAATGTCAAAATATGTCTGTAATTGTTAAAATCAGAAGGATCAAGATTTGCTTTAAGCAGTGGATGAACCATGACGTTTAAAACGAGATGGAAATGAACTTGTCTGTAAGGAATTGTTCATAACAGAATTAATATTAGGTGCAACTGGATCCAACACTTCCTTTAGTGGCGTAGTTGGTGTAAAATGTCAAGAGAACAAGTGGTTGATCCTAAACTGGACACTGTGTTCAACAACTTGAGATGGGATGGACATGTGAAAATTTAGCAGGACTTGATGGACTACTTAGTACAAACAGTCTTTATTCAGAATTCAAAACATTTAGGAGAAATAGCAAACCACATGACCTGAAACAACAAACCACGTGCTACGGGCTTAAAGACAGACTGAGTATAATCAACAGAAAACAGAACAGGTGTGTTAATTGACAACAAAGGAAACTAACAATAACTGGGAAATCAGGAAAAATTAACAGCGAAAACAACCAAAACAGACTATACACATTACAGCTCAACAGACGTGTGCCGCAGATTAAGAAGGCAGATTCAAGCACATGTTGGGCCCTTGAGATAGTTTATGGTTCCTCAAGTGCTAATGTTTACTCTTTAAATTCAGTTTTCACAATATTCCTGTTTTTTCCAGCAAGGCAATCTCGTGCGTCACTTCTCCACACGTCAGCTGGATATGAGGGAGAGAAAGGCATGAATCAGGAACTGTAGAGTAGGCCGAGTACAGTAACAATGTGAATATGTCCCTTTCAACACTCATCATCTGTGCATTCACTCTCTGTGTGGAAAATATGAAGCGTGCAGTCCACATTCCTGCAAAGACATTTGAGCACATTTACTGTAAATTGTTGTTCTTGTCTGATCATGAAAACTTTGCATGTTGTTGTTATTATTAATTTATCTTCTTCAAATTCAAGTTCTTTGTAATATGGTAACATACAAGTTTAGGCCTAGTGTAGTTCTGATACACCAATAACATGTACTGACATCCTTCTCTGAGGAATGCATTTAAAATAACCAAATTACATTAATATGCACATCTGTTTCTACAAAGAATGTGAACGTTTTGCTTCTGAAAGACTGCCATGAGAACTGCAATTCAGAGCGTTTAAAAATGAAACGTATATTTCTGTTTTATTGCCGTTTTGAATGTTTGTATGGATATTATAAAGTACTTACAGTAAACTGACCCTCGCAGACAGGTGCATCAGGTGAAGAGATAATTAACAGTACAAAGACAGAGTCATAGAGCAGCGGCAGAAAGAAGCACTCAGACGTGGCACACTTGCCATTACTTGGACCAAAGCAAGCTCGTTTGTGCAGAATCAAGCCCAATACAATTAATGGAGATGTAGCCGGTGAGTTTTCATACTTTTCTTTTGAATTTTTTATTTTGTTTTTGTTTATTGCACATTATATCATTCTAAGAATATATTTGAACATTGTTGGTTTGTTTAATGGTTTACATTTATGCCAGTGATTCTTTACATTAAACATATTCAGATTAAAAGCTATAAAAGTCAAATCTGAGTATTTACTGTGAATATCTGTCATTTATTTACATGGTCTGCTTTATGGTAATTTAAAATCAAACATTTGGATCCTGTGTGTGCTAAATCCTGGTTGTGTTTGATTTTATCTACTTATGCTTGCTCTTAAGGTGGTATTTGTATTTGTTTAAGGGTTTTTCACCTGATTGATTGACCAAATTAACACTGCATCAAACTTTCAATAAAAGAAAAGTAGAGCAAATGTGTGGTCAATGAGTGAAATGAAAATAGCCATAACTAATAACTAGATTTATGAGTAACTTCCCCAACATAGCTCAACACAGAGCAGTTTGTTACATGTATAGACCAATACGAGTAACATAGAAAAATATTTATTGGCAGATCTGCATAAGCCAACAAATGTTATAAATCAAATGTGCAGTTTTTCTAACCAGGCACTGAATAGAGAAGCCATTAACAGGTCTTTCAGCACTTCATGAACAGTGTCTCTTAAGCAGCACTTCGAGAGAATATTTACACGTTCATGTCAAGTGCTTTAAACGTGTTAATGTGCTACAGAGTAAAATTACAGTTACAGAGTTAACAAACAAAGAACAGTGCATATTTCAGTATGAACAGAACACACAGTGAACTCTAATATTCTTGCTTCTATTTTACAATACCTGGTTATTTTTTGGACCTAGTCACGACTGCTGCAGACATTTAGCATGCCAAACATCTCACAGAGGCCGGTGTGTCTTTGATAACACACACTACACGACTGTCACACACGAACCAGCACCAGTTTGCTTTCAGCTTCAGCATTGGTCTAAGATTTCTACTAAATTGTCAGCGGGTGAGAATCAGGAGTAAAATCATGCAGTGTGTGCTGGGCATGCTCCGATCCGCCTTTTTCACCGCGAATACCAGTGAAGTTTTCATGTATATTCATAATGTGTATGACAAAAAATATATCATAAACTAGCCGGTCAGTGGATAATTCAGCAGCAAAAGTTATTCTAGCTAAAATCAGTGCACATTAATTTTAGAAATCCAAACATTTTGTGGGGAACACATAAATGTATAGCATATTTTTAAATAAGGCAACAATAACATATGGTAGATTGAACAGAACAAATACGGAGCGGCATGAAGCGCTTACAATATGTGTATCTGGTGTGCAGAATAATGCACTTGAAGCAACACCGAGTAAGCACTTTACATTAAAGTTCAAAGCACAAAGGGAAGAGACATTGATACATATTGTATTATATCTGTGCATTGATTGATTGTGCTTTCTTTTACGTTTTAAATTTCAGTTACTGTCTTGTTATCACAGACACCTGGTATCAAGTAACATGATTTAGAAACACTCCGGCAAGAAAACTTATTTTTATGCAAAATCATAGACATTTATCTACAAATCAAGTGTAATAATGGGAACACAGAATGATCTTGAGCTTAACCGAGCTGACTGTCGTGGGTTTGAAGGCTGAACGAATGACTGACAGCCACAGCGGAGAAAAGAGTCTGTGTGAACTTTAATGTAGGGACTTAAATATTCACATGTGTCCCTGGAGCACAAAAACAGTCATAAGCAGCACAGCTTTATTTGTAGCAATAGACAACAATACATTGTATGGGTCAAAATGATACTTTTTTCTTTTATGACAAAAATCATTAGGATATTAAGATCATGGTCCATGAAGATACTTCAACCGTAAATATATCAAAACGTAATTTTTGATTAGTGCATTGCAAAGAACTTAATTTAAACAACTTTAAAGATGATTTTCTCAATATTTAGATTTTTTTGCACCCTCAGATTCCAGTTATGTACTTTCATAACAAACCATACATCGATGGAAATATTATTTATTCAGATTTCAGAAGATGCATACATTTCCAAAACAATTTCCTAATAAAAAAATGTTTTATACTTAAGACTGGTTTCGTGGTCACACATGTATGGGTTCAGAAGACTTGGAATATAGTGCACAAAACGTTATTGTGCTTTATAATGCTTTTATGCAGCTTAACCGTAACACAGAATAATACACACAAAACATCCCTCTCTGACCGATACCCGATCCGACAAAGATTAGCAGTATCGGAGCCGATATCTGATATGAATATCATCTCTAGTGTGTTCCCATCATCTCTGCTGTGATCTGACAATAACTACATTAAACAAAGTTAATTATAAACAATTTACTATAGCATTTCTATGTAACAAAAAAGATGGCAGCACACAGAGTCTTATTCACAGCGTGCACGTCAATATTTATTTGGAAATGTGAAAGGATGAGATCAGCTACCAATTTAACATAAAACAGAATATTTTAGAGATTTATGTAATGCTTGTGAACGATATTTAAGTGAGAATGGGGTCACATCGTTACCTCATAGCACCAATCTTTCCCTTCTCCATGAAGAGTTGTCATCGAAGAGTTGAACGTCGTCTTCTTCTGGGTAAAGCCTGGCATAAAGAGTCTTGTTCTGCACTTTACTCTTGAACCAGCTGATCGCTTCAGAAGACCATGTTTCTCCATTCACTGGCCTCACCTATAACACACAAGTTAAAAACACAGCTCAAAGCACTCAAATTAATAAATAAACCGTACAGTAATATTACTAGAGTCACCCACATTCACCAGAGAGACCTGCAGCGCTTGGACAGGTTTGGATGCTGCTTCTCCACACAGTTCCTTAATATCCCAAAGAGAGACGCAAACAACATCTCCATAGTCAATCCTCCTGACCTCCACCTTAATGTCTGTGCAATCTCTGCTGCTGGGCCCTAAAATAATCATCACCATTAATATTTCATCACTGACATGAAAACAGTTACACTGCTAAAGCTACACATGAACAGTTCACCTAATAATGAGCTTTCAGTTATTGTGTATATAACTTATTCACACCTTTGTTAAACGCATCAGGAAAGAAAGTGTTTGACAGATAAAATCATGAATTAAAGTCTAAAAATGACATGGGTAAAGGGTAAGGATAATGAAAGACTGATGTTTGGGTGAACGGCTGATTTAAAACCGCTTTATCTCACCTCGACTCATCTGACAGATTCTGATGATCTGGCCGCGGCTCCACATCTCTTGCTTTAGAAACCAAACCATGACATAAACTCCAATGTCTGGGATGAGATTCATCTCTGCAAAAGATCTGCTGCCATTCCTCCTGATTAATCATAATGAAAACAGAAAGAGAGAGACATAAGACACAGTACTGCACAGACACAGTAATACAAATAAAGATATGAAACACACTCATCCTCAGAGCATCTAACATGTAGATGAGTTTATTTCTTCATCAGATTTGGAGAAATGTGTCGTTCCATCACTTGCTCAGTAATGGATGCCCTGCAGTGAATGGGTGCCGTCAGAAAGAGAGTCCAAACAGAGGAATATGCACAGATCAAGCATCATTTACAATCAAAAATATGCATGGATTTTGAAGTGAGAGGATAAGAAGGGATGGACTTCTTCACTGGAGCAACTGTTGTAGATTATGGACTGTATTTTGGGTTATAGATTAAACATATGGATGTATTTGTTTCTTGCAAACACGCAGCTTTGACTGGAGTGGTGTGATGTTTTATCAGCTATCATTCTTACGGCACCCATTCACTGCAGATCATCCATTGCTGAGACATTCCTCCAAATATGATGAAGAAACACACTCATCCTAATCTTGGAAGGCCTGAGGTTGAGCACATTTCTGGGTGAACTACTCCTTTCACTACTTACAGCATGATTTCAGAGAGTTCACAGAGGTTTGTCTCCTTGTGCTGGATGAAGAACTTGTTGGGGTTAATAATGTGGCTGATGATAACTGGCATCTCCTCAAATCTGCGGCTCTGAAACTCTGGGATTCTGGGATGTTCAGCGCGGTCATGTTCAGAGCGGTCAGCCGGTGTGTCGGGGCTTTGACCGTCCATCACACGCCACGGTTCTTCTGCTGGGGGACACACGCTTCGGCTCCAGAGATCAGGAACTTTACAGTCATCTTGGAAATTCAAATCTGTCATTTCATTTGGGAACGGCTCTGGTAAGGACTGATCTGTATCTGAGAAAATATCCCCAACGTCCCACAATTCAGTGTTTGTGGCAATCATCCAGTGGTGGGAAACATCAGCGCTGCTTTCTTTCTCTGCAAACACGGGCTTAGAAAAGCTCTTGTTCTCCTCAGCACCGGTCGAAGCCACGACTCTCTGATCCACAGACGCTGCTGCACTGATGTTTAGTTGCTGCATCAGACCAAATGAAGACTCAGTTATGTTCGGCCTGTATTTGACTTCATCAGCTGATGACACGAGATGTCTGCTTGATTTCAGAAAGTGCATGAGTTGAGAGCTTGACAGCTTCTGATGGTGTATTTGGTCATTCCCAACACTTGGATGAATGTGATTTGTGTTGAAGAGCTGGTTTTGACGGTCTCTGGCAGGTTTTCTCTGATTCATTTGATCTTCTGCAAACACTTCAGGCTGTTCTTGATCAAAAACATTCAACGTGTCATAACAGAGCTGCTGCTGGTATTTCTAATCTCAATTCAGATAAAAGTACTCGATTTGGAGGTTTAATGCTTCTTTTATCATTTAAGCAATTATTGCATCATTAATTAAACATTGTTTAGTATGGACCAGGGCTATGAATAAATGAGACGCTCCAGATATTTAAATGTTGGAACAAAAACACAAACTTTTTTTCTCAAAAGCAAGAACAGCTGATTGTGAAATCTGAGCACTTTTTGTTTCAATCTATGAGAATAACCAGCCTATGTTATAGTTTAAAGTTAAAGATATTTAACTTTGCATTGTAAAACATGAAGTCAAAATCGGTTTAATCTGATGCTGGGTGTTGTGCACGTTAAAAACAGAAGAATGTCTTAATCTCAAGGTTTTTAATGTCACATGTAGATGTTCCCTGCTGAAAACTGAAGTCATTGTTAATTACCTTTGCTTTGGTATGAGACTTGATGCATTTGCACGTGACACAAGTTCATAAAATAAAAATAAAAACAAAAGGTAAAATTCTGACGCTAACATCATATCATCAACAAATGAACAACAGCGAACAATAAAATATGCACAATAAGCGCATTGCTTAGTGAAGGGCATCATCGCCTGATTATCAGTACAATAATAAAAATGACTTTAATGAGTTAACTAGCAAATACTTGCATGTTAAAATACAAATCAATGCTCAATTGTTTACCTTCTCTGCGAGTTGCTTCGTTTCTCGGGACTGAATTTGTTTTGTGGATGTTCAGCGTTTAGAGTCTCTGTAAATAAGAAACACTTAAAAAAGCTCGTGAAGTGCTGCTGTTAGTTTTAAGCAGTGCAGTTTCTAGAGACGAACTTGGTGCTCGCGCCCCCAGCTGGAGGAGAAACACTGCACCTGGATTCAACACGTGTTGACCACAGCTGCAGGTTTAACCAATTTTTTTTTAAATGCATGAAAATAAACAAATGCGTAATTAATTAAAGAAGGTGACATGCAAAAGTCATTCTATTAAATCTTCGATGTGTGCTGTATCCAACTGACCCCCATCTTCACACAGATCACTGGAGCAGTTCGATGTCCCCTTATGCTTCAAACACTCGTCAATGCTTCAAAACCCGTCTTCACACAGATCTTCACACAGGTCACTGGAGCAGTTCGATGTCCCCTTATGCTTCAAACACTCGTCAATGCTTCAAAACCCGTCTTCACACAGATCTTCACACAGGTCACTGGAGCAGTTCAATGTCCCCTTATGCTTCAAACACTCGTCAATGCTTCAAAACCCGTCTTCACACAGATCTTCACACATGTCACTGGAGCAGTTCGATGTCCCCTTATGCTTCAAACACTCGTCAATGCTTCAAAACCCGTCTTCACACAGATCTTCACACATGTCACTGGAGCAGTTCGATGTCCCCTTATGCTTCAAACACTCGTCAATGCTTCAAAACCCGTCTTCACACAGATCTTCAACAGATCACTGGAGCAGTGCGATGTCCCTTCATGCTTCAAACGCTCGTCAATGCTTCAAAACCCGTCTTCACACAGATCTTCAACAGATCACTGGAGCAGTGCGATGTCCCCTTATGCTTCAAACGCTCGTCAATGCTTCAAAACCCGTCTTCACACAGATCTTCACACAGGTCACTGGAGCAGTTCGATGTCCCTTCATGCTTCAAACACTCGTCAATGCTTCAAAACCCGTCTTCACACAGATCTTCACACAGGTCACTGGAGCAGTGCGATGTCCCCTCGTGTTTGAAGCGCTCCACCATCATCCCCGTCCCAAAGAAACCCAAGATAACAGGACTTAATGACTACAAACATTAAGGAGGTTAAGGAGCTGGCTGTCTGGTGCAGACTTAACAACCTGGAGCTTAACACACTCAAAACAGTGGAGATGATCGTGGACTTCAGAAGAAACCCCTGAAGTTTGTAGTGTGATCAATGTTTGCATAAGTAGTATATGTGTTTTGGAAGTAACACGTAACATTTTAACTATATTTTGCTAAAATGAACTAAATGAGTGAAATGACTCGAAAAAAGATTTATTCCTTTTGCTGAACGAGACTTAAAAGTCAGAATCAGTAAAATTATCTGAACTTCCCATCATTATTACTCACAATCATTCCGTCTTGATTTTGCCTTCAAAATAAAAGTACAAGAACATTTTTGCAGCAATGTTTGATTTTGAGATAAATTGAGAGATTTTAATTTGAAAAGTTCTGAAAGACATTCAAAAGAAAGCATTCTGAACCAGTGAAGCTTTAAACCCAATTGTATCAGGAAAAGGTTCATTAGTTGAAGCTTTTTAAAACGGTTCATGCTGTGGCCATCTAATGGTCTTAAACATGAATAACACCTTCCAAAGTGCTGTGATTCATTAATAATAATAATAATAATATATATAATAATTATTAAGCTCTGATGAGCTTTATTTGTCACATACACAATTATACAGAGTATAATGAGCAGTGAAATGTGTGCTCTGCTTTTAACCCATCCACACACACTTAGAGCAGTGGGCAGCCGACTGTGCGGCGTCCGGGGAGCAGTCGGGGGTTCGGTGCCTTTGCTCAAGGGTCTCACCTCAGTCGTGGACAATTCCTGCCGGAGCCAAGATCCAAACCCACAACCTCCGGTTACAAGCCCAACGCTCTATCCATTAGAGCCACGACTGCCCCAGCTGCTGGTTTCACATCTGGTTCTACAACTGATTCCTTGTTTTAATTTATTGTGTAAAAATAATGATCAATGTCAAAGTCATTAATTTGTGTCTGTGTACTGCCACTAAAATAATTCAAATAAATTAATCATAAACTCATGAATTAAATCTGTGATCTGTCAATGTTAACTCTGCCTCAGTCCTTAGACTGTTATTTCATGGGCAAAGTTCATTTGACCTTAATATATAAATTAGGATAAAAATAAAATAATGCTATCAATCAAGCTCCGATACAGTGCTTCGATGTGAGATGTTTTGTTTTTTTGATACATGTTCAAGCCTCTGTGTCGAATGTCACATCACTACTATTTCCTCTTTTCACTCTTTGATAGGGCCATTTTCTCTCACCAGCTAGCTCAAATGTTATCATCACTCTGCACATGACGTAATAGCGTACCTTCAGCACGGGAAAAAAATGCAGTTTAGTATGTGAGGATACCAATTAATCATTCTGAGTGTAAAAGTAGGCTACCTCAAATAATTATTACAATAAGTTAGGCTCCATTGTGTAACAATCAAATTCAAATTATACACATTTATTATTCACAATGTGGAAAGAGGAAATAAAACATAGTCCGTTAAGAGCATGACTCAAACATGCCATTAATGGGCTTATTCAAGTCCTCTTATATTTTTTTAGTTATTTTTATCCATTCCACGTATCCCACATATATGTGTTTTAGCAAGGCGCTCTGTGTTGCAAGTTGGTGAATGAAGATTAGATTAGTTGCATTTTTCATGAATTTCATTTGGCGCATAGACAACCAAAGCCTGTGATTTTACTCAAATTTACTGGCTTGCCCAGATGATGTCAAGGCTCTGTGTAATATAATATATCATAAAGAGAAGATTGTTCTTTACCGCATGCTGCTATACGTCATCCATCTTCATCTAATCATTCTTTGTGCTTTTGCTTTTCTGATTGTTTTCAGCTTTCTCTTTCTGCAAACTATATAGTTGTATGGTGTTTAGCAATATGACCCAGCTGACAAAATACTATCAAAACATGAAATACTATCAAGAATGACTCCATTCTTTGCAAAAGATGGATAAAAAGGTGTCCGGAAAACAAAAAACTTTGAAAATATTATATACAACCCCAACAAATACCTGGCCTAATCAAAGATATGCTGATTCGCACTGAACTAATACTATCACAGGACCTCTGTGTTCGGCGAAATATGGTAGGTCGTTTGCAAGGATATTTTTACTTTACAAACTACACACATGGCCGATTCGCACAGGATTAGATCACAGACAACCTCCGCAATTATTACAAGTGTAGACATATGGTGAGGCTGAAATAACACAAAATAGATGATGGGGCCCTTACTTCACGGAACATAAAATTAAGGTCTTATGTTTGCATCTTGGTAGCAGATTGGAGACACTTCAAAAAAAGGTAAAACGCATATGTATGAAATGTATTGAACACGCCTGGAGGAAAAACTGTATAAAAGTTATACCTCAAAAAATATACCCCAGCGACTTAAGACTGGTTTTGTGCTCCAGGGTCATATATTTTCTTTATCAAACTGCGTATGCTGTGCTGTGTTAGCCGCATACCGGATACACTGTTTTCATTAAAATCAAAGCGTAAACAAATGTAGTAGACATATCTGTGTGGCGCAGCGGACACAGAACAGCATACAAGTTTGCGTTCAGTGGATACTCTCCAAAATGGCGCTATGCTGATGCAGAATAAAGTAGTATTTTTTTTCTTTGTGCATAAAAACTGTTCTCATTGCTTCATAAAAATATGGTTGAACCACTGATTTCAGATGGACTATTTTGATGAGGTATTTCACACTTTTCTAGGCCTTGACAGTGTTATATACTTGGCAGTCAACTGGACAGTCACAAGCCTCCTGGTTTCATCTAAAATATCTTAAAATGTGTTCTGAAGACAAACGAAGCTTGAATGGGCTTGGAACGACACGAGGGTAAGTGATTAATGACAACATTTTAATTTTGTTGTGGAGTAACCCTTTAAGTGAGGGTATATTTTTTAAGTCTCTGAGAACCTGACACCTTGTAAATTCTGGAGTCTCCAGGAGGGTTGCAGTTCTGGAAAATGGTGGAGCTGGAGACTAAATGTTTCATGATGGTTTTACACCTAAATTCACAATAATTCTTAAATCTTTGTTTTATTTTATTTTTTTATATAGCGCTTTAATAACGTGTGTACAGTTTAGTAACCTTTGCAGTTAACGTGTGTATTTTCTTCTCCATCTGATTTTTTATTTTCTGACCCTGCTGTCCAAGTGAGCATTTTTATTTGTCCAATGGTCATTTTTTTACTTTTCAATTTATGTATTTCATTAGTTTCGAATATTTATATGGGGCTTTAATCATTTTTGACATTACAGTCTGAGTTAAACCTCTTTTTTGGCTCATTTTATCAGTAAAAGTAAACATGTCTAATAACTCTGCACACCTGAAAACAAGGGGATTTTCTCTTCCAGCCTTCATGGACAATGATATATCACTCATAAATTATTAAATACTAAATTAATAGTAGTTATTAAGATTGATGTGGTTTAGAATTGGTAAAATGTGCTTGAAAAAAAATATCATCAGAAAATCAACGTTGCTAATAATTATTCACGCGGTGTATAAGTATCTATTACTAATCCATATAGAAATTGTACATTTTCTTCTGTTAACATTAGTTAATAAACTATAAACTAATTCTAACGATAAATAAAATAAGTAATATTAATATTTTTAATTTATTTACAAATTATGTATCAGAATTTTTTTTTTTAAATAGTACAACACTTTTATAGTTTTTGATCAGTATGCATTTTAAAAACTATCGGGTGATTAATCAGTATCGGCCAGCCTAGCTATCGGTATCAGTAAAATCCACTATTGGTCGACTGTAAGTAAAAACATATGCTAAAGGATTAAATGTAAATGTTAAATTGATAGACTGGCTGATTGAAAGAGTAAACTGTGACACAATTGTGACTTGTGGCAATAAACTGATCACAGCTTGACAGAAAGCTTAAACCACAGTTAGTGTAATTAGTTTTTTTAGATTTTAGATTTTTGAGCTTCTCATACGGTGCTTGTTATAATGCAGTTTATCAGAAAATACTCCTCACTTATTTTAGACATCTATAACAAATGTATATGATTTATTAATGTTTTGTTCCCAGTGGCAGCCCTGTCATCTGCCAATAGATGACACCACAATCTTGCATTTACAGGCCCCCATGCTCTTTTCATAAAATAAAAGAATATAACAATAAAACACACTTGAACATTTTAGTAATATTTACTGATCTGATTACTTGCAGCATTGCTTTGTTACATATACAGTGAAGAAAAAAAGATTAGATATGTATTTTAAAACCAATAGTTTCTGTGCAGGGATTAATCAGATAGAAAAAAATCAGATATGGCAAATATATACCTTATGCCAAATAGTTACTCTACAAAGAATGTGTAATCATACATCATGACAATAAATTGGTAAACATCATAATTAACGCTAAAAGATTTAACATTGATTGTTGATGAATGAATATAGACAATGTGTTAAAAATAGACATAATTATTCAACAATGCATATTTAATGATCATATACTAGAAAGCTAAATATTTATTTGGCACTGAACTCTTTTGTAGTCAAACATTATAATAATAATAATAGTGATTCTTCATGATTAACTCATTAGCAAAAGAATGCAAACCAGCAAGCTGATCAGAGAGGAAGCCGTCTTCACACTGGAATTGCAAGATGTGCCCACACATGCACTAAAGTAAAAGAAGCACATAAGGCATGATAAACATTATAATAATAATAATAATAATAATAAATTCATGCATATATTTTGATAAAGTGAATTTTGTAATGTCCATGTAGTAAATCATTTTCACAAACAAATTACTCTCAAGAGCCAGTTCTTTAAGAGAATCAAACATATGTGCAACCACTGTAGTCTGATTCACAAACAAATGACCTGTTAATTAATGTTTGAAAAAGTCAAAAGACACAAATCCTTCACTAATGCAACTCTATGAATCTATCAGATACATATTTCTAATTTGGGGATATACTCAATTGTTGTAAAACCAATTCATAAAACCAAATGTGATCCTTTTCTATCTAGCCAGCTAAATATGTTTAACACGTGAATTATGTCTAAATATGCAGTTATATTACGGGTCGTTGGTCTTGAATTGTACTCGTGATGGAGCGGTGGTGTTCCGACTCCTCGCTCCAGTCAGAATCACACCGCTCATACCCTGATTGTGAGTAACTGTTGCTGTCATGACAGATCTATTTCAGAACCAGCCGCTTTCAAAATAACCTGGCAACGGGCGCGGGACAGAAATGATTGCTGGCGGGCTAGTTTTGGCCTGCGGGTCAACCTGTTCCAGTGTTCCAGTGTGTGCTTAGTGTGTGTCTAACAGCACACTTTTCTATATTAACAGTATTGACTATATTAACAGTATTGCACAGCCTTTTATTTTTGGTCACATATTACAGTGATGCAATAAAGAAACTGTTGATTATGTCTTACTCAGTGGGTCCTGGTGTAGTTGTAGGAAGAACTCTGTTAAACCAAAAAGAAAAAGGGTTTTATCATCATATCATCAGATGCTAAATTCATTTTGAAGTATAATCTTAAAAACGTTGAGACAAAATAATTGTAAAACATTGTCCTTTAGCTGTAACTTTATTTACACAACATAATTTAACTTAACATAACTCTCATACATTATTTCTTAAATGCAGTGTTTATTTTTAATCCCCCCGTTATGTATATTTTAGTTTTGTGTTATGAATGATGGTACAGCAGAGGTAAAAGGGCATTCACCTTGGAACACATGGTCCCTGCTGAGCAGTCACATTCAGAGTAACGTTGAAGCTCTTCACTGTTGCGTTAGGGCAGGGTAGAGAGTCCTTCTGAAGTAGCCCGGAGATATCTGGATTGGTGAACAATAATTGAGTAAATTGTTTCTTAGAAAGTGAGACACAATGGAAATGCATCAAAGATGTCCAACTGAATCATTTGTATCATTCTAATTATGCCTAGTTTGCTCTTAATAGATAACTTTCTTTAAGTTTATCTAGTTTTCTGAGGTTACGTTATAAAACCTACCTTGCATGCTGAATAGAAACATGATGTCACCACCCTTGATAAACTCCCTTTTAGTCAGATCATCTTCGCTTATGTAATATCCACTAATCCAAGCACCCACAAATATAGACTCATTTCCGAAAATGACTTGATTTCCTCCATTTTTAGGATTGTCCCAGTAGCCTATTGGGAAAAATATGTCTTTTAAAAGACTTAAGGCTTTTTCAGAAGAAGCTACAGATAACTTTAAAATAAGTAAAATAATCAGAAACATTATAAGATTGCATTAGAGCTCACTGTAAGAACTCAAAGCAGGTTCAGTTGTGAAGCTTTGCTCAAGGGACATCTGCTTCTGTATGTGCGGATTCTGGTCAAGCATCTGCAAGGTTATTTGTCTCCATGGACATGGCCACTGCAACTGGCCATCATATACACCAGATACAGGACGAACAGATATAGAAAAGGAATCCGTATACACACTTAAGCTAGCCTGAAAGCGATAACCTTCACTGGAGTAAAACAATGGGCTGTACATTGAGTGTGGCCCACTTTTATTCAAAACCTTCTCAGAGTCTCTTAGCTGCCATGTGTGGGGACACTCAGTCTCTGAAATATTGATATCATCCAGTGAAAATCCTCCACTGGAGTTTCCAGCTCCTTTACGGGCTTCAAATACAACCTGAAAGGTTTTATTAGCATTCAGTGCCACATGATGCAGCTTCCAGTAATTACCAGGGGGTCCTGCAAGAAGAGATAGGGCCCTGTCAGTGAACATTGAAAATGTATGGAACATCTTAAACTGTTTTGTAATATAAAGAGACAGACCTGTGATCTGATCCATAAGACTGAGAGTTCCCCTGCTGTCGGTTTCATTCTGATACTCTCGGATCCAGATGTTGAGCTGGGCAGACTCATTACCGCTGTGATAGTAGTAGAACTGCAGGCACTGGACTTTGCAGTCTCTTGTTGGGGTCATTATCTTGCTCTCCAGTCTGGCGGTGTCCCCCTCATTTCTGCCCTCAGTGCTGAAGTGCATGAAGAAAGAAATCCCTGCAGTAATGAGATTAGATGGAAAAGAAGCATTAATTCTGAGGGAAATCAAAATCTAATTCATCCTTCATTCTATGCAAACATCTTCAAAGAAGAAACGTTATCAAAGCAGACATTTTACATTCACTAACTGTAACAGTTCTCACCATTTTTTTCTTTTCCCAAGTATGTGTGGTCAGTTACATTGGCACCACTCACTGATTTCACTCTCTGCCAGCCGTAATCAGCAGCAGAACAGACGCTCATCTGACACATAGATTCATCATCAAAACTACAGTGATCAAGGAAAGAGATGAACGAATCTGTAACACAAACAAAACAATCAAAATCTATTTATCATGTCTCTGGGCATCCTGTTATCCTAACTTTTTCATACATGTAAGAGATCATGTAAAGTCAGAGGATTATGGTGATTGGCTTATTTGCTTTAAAATTGGCTTGGGGGGTGGACAACATTTGGGCTGGTTTGGGGTCAGTTTCAAACATCTAAATGGTACAGTCTAATTTGTTAACAAACAAACCCAAGTGTGCTTGTTTAGCATCCAATCACTCTTCACAACGTTACTAAACTAATCACCTTTATTTATGTAGTGCTTTTAACAATACAGATTGTGTCAAAGCACTTAACAGTATCAAATTGGAGGATAGAGTGTCAGTAATGTATAATGATACGATTAAACACTCAATTTTCAGTTAAAGGCATTTCATTATTGAATTCAGAGATGACATTGTCTAGCTCAGTTTAGTTTAGTTTAAATAGTATCTGTGAAATCTCCTCTGACCAGATGAAACCCGCAGTTCAATTCAACCGCAGATGTCAGATTGTGTAAAGGGCTTATCTGATTCCTGTGGTCTTGTCCCGATGGGGCATTTTAATTTATAATTGAATGTATTTGTTATATTTATATTTTATTCATTATTTTCAGTTATATGATTCATTAATTTGCTATAATTGTAATGCATAGTTTAATGCATTTATTGTTTCTCAGTCTATTTTTATAATATATATTTGTTTGTTTATTATAACACACACATGCACACTGCAGAGCTGGCTGATGTTGACGTTGTCAATCACAATGGATCAGCAGACAGAAGAGATGATTCACGAGTGGCAGGTTCTTAGTGTGATATCGGATCAGGGCCCGTATTCACAAAACATTTTATTTTACCACTAAGAGTTCTCCTACATAGCAGTAAAAGATTTTAGCTAAGAGTTTTGTCTTAAAACCTCTTCACAAAGCTGCTGAGACAAACTTGTGCTAAGGAATAGAGAGAAGTGCTTAGCCAAGAGTAAATAAGGGCGGGGTTGACCTTGTTACTATGGATGATGTCAGCGTGCTTACTAACTATGCACCCAGTGATTGGCTGATAGGAGAGAGGAGGGTCTCTGTCAGAGATTTATTAATATAAACATTGTAGTGCAGGATATTATGCTGCCATATCCAAATAAAGGTTTAAAAAGTAATGTTAATTGCCACATTCAAATAAAGATTTTAACATGCAGGCTAAGTGCTAAATTTTAACATGCAGCCACGACATTGCATATGCATAATCTGTTGCACCTTGCACAACTATCTGTTGCACAACCAATATACTGTAAATTATAATCTGTTGCACCTTCACATATTACTATGTATAGATGTGTACATAATGTAGATGTGTACATACAGTGTATAATGTGTATTGGTAACTAAGTATGTCTTTATAGTACACTGTGTGTACTGAGTATATGTATGTGTATTTTTCACATTGTCTTCTGTACAGTCTGTAAATATATACTGTCCATATGTAAATTGTTTTGTTTTTTTGCACTGTCTGGAGCACGCTCGTAAGAATTTCACTCACCAAGGCACTTGTGCTGTGGTGATGTGACAATAAAAGTGATTTGATTTGATTTGATTTGATTTGATTTGATTTGAAGTGTCACTAATTGCTAATTGTCAGTCTCTTATATGTATGCTTCTTGTAGCGGATGCATATAAACCGCCTTTTAATTAACAGAGTAGAATAATCATGACTGATAGTATGACATGCAAATGTAAAATAAATCCAAACTGAATGTAAGAACAGCTGTAACTTCTTGCCCAACTGAAGTAACTGCCCAAAAAGAAAAAAAACGGTTAGTGAAAAGGATATAATCAAAGGAAAATGTGGATTATTTATCGTCAAATGTTTCTTAAATGTTTATATTCTGAGGCAGATTGCAGGCAACAGCCATTTTAGGATAGCTGTAACTTGTGAGTTGGTCTTAGTGACTTAGGAGTCCTCTTCACTACTCTTAACGTTTCACAGATTTAGGAGCTACTTTTAGCCATAAGATGTTTTATGAATACGGGCCCAGATTTTGAATGTAAAACTGAATTATGATATTTGAATGTGTACCTGTATATTTGAGTGATCACAATACCTAAATATAAGTTACACGGTAAAGAGTGAGAGAGTGATAACGCTCAAAACCTGATTACACCTGTAGAGGAAGATGACACTAATATCACTGCAATGAGCCCCAGAGACATATCCCCAGTGAAAACCTCATAAAAATATAACTAAATAACTAAAAATATAATAAAATACCTAACTACATAATATAATTGTTGTTAGAAATTGCAACAATATAAACATATAAATATAATACATTTATACAAATAAAATTGTAATTAAAACATAATAATATACAAATATGAAAAAATAATAAATACATTCTAAAATAATAAATAGTATTATATATATATATTCATAATTTGAAAAATGCAAAAACATATACTTTTTAATCAAAATAGTTTTGAAAAAAATTATTGATTTTGCAAGAGATGCATGTTTTGTGTGTAGAATTTAGAGAAAAGGACCCATAGTTTCAAAAATTGTGGATATGCAATTAAAAAAACTACAACAGTTAAATCCTAATGAGATATTTAACAACCACAAGTTAACAGTAATGTAACAAAACACAAAACTAAAGGACATTGTGGGAAATACTCACTGCATTTATAGCGTTTGTTGAGCTCTGTCACATCATATTCACTCATTTCCAGGCGTTGACCAATCACATCTTGGAACTCAGGACGTTTGGTAGTAATTGTGAATCCTTTGCCATTGCTGAAGTCATTTTTACCATAATGCATCACAGAGTAGTAGTCATAGGGGGTGCCTTGGGTGGTGGACTGGCTCTCATTGTATTTATTGAAATTGTTCTCCTGCCCTGAAAATAAATGGCGTATTCACTGTGTGTTCTTTATTTGAATGGCATCAGGAACAGTAAATAAATCACATGACTATTTTACAATATTTCATATAATCAAAAGATGAAGCAACCTGTAATGACGTTTTCAAAGTTGATGGTCAAGTAATCATCTCGATCATATCTTGACTGCTCATGCCAAAATCCCAGTGCATGAAGAAACTCATGCTCAACAATGGCTTTGTATCCACAGTAATCTCCAATGGAAAGAGTCTGACCTCCAGCAAATATGCGACCAACATATGACCAACACCTGAAAAATAAGAAAAACAAGTAACACCTTATTATAACTGCACGCTATGAATCATTAGGTAAGCATTAGTAAATTGTCAGTACAGTTCATCCTTTATCCTTTATAAAGCATTGTCCCAACATTAATAGTCATTAGTAAGCAGTTTATAAATACAGCTGTAAATGCCTTGTTCTTGATTTATAAGCATATCTATTACAAAGGAGATTTAAAGGCTTAGTTATCTTCCTAACATAAAACAAATTAAACACAGAGGGGTAAAGAACTCAGAAATATTTATTTCAAGATGCAAAAATTTAACTGACAACTGTACACTTGAATTTTATTTAAGGTAATATTTTTCTTTTTTTTATCAAGTGTACAGTTTCATTATTTGCATCTTGAAAAAATATTTCTGTGTTCTGTATCCCTCTGTATTGTGTTTGTTTGACTTCTGTTTGAGAGATAAATGATCATTTAAATCTCCTTTGTTAATGCTTTACAAGGCATAAATAGTGCTCACTTTAGATGAGCTCACAAAAATAGATGGCTGGCAACTACTAAATGTTTTATAACTACCTGACTTAATCATGAATTACAGCAGGAATATGTGTCAATAAAGCATTTATTAACACACTGACCCACTATTACCATGTGTCTAAATAATAAGATTAAAAAAAATTACATTTAAATAGTTTATTCATCATTTACTTACACTTTCTAAATGATCTTATTCTAATTTATTTTATCTAATCTTTATTCTTTTTATAAAAAAAACACACACATTTGACCCTCTATCAAATTGCATATTTATTCTCTAACTGCTAGCTTTTCTTGTAAAACTGACACTAGGTTATTTTTCTCTGTATACTCTTTTTCTTAAAAAAAACCTTCCTACGTGTACTGCGTTAGGCTAACCAGGACTTGTAATAGCACTTGCATGTTGTTGCTCTTTTGTTGGTTTTGATTGCTTCTATAATGTCCTCATTTGTAAGTCGCTTTGGATAAAAGCTTCTGCTAAATGACAAAATAAATAAATACATATTATGAACCACTGACAACTCTAAAATAACTGGTTTGTAAATAACTTAATAATTTAGAAACTATAAATTGATCGGTAATAAAGACTGTGCGTTAGTATTCCGTTGGCCTGTTAGCTTTTCATTCACGTTTCCATTCATGTCTCGTGTTTCCTACCGCTTCTTTTCCCTCTGTCTCACTCTGTGTCTTTTCTCTCTTGCTCTTTTTTCACGAGTCCATCGAACAACTGTGGTTAGCCGGAATCATTCTACATCATGGTGAATAATGGCTTCTCCTGCTATTGTCATTGCACTGCTAGCCACATATATAGCATAGCTCTGTCAGCAGCGAGGGATTCACATGTGATAAATGCAGGGAAATAGTTAGGCTGACAGAGAAGATTTCAGAACTAGAGACACTTTAATTGAGGATAGTAAGAATGCAAGGGTCTTAGCTACGGCTTTGGCTTTGAGAGGGGACATAATAGCATATGCATCATGGAAAAAGAAACCGAGTCAAATAGAGAAGTTAAACTTAGAAAATCAACAAAAAAGTTTACAAGAAAAACATGAAAAAAACATTAATAGAGGTTTAAAGAAGGTAAAGAAGGCCTTAGATAACATATAAATTGCAGAAATTGCGAGAAATGTAATGTATACTAGACAGAAATATTATGATAATTGTGCAAAATCTTTAAGAAGGTTAGCATTTAATGTAAAAAAAATGTATAAATATATTCTGCAGCAACAAGTATAAGGGATGGGAAGGGTCAGTTGAAAAAAAGGGAAAGTTAGAAATAGTTTTAGACATTATTACCGGTCTCTTTAACCAGTTTCTGAATGTTTAGATACAAGTAAAATTAAAAATTACTTGACATTTTTTCAATCTTCCTACAATAACAAGGCAACAAAATAAAGTTTTAACCTCTCCAATAACAGAAGAAGAGATTTTAAGAGTTATTATAAAAAATAAAACAGAAAAATGTCCAGGTAGCGATGGATTTACAAACAAATTTTATAAAGAATTTAACAAATTGTGGTCCCCATTATTTTGTGAGGTATTCAATTGAATTTTATAACAGGAAGAGTGGCCACAACTTATCTATTATAACCGTAATACTAAAGGAAGGGAAATACCCTACACAATGTTAATATTGCAGATGTATATCCTTAAATGCAGATCAGAAGTTTTTCACATCAATAATCGCCACTAGACTGAGTGAGATAATAAAATTACATAAGATCAATAAAGAAGGATATTTTTTTAACAGAAATGTCAGGCTTCTGAAAAGTATGTTCATTTCTATGCACTCAGTACTTGGTTGGGCCTCCTTTTGCATTTAATTAATCTCTCAATTATGCATGGTATTTACCCAGATGCTTGGAAGTCAGCCATAGTAATGCAGATTTTTAAGGGTGGTGATAAAACAAATGTAGGAATCTATAGGTCGATTAGTATATTTCTTACAGTTGCCAAAGTCAGGGCACACCAGCATGACCGTGAATAAGCTCCTCTAGAGGGCACTCCAAATCAGACCTTTCCACTGTATCTTGGAAGACTATTTAATCTGCACACAAACACACTTATTGCATCACTGAGTGTTTCCATGTTTATCTTGCCTTGTTTTTGCCTAGCCTTGCCTGTGTTTTGGACCTTAGACTGTTTCATTATTTATTGTAATTTTTTGCTGCTTGCCCTGACCATTGCCTAATGATTGGCAAATGAAGCCCTGTGAAGCTTTGAGACTTTCCTTTGACTGTTTCAAGAAACGATTAAAAGCTTTGAGAGTGTTGGAAACAGCACTATCTGGTGGTTAATAATAAACAAACCAGCCAAATGCCTGTGAAAGAGGCTCTGTCGGACATGGCATCCACCACACATGCCATAGACTGATTCATGTTACATGCACAAATAAAAGCCTAACAGTATGTGTTTGTGTTCATTTAATTTCTGTCTCTTATAAATTCATTTACGTATTAAACTGTGGCATTTAATGCCAGTACAAATATCAATATTGTGTAATAAAAGAATAATGTACAAAATTATAAAGAGAATATAGCAAATATTAAATTTTCTTAAAAATAATTAAAAGTATGTATTACTGGGTAATTAAAATTTTTATTGAATAAGTCTGAATGAAAACTTACTCGTAAAGTAAGAATCGGGTGTTTCGACACGCAAAGTGAATTGTGCATATGACTGGAAAGAAAGTGAAGCTTCGTTTTTCATTGGTCATGTGATTTCTACGTTAACAACACAAGCCTCAAATCAAGACTTCATCTGGCATGCCCCTTATTCTCGACACAAGCTCAGACGCCTCAGTTCAAATGCCACATCACTCCCATTGCCTGTTTTTGGATTACCCTTTGCCACGCCTTGTATAATGTTATTTTGCTAGTGTTTGACCTTGCCTGTTTTGACAAAGATCTGTTTTAATAAAGCTGTCATTTGGATCTACAACCCCATTTTCTCGCCCAGTCCATTACAATATCTTAATAATGTGCTTGGACAAAGCCTTTAAAAGGAGTATTAAAGTCTGTACAAACTTTTGTCTGGGAGTGTATTAATATAATAAGTGTATAATGCTATATATTACTAATATTATGGAATACTAACTAGAACCATACTTTACCCTGTACGACTCTCCACAGAGATGTAAAAGTCTTCTCCTGCTCTGGGCTTGAAGTCAATGCATGATTTCAGTCTGAACTGCTCAAAGGCTCTCAAAATAACTCCTTTGTAGTTCAAACCTATAACCAAAACCAGAAATACATAAAGTCTGCAATACAATATAAAATATAAATTAAGCTGATTGGTAGAAATCCTTGTTTTCTTACTGAGACCCGAAGTCAACACATAGGGGACGGGAATATTCCACAGATTGCCGAGAATGACACTCCTTTCATTAGGCTTTAAAGCAGAATATGTATATCTGTAAAACAACTGAATTATGCAGTATTGTATTACACAACAAACAGAACTCACCATCATGATGTCTCCTTCCGTGAGATTTAAACCTATTACCACAAGAGAGTTCAGTTGACAGTAAACAAGCTTAAATAAAACAAATATATATTGTTGTGTTCAATTACAAAGTATGTTGGTTAAGAAGTACCACTAGACAGAGCTGTTCTAAGGGATTGTCATTAGTGATGGAAAGTTCTGATCATTTTACCGACTCGGACCTTTGAGTCTCGTTCAGCAAAATGAACAAATCTTTTTTTGAGTCATTTCGTTCTTTTCAGCAAAACATAATTAACATGTTACGTGTTACTTCCCTAACACATCTATTACTTATGCAAACGTTGATCACACTACAAGCATCACAAAACTATAATGCTATAAGAAACTGAAATTATTTTTGTATTGTTTACCTAAGTCTTTAGTCTATGATTTGCCCACCTCACCTTTTATCTGACATGTCTTTGGGTTTGAGTCGTTCGTTCATCATGTGACAGCCCCATAAGCTAAACCAATGCAGTATGAGCTGAAAAGAGAATCGATTTAGAGTCTTTCGAATTGTTCGTGCTTTTGTCACATGATGTGACAGCATTGGATAGAGAAATTAGTTAATTTGCAAGCTTCCTTACAAACAGGTGCATGGTTTTATTATTATTATTATTATTTACTCTTACAGTTATATGATGCGTTTCTGGTCTCAAATTGTAGCTTTTTATTTCTTGCAGTTTATAAATGTGTGAATTTCTGTCATGATGGTTCTTTTCCATAACACTGAATGTAGTAACAAAGGTAATAAACTAAAGAGTTGGTTTTTATTATTATCTTTTTCCCTCAGAGTGCATAGTTTTAGCTTATGGGGCTGTCATGTAATGAATGAATGACTCAAACCCGAAGACTCGAAAGGTGAACTAATCAATTCTCTTTCCGGCTCATGTTCCATTAGTCACGTGATAAACGAACAACTCGGACAAACCCTAGGACTCGAAACAGGTGAACTAAATCCAGTACAGAACCTATAGGATGTTGCGCAAGCGCGACTGAACGAATCCCTCCCTGAGATGACTCGTTATTCCTGAGTCATATTAAAGATTTGTTAAAAATGAACGAATCGTTCAAGAACGACCCATCACTAATTGTCATGCATACATGTAAGTGAAGGAGAGAAGTGTGTGTGTGTGTGTCGTGCAGTGCTTCAGTAAACAGACGAACGTATAAAGATAAGTGTGTTCTTGTTTCTGATTTATGCTGGCGACTCAGCAAATTGGCGACAAGGGAGGCAGTTAATCTTCCTCCTACATGTTTGCAATGACCGGGGGAACCTGCAATTCTGTTCAGTACAAGGATACAGATGTTTGAAAACTATCTATTGGCAGTTCATGCAGAGGGAGATGACTGGTCTGATACTAAAAAGCATGCTACGCTGCTTCATTGCCTTACAACGGAAGCCCAGTGAATCTTCTACACCCTTCCAAATATGGGTACGACATATACATCTGCACTAACTGCACTCAGGGCACACTTTGTCCCGCAAGTTAATACTATTGCGGAACATCACAAAGAGAGTAAAGGCATGATGAAAACATTCTGCAAAATGTGGCTGCGCTCCGGGATATGGTGTCTTCTTGTGCATTTGGTGACAAAGAAGAGGAAATGCAGCGAGATCAAATCATTTGAGAAAGTGCATAGCTGCCAATTTTAATTTTTTTGCTTGTTTATAGCTTGAAGCAGATTTAACTTTGGACAAAGCTATACAAATCACAAATCAGCTTGAATGTGCAATGGCCAATGATAATGAGTTTGCAAAACCTGCCGAACTATCAGAAAAGAGACTGTACGTAAGAAATAAAAAAGCGAACGCACATTAGGGTACACAATTACAGTCTGAACGCAGATGCTACCGTTGCGATTCAAACAGTCATTTATCAAATTCCAAGCAGTGCCCGGCTCTACCTAAGACATGCAAATCACGCAGCAACATTTGACATTTTTTAAAAGTATGCCGTTCAACACGGAAACAAGAAATAAGAGAAATTTAAGTCCCTGAACTGACTGTCATGTACATGACTAGCACATCTCCAGCACCAAACTAAATTTTGTGTAATGTCCAAATGAGCACATTGTCCAGTACTACAATGCAATTAATTGTGATACAGGATCCTCTGTATATTTGTTGCCAGAGCGTATTGTGACGCGTGTCCCGAACACTCCTCCGCGTCGCCCTGGAAACATAGGAGAAACACCTGCACGCAATCATCGCGGGCTGGCCGGCCACAGCTGTATCGCATCAGAGGACAGCTACAAAAGCCACAGAGTCACAAACACTGGTGAGACATGTCTCCAGAAGACTTACCGCTAACCCATTCTCTATTTGACTTCCAGAGAGCAGTGTGTGACCGGCCAGCCACCAGACTTGAGCACAGCACGGACACCCAGCATTTGGACACTCGGACTGAAGACAGAGGCGGATCACGGAGCACCGTTTCACCGCATCACAACACGTTGGCACTCTTTACCTCACCAATAAACACACCCTCCGGGCCCTTTATTGTACTCCTCTTGTCGTGTGATTCTTGGGCCCGTCACACTGGTGGAGAATTCGGGCATCTTCCTGAAGAATCACACGACAAACATTCCCTTCCCAGTTGAGTTTGCCTAGTGTCTACGGACGACCGTCTCTTTTTTTTCTTTTTTTTCTCTTTATAGGCGGCAGCTCCTCCCCAGCCATGGAGGAGATATTGAAACATCTCACTGAGGTGAGCATCAGACAGCAGCAGATTGTGGAACACATGGCCGCCTGACAAGGGTAGACCGAGCGAGAGGTCGCCGCGCTCCACACTGCTGCTGCCCAGCGGGTTCCGCTGCCAGACCCCCGCATTCAGGCCACGCAGCTCTTGCCGAAAATGACTGCATACGACGACGCAGAGAACTACCTACAAATGTTTGAGTCCATTGCGGCCCGGGAAGGCTGGCCACGGGAGGCATGGGCACGCGTGCTGGCGCCGTTGTTGACAGGGGAACCACAACGAGCTTACTTCTCGATGCCGATGGGTCTGGTTGACTCCTATGACGAGCTTCGGAAGGAGATCCTGGCCCGCGTGGGCCTCTCACCAATCGCTGCAGCACAAATGTTTCACGACTGGGAATACAACACCCGGTTGCCAACCCGTGCCCAAGCAGCCGAGCTCTCCCGCCTCTCACATCATTGGCTGCTCACCGGGGGTCCCAGTGCCACCCAAGTCGCAGAGTGCGTCGTCGTGGATCGACTTCTCCGTGCCCTTCCTCGTTCGCTTCGGCAAGCGGCAGGCATGCGGAACCCGCACACCATCGGAGATCTGGTGGAGGCCATCGAGTTGGCGGAGGCAACCCAACGTCGTGAGGCTGGGGAGCGAGCGCCGCCGTTTCCCCAGAGGGTGCACCTGGAGTGACGCAAGCCGGAGGGCACCTCGCGACCAGTAGGCAGGTCGGCGGTTCCCGGTCCCCAGGATGAGCCAATGCCCACGGATCCCCTCGCTCACCAAACCGGGCCTGGCTGGCAGGCTGCATCGTCCACCACGAACCACCATTGGAGGCGCCGTGGGCGGAGGTGAAGGTAAATGGACGACCCTACCAAGCCCTCCTCGATTCGGGTAGCGCGGTCAGCCTAGTGCAGCCGACAGTGCTTCCCCCGCGGAGGGAATCCAAGGCCCTCCTACCCATCACGTGTGTACATGGTGACACTCGCCGGGTCCCAGCTCGGCGCGTCACCATTTCGGCTGCCCCAGGCTCCTGGTCCGTCGAGGTGGGGATCGTGAAGGATCTGCCCATTCCCGTGCTCCTCGGGAGGGACTGGCCGGGGTTTGATCGCCTGCTCGCCGCCGCCCCACAGCCTGTCAGCCCTACCGGGAACCGTCGAAGACGGAGGTCAAACCGAGGTCCCCGAGAGCGCCCTGTCCTACTAGCGTCGGACATCGCCCGAGACGGTGAGTCCCCCTCCCAGACCACTAACGGAGGGGGGAGGAAAAGAAGCTGTTAGTGATGCCACGGTCGAAGACAGAGACCGTGATGGAGCTAGCACACTCGCATCCGATGGCCGACCACCTAGGGGCGCAAAATACCATCCAACGGATCCGAGACCGTTTTCATTGGCCAGGCCTGGATGCTGAGGTAAAATGGTTTTGTCAAGCCTGTCCGACATGCCAACAGACGTCACCTCATACTCCTCCCCCCAG
The DNA here is from genome assembly GCA_027564155.1 of Gymnocypris eckloni scoliostomus. Classification (NCBI taxonomy): domain Eukaryota; kingdom Metazoa; phylum Chordata; class Actinopteri; order Cypriniformes; family Cyprinidae; genus Gymnocypris; species Gymnocypris eckloni. The sequence continues at coordinate 2,525,396 of CM050426.1, forward strand.
TCCGCTGATTCCGTTACCCATCCTCGAGGTGCCCTTCGAGCGGACAGGGATGGATCTGGTAGGGCCGCTGCCAAAGTCCGCCCGGGGTCACGAACACATCCTCGTGATAGTGGACTACGCCACTCGCTACCCGGAAGCCATTCCCCTTTGCAAAGCCACTTCCAAGGCCATCGCTCAGGAGCTGTTCCTCCTTTGTAGTCGAGTCGGCATCCCCACGGAGATATTGACCGACTAAGGCACCCCGTTCATGTCCCGGACGATGGCAGACCTCTGCCGCTTCCTGAAGGTAAAATAACTGCGAACCACGGTCTACCATCCTCAAACCGATGGGCTGGTCGAGCGATTTAATCAGACGTTGAAGCAGATGCTCCGTCGGGTGGCTGCTGACGACAAGCGGGACTGGGATCAGATGCTACCATACTTTCTCTTTGGCATCAGGGAAGTACCCCAGGCTTCTACCGGTTTCACCCCCTTTGAGCTCTTGTTTGGGCGTCAGCCTCGCGGCCTGCTCGACGTCGCCAAGGAAGCCTGGGAACAGCAGCCGGCAGCCCATCGGTCAACCATCGAACACGTCCGTGAGATGAGGGAGCGGATTGACAGGGTCATGCCGTTGGTCCGGGAGCACCTCATGAAAGCCCAGCAAGCCCAGCAACGCCACTACAACAGGGCAGCCCAGCCACGGGAGTTTCAACCAGGAGATCACGTCCTGGTCCTAGTCCCGACAGCCGCCTGCAAGTTCCTCGCTAAGTGGCAGGGGCCCTATATGGTGACAGAGCGAGTTGGGCCCGTTACATACCGGGTTCGGCAGCCCGGAAGAAGAAAAGAGAATCAGTTGTATCATATCAACCTCCTAAAAGATGGGTCAGGACTAGGGCCCAGCTGTCCGCTCTGACCACTATTGACCCCGTGGTTGTTGACGTCAACCACCACCCCCTATCGGCTTCCCAAAAGAAGGAGTTGCAACATCTGGTCGGTCAATTCTCCGATGTGTTCTCCCCGCTCCCTGGGCGGACCCACGTCCTCCAACATGACGTCCGCTCGCCACCCGGAACCATGGTCAGGCAGCGGCCTTACCGAGTCCCGGAGGCTCGGCGACACGCCATCGAGGAGGAGGTACAGGAGATGCTGAGGTTAGGGGTCGCGCAGCCCGTGGTCCATCGCGCAGCCTGTGGTCCAGCCCCATCATCATGGTTCCAAAACCAGACGGCACCCTCCGCTTTTGCAACGACTTCCGCCGCCTCAATGAGGTCTCCGAGTTCGACGGCTATCCGATGCCACGAGTCGATGAGCTGCTAGATCATCTGGGGAGAGTCAGTTTCATTTCCACATTAGACCTCACCAAGGGCTACTGGCAAGTGCCGCTGACGGAACAGGCTAAACCCAAGACTGCCTTCTCTACACCCAATGGCCACTGGCAGTACCGGGTTCTTCCCTTCGGGCTGCACGGGGCCCCAGCCACTTTCCAGCGGATGATGGACATCCTGCTGAGGCCACACCAGTCCTATGCAGCGGCCTACTTGGATGACGTCGTCGTGCACTCGGAGAGCTGGGAGGATCACTTGGAGCGATTGCGGAGGGTGCTTGTTGAGCTACGCCGGGCTGGACTGACCGCCAACCCCCGGAAATGTCATCTGGCCCTCTCCGAAGCTAAGTACTTGGGCTACCAGGTGGGCCGGGGCCTCATCAAACCTCAGGAGAAAAAGGTGGCAGCTATCCTCTCGGCACCACGGCCCACCTCCAAAACCCAGGTACGGGCCTTTTTGGGGTTGGCGGGTTACTATCGCTGCTTTATCCCTAACTTCTCCTCCTTAGTAGCTCCCCTGACAGGCCTGACCAGGAAGGGGCAGCCGGAGATAGTACCCTGGGGTCCCACCGAAGATGAGGCGTTCCAACGAGTGAAGGCGGCACTAACCTCGGAGCCGGTACTGCGAGCCCCAGACTTTAACTGCCCCTTCCTGTTGCAGACGGACGCCTCCAACACCGGGCTGGGAGCCGTCCTCTCCCAGGTACAGGACGGTGAGGAACACCCGGTGATCTACATCAGCCGAAAGCTGACCCCAGCGGAACACCGTTACGCCGCTGTCGAGAAGGAAGCATTGGCCGCCAAGTGGGCAGTCCTGGAGCTCAGGTATTACCTCCTTGGCAGAGTTCACTCTCATTACGGACCATGCCCCTTTACAGTGGATGGCCCGGGCCAAGGATAAGAATACCCGAGTAACGCGCTGGTTCTTGGCGCTCCAGGACTTCCACTTCGTCGTACGACACCGGGCGGGTACGGCCAACGCTAATGCAGACGGGCTCGCGGATATGGGCAGCTTTCGCAGGTCTGTCAGGGTTCACTCCCCACCCAGCCCCAACCTCCCCTTTGTCTTGCGGAACCAGGACGACGCTAAGGGGGAATGTGACGCGTGTCCCGAGCACTCCTCCGCGTCACCCTGAAAACAGAGGAGAAACACCTGCACGCAATCATCGCGGGCTGGCCGGCCACAGCTGTATCGCATCAGAGGACAGCTACAAAAGCCACAGAGTCACACACACTGGTGAGACATGTCTCCAGAAGACTTACCGCTAACCCATTCTCTATTTGACTTCCAGAGAGCAGTGTGTGACCGGTCAGCCACCAGACTTGAGCACAGCACGGACACCCAGCACTTGGACACTCGGACTGAAGGCGGATCACGGAGCACCGTTTCACCGCACCACAACACGTTGGCACTCTTTACCTCACCAATAAACACACCCTCCGGGGCCTTTATTGTACTCCTCTTGTCGTGTGATTCTTGGGCCCGTCACAGTATATACAAACAGTACTTTTCTGACTTGCCTCTGGAACATGCTGATGTGCGTTTTGTCACACGTTACAAGGATAACCTTCCTGTGTTGGGACGCATTAATATTCAGGCAATACATGGACATTGTTCAGTACCCGCTGCAGTCTATATTGTGGAAAGTGGAAACTCACTAATGGGCATAGACTTAATATCTTCCTTGAATCTGTGCATAAAGGGAAACACAGTACTCACTGCCAAAGATTATGTGTTGGGGGTGTCAAACTCCACAGCAAGTTTTGACTGTGCAGAACTTTGTACATAAAGTGAAACTGTGTCAAGATGTTGCATCTGTGCAACAGAAACTGCATCGATTACCGTTTTCTGTGAGGGATGCTGTATCGACAGAACTGAACAGTTTGATAGCAGCATACATTATTGAAAGATAGATGCTTCACCCTGGGTATCACATATCTTAGTGACCCAGAAGAAATCGGGAGATATCAGAATATGTGGGGATCTCAAGGAACCGACAAAAGCCAATCGTTGTGGACAGTTACCCCATTCAACACATAGAGGAACTATTTTTGTAGCTGAGAGTTGCAGTGCCATTTTCTACAGTCGATCTTGCAAATGCCTTCTATCAGGTTGCCTTACATGAAGATAACAGAGACCTTACTGACTTCATAACACACGAGGGTTTATTCTGTTACAAAAGAGTCTGTTATGGATTAGCTTCAGCCCTGGCAGCATTCCAAAAATTGATATCTGCAATCCTCAAAGATGTTCTTGGTGTCCAGTGTTACCTGGATGATATCATTGTGGAAATATTCGGTAGTCAAAAAAGAAGCCCTTGCTTGCGTCTGGACCACTGATCGTTGGAGAATGTATTTGTGAGGCATTAAATTCAAGTTGAAGTCAGACCATCAACCATTGACTACCTTCTTGACTACTAAAGGTATGGGAAGGGCTGGACTGAGAGTAGCCAGATGGTCCGCCAGATTGCTTTGCTTTAATTGTGATATAGAATACAAGCATGGCACTGACAACCCGGTCGCAGACTGTTTTTCACGCTTGCCCCAGCCAAATTAAACTAACCCTGATGTGGACTCTGAACCAGAAACTGTAGCTGCTGTGAGCACCTTGCTATCAGCTGTGCCGCTGACAGAGTGCTCGTCCTGCCCTGAGCTTGCCAAACTCTGCAAGTATGTTGAGAACGGTTGGCCGGCAACAGCTAAAACACTGCCGAATGATGTGATTTCTTAATTTCTGGTAAGAGATGAACTGTTAATTCATGACTCATAGGTGTTGAGGGGAACACACAGGTTGATTGTGTCATTCAGTTTACGTTCAAGGTTTGTCACTCTAGCTCTCGAATTGTGAGGACCAAACAAAGGCTTAGAGACCTATATTGGTGGCTTAAGATGGATTTACAAGTACAGTCCACCATAGCAACCTGTTTCACCTGCCAGCTTCACAATAAGACAGCTAGAACAACACATGCACCGCTGAGTCCAGTTCAGTACCCAGAGGGCCCTTGGAAGAAACTTGGCATGGATGAGGTGGGTCCTTTTGGGATAGGTCCTGCTAGCTGCAGATATGTTATTACATTAATTGACTTTTACTCGAAATAATGAAATAAGGTACTTAAGGATGCTATTCTGACTGCACAAAGAGAGAAAGCTCCATGGGCTTCCTTTGTGGTAGACGTCTTGCAAACGTACAGAGCTACTCCTCATGCAACTACAGGAACATCTCCTTTTGAGCTTTTGTTCAGAAGAAAGATGAGAACGAAGCTGTCAATTCTCACGCCATGCAACATGACCCCTGCTACAAGGAAACTGAAAATAAAAGTAAAGAACAAACAACTAAAAATGAAAGCATACCTGGATATAAAACAAAAGCAAAAATTCCAAAGCTGAGGGTGTACATGTGAGAAAACCGACACATGTTATGAAAGGAACCTCAAATTTCAGTAAACCTATGCAGATTATCAGGAGAAGAGGAAAGTGCAGCTACAAACTGAGTAAAGGACGGACATGGGATGTGTCTCATCTGGCACCATTCCATAAAGATTTCAGGTCTGTGGAAAAACCATGTTCTGCCTCAACATCATGGTGTTGATAGACCAACAGAAGGACAGCATGTCAGAAGGAAGCCAATGTGGCTAAAGGACTATGTAACGTGAACATTGATAGTAAGATTGAAACCAAGATATGTTTTAGGTTAAGTAAAACTGTTCCAATATTCACATACATTTTCATGTTGTACATTCTTGGTAAATAAGACATGGGTCAGTAAATGGGTAAAGTATAAAAGAGGAAAACTTAACAAGATGTAGTAAATTACCAAACTTCTTTTTATGTTTGTATTGCTGTACAATTGTCACGGAAGTACAGGTGTTATTGTTAAGTTAGGGGGAGATGTTGTGTTCAATTATAAAGTCTGTTGGTTAAGTTAAGAAGCATCACTAGAGGGAGCTGTTGTGAGGGATTGTCAAGCATGCATGTAAGTGAAGGAAAGAAGTGTGCGTGTGTGTCGGGCAGTGCTTCGGCTAACAGACAAACATATAAAGATAAGCGTGTTCTTGTTTCTGATTTATGCTGGTGAAACAGCATATATATATATATATATATTGTGACGAGCGTCCCGAGTCCATATCAGCGTTGCCCTGGAAATACACGAGGAGCACCTGTTCACAGCTCATCACGGGCTGATCGGCCACACCTGCGGCTCGTCAGCCTGCCGGCTCTTAAGCAGCATGCTCACGGAGACAAGGCGAGAAGCCTCTCCATGAGACAGAAACCTAACTCTCTCTCTTTCTCCCGTTCCAGACAGCAGTGTATGACCGACCAGCACCACCACGAGCACCGCACGGATTCACCCGCACCTGGATACGATAGCGAACACTGCCACAAGCCCACACGGCATCACCACCCACGCCCTTGAGCACGGATTAATAAAATCCACCCTCCGGGGCTTTTGATTTGAGCTCTCCTTGTCGCGTGTTCCTTTCCACCCCGTTACTATATATATATATATATATATATATATGTGTATATATGTGTGTGTGTGTGCGTCGGGCAGTGCTTCAGCTAACAGACAAACGTATCAAGATAAGTGTATTCTTGTTTCTGATTTATGCTGGTGAAACAGCATATATATATATATATATATATATATATATATACGTGTGTGTGTGTGTGTGTGTTTAAGGTGTCATACCTTTGTTTATGTCTGGAATATGCTTCCATTCCTTATTAATTAATTTGAGGAAAATATAATGAAGAAAACAACAGAGAGTGGGAAAATCAGAATTCTGTTTACTGAGTGCTAGATAAAAAAACATATTTTAGTGTAACAGTCTGAATGTAAAATGACAAGAGAGCAATCACATCATCAGTTAGCAATAAGCAGTTAAAACAGTTTATAAAACAGGATCTTTCATTCTACACACTGAAAACATTATCCAATAACTATACGGTCTATTCATACTAAGTGTATTTTTTTTAATGTGTTAACAAAAGCTATGATGAATAATGTTTGTTGACAAGTTTTTCCTCCTGACTTAAAACCAGACTATAATGAGACAACAAGGTCAATAAACAATAACTGTGGCTAGATTAACATGCAATATCCCTTGTCCATAAAAGAAGAGACTTAATTTCATCTAAAAATGTTTTAACCAAAATCTCATTTAATTTTTTTCTAAAACAGTAGAAAAAGTATTCTAGACTGCTGTACGTGCCTCTAAAACACAAGTTTGTATTGTTATAGTTGCCAGATATTAAGATATATACTATATGCTATGAACTATTATTTACACTCAATCAATAACTGCTATTTTTACATAGTGTAAATAGAATCAATCGCCAAGCAACTATGCTCATTTCACTTAGTATAAATATAATATATAATAACTTTACAACATAATAATGTCAGTGACTGTGCTGTATTTACCAAATAAATATGATCAGGGTAAAAAACATGAGAAATACAAATTATATTTAGACATTAAAAAATAAAACATTTATTCTGAAAATCGATGTCACTTTAACAATGCCAATGTATTATAACATAATCTCTAAACTCTACTACTTACTATAGGTGATGCAAGACAAAGCTCCAAAGCCAAACTTAGCAGAAGAAAAGTGCATAAATGCATTGCCACCTGAAATGATAAAGATCACATTTGATGGTTAATCAATGTTTACAAGATTTACAAGACCATTAAAAAGTGACTAACTCTCAAAACTAAAGGATGGATACATACCGGGTTTCAGTCACTATATTAAGATTAAAGATTTCAAAAAGCAAGACCAATCTCAAGTAAGTATCTGGTAAGTGTCTTTCAAGCTTTTATATTATAGCCATGTAGTGCTACACAAAACCCGCCTTTAAGCCGAGTAGAAAGACTGGCTAGACTGCAAAATTTGTATGCTTCTTTTGGTTTCTATTTTAGTAAAGATTGTCTGTAATGTTCATTTTGCAGTCAGTCAGCTCATAGCCAGTCTTTCTGCTTGACTTAAAGGCATGGCTTAGTGTAGTGCTGCAGGGCTACAGTTTTAAAAGAAAAAAAAGACAATATTGTATTAACGAAAAGCAAATAATTAATTAGGAAAAAAAAAAAAGTCAAATTATAATGAACAATTTTAAAATAGCATCAATCAAATACAATTATTTCTAAAAATAAATAAATATTTCATTTGTTTATCTGCAATTTGTGACCATTAACCAACATGACCAACATCAGAGAACCATGAACATGCAAATGGGATACTTAATTATTAAAATATTCACTTTAAAATTTCGAAGGTACTTTAAGCAAATAAGCTTTTTATTTGCTTTAAGCTTTTTTCAAAGAAAAACTAGAAAATACAGAAAACATCCAAACAAATTTACAATTTAATTGATGTTCAACAAATAATAAAATGTATATGATACAGAGAAGAAAATTATAAAGCTTGGCTTATTGAATATCAGGTCCCTGTCTATGAAATAGCTTTTTGTAAATTATATGATCACTGAAACCAGATGAATACATTATTTTAAATGAGTCATCTCCCCAAGATTACTGTTTCAAACATGAGCTGTGTTCAAAAGGCAAAGGGGAAAGTGTTGCTACAATTTATAGCAATGATTTCAGTATTTCTCAGAGGTTGGATTTCAAGTATAACTTTTGAAGTAATGGTGCTACATATAATGTTATCTAGAGAAACAAGTGTTAATGATACATCCCCTATGATGTTTGTACTGACTACTGAATACAGGCCACCAAGAATCAGGCCATACAGAATCTTTTTAAAGAATTGTGTGATTTTCTGTCCGAGTTAGTGCTTAAAGCTGATACAGTCTTAATTGTTGGTGATTTTAATATCCATGTTAAAAGATGCATTGGTATCAGCATTTATAGACACTCTGAACTCTATCCGTATGTAGTCTCGTGTATACTCCACATAGCTAAAACTGTAAATTCTACTCCTTGTTACAAATATGGTAGAACCATCACTTCTACCACAAAAGACTGATTTGTAAGTAAGCTTTGTGACTTATCTAAATTCCTCAGTATATCCAATAGCCCAGAAAAACGTGATGATGAAACAGAAACTATGGACTATATATTTTATAGCACTTTAGATATGGTTGTTCCTTTACGATTAAATCTCTGGGGTCAAAGCCTGCAGCAGCGCATTTTGCGGCAGATTTTCCTGATAAATCTGAAAAGAGCTTCAATTACTCTGTCATTTGTGACCGTACAGATATGAGCAATACATCATTCGAATCTGTAAGGGATCTACTTTTATTTATATACACTCATAATAACAACACAACTTTGTATTTTTGACAAATAAAGAAAACAAACAGGGTGTGTTCTCATTCTTCACCCTCTCCACAAACTGCTTTTTGAAACGCGTAATTAAAATGAACTGAAATTTAGCGAATACTTTACACAGAGACATGAGAAATATAGAATATATTTCTATCTATAGAAAGCTTGAGATGTCTACTCTTAAATTACATTTGCATTTAATCGTTTAGCAGACACTTTTACCAAAGCAACTTACAGGAGAACAACAGAAGCAATCAGACCAAGGAGAGCACAACAGTATACAAGTGCTGTGACAAGTCTAAGTTAGTCTAGCACAGTACACATAGCTAGGTGTTTTTTTATAGAATAGGTAAGACCACTCTCGCTGCTGCTTTCTGGATTAGTTGCAGAGACTTGATAGTACATACGGGAAGGCCTGCCAAGAGAACATTGCAATAGTCCAGTCTGGAGAGAACAAGCGCTTGAAACAAGGAGTTGTGCAGCTTGCTCTTATAGGAATGGTCTAATCTTTCTAATGTTGTATAAGGAAAATCTGCAGGACCGGGCAGTTGTAGATATATGGTCTGTAAAGCTTAACTGATCATCGATCACAACTCCAAGATTCCAGGCTATCCTGGAAGGAGTTATGGTTGACAAACCCATCTATATAGATAAGCTGTAATTAAGTTCTGGGTTGACCCCAGCAAGGTTGAGTTGAAGGTGATGGTTTTTCATCCAGCCAGGAGATAGAGTGAGGTTAGAAGTGATGACGAAGTGGTCTGAGTTGTGCAATGGAGTAACGTGTTGTCAGTGGAGGAGTAGTATGTGTGTGATGAGGTCCAGTTGGTTACCTAATTTTTGAATAGCTGTAGTAGACACTCGCTTGAGATCAAATTAGGCGAGCAGAATCTTTCTTTTTTATTGAAATTCTTATCATTAACACTAATGAATGACTGGCATACTTCTTACATTATAATTTGTCTTTTCTGGTATATATGACAAATGGTAAATCATTTTGAATCATTTTACTCATCTCTTTTAGAGGGACAGTTTAAAAGAATCCAGCGTACCGATGTACATATATATGTCATATATCCATGAAAATATATACATATTATATATACAAATATATGTCATATATCCATGAAAGCTGAGATTCTTGTGATTTCAACTATGTAAACCATTTTAAGATGCTATAAACACAGCATGTACAATCAGTGTCTTTATCAGACCACTTTTTGTTGACATAATGCAGACATGCATGATAGTACAGACATACATAGGAATAACACAGTAGATAATCTAATAAAATTAGATAAACATGTGTAAAACACAAATTTTCTAATATATTGTTTATCAAATGCGAAATTTGGCTTGGTAAGGCTTCATTCTGTGATCCCAATGTATTTTCCAGTTCATACCTCCCAGCTATAGTCATCTGCAGGCTTCTATTTACACAAAAAATGCAGGCGGAATTATTTTCTTTTTTTTAGTGTATTCAAAGTGCTATTACTCAATATCAGTAAGACTTAAATTGATTCTGACTGTTGAGAAACAAACCTCAGAGTGTCACCTTTCAAAGGAGAACAACACCATCGATATCATCCAAATGGCCCAAGAACAGCATGCAATTTACTTTTGGTATGCCTTTTTTTAGGCGTTTTAGGCTAATTTTACAGGAATCGTAAAGGGTTAATATCACTAAAGTTAAATGCCTACCATAATATCAGTCCATATGGCACAATACTCTGATCTGCTCTAGAAGACTTGGGGTGTAGTGCAGAATGTTGAATGTTTTTATGGTGACTTTCTATTGGTTCTTCAGGCTCTACTCATGCACCCTCTGCCAAACTATGGAATCAGGTAAGCATGCACCGCACACTCAGACCCCTCCTCGGTCCGCCATAGGCCAGGTCCCTGTGTTCCACCTCACTGCCCTACCGCGGGTATGTCGGTGGTCCAGCTGGTCCCGCTTGTACAGTGTCTGGGTGCCGGGGAGCTGCCCAGCCGTCTCGCTGGCTCCTGTGGAACATCTGACTCGGCTATTCAGTTCACCCGGCATCCACCCAAGTTCAGGGGCATCCACCTCACATTAGTGAAGGCAGCTGATGCCCATGTCTTGTGAGGGGAATCGTTGTCCTACTGGCGAAGGACGTGATGGAACCGGTCCCTCCAGCCAATATGAAGGCAGGGTTTTTCAGCCCTTACATCATTGTGCCCAAGAAAATCAGTGAGTTACGACCAATCTTGGGTCTGCGCATCTTGAACTGGGCCTTTCATTAACTTCCTGTTAAGATGCTCGCACAGAAGCGCATCTTAGGATACATCCGTCCCCGAGATCTGTCTGCAGAAGTCGACCTGAAGGACCCGTACTTCCATGTGTCGATCCTTCCGCACCACAGGCCATTCCTGTGGTTTGTGTTCGAAGGACGCGCATATCAGTACAAGGTCCTGCCCTTCGGGCTGTCCCTATTGCCCTGAGTCTTCACGAAAGTAGTGGAGGCAGCCCTTGTTCCCTTGAGAGAACAGGGCGTGCGCATTCTCAACTACCTCGATGACTGGCTCATACTGGCTCAGTCTCAGGATCAGTTATGCGAACACAGGGATTTGGTGCTCTCGCACCTCAGCCAGTTGGGCCTTCGGGTCAAATGGGAAAAGAGAAAACTCTACCCGATGCAGAGGATCACTTTTCTTGGTATGGAGTTGAATTCGATCAGTCAGACAGCGCGCCTCACGCAGGAATGTGCTCAGTCGGTGTTGAACTGCTTGAATACGTTCAAGAGCAGGATGGCGGCACCACTGAAACAGTTTCAGAGGCTCCTGGGGCATATGGCGGCTGCGGCGGCAGTAACGCCACTGGGGCTGCTCCATATGAGACCGCTTGAACACTGGCTCCATGGCCGAGTCCCGAGGTGAGCGTGGCAGCGTGGCACGCTCCGGGTCCGAGTCATTTCCTGCTGCAAAACCTTCACCCCGTTGACAGACCTTTTGTTTCTTTGGGCAGGAGTGCCCCTAGAACAGGTCTCTAGGCATGCTGTGGTTTACACGGATGCCTCCGCCAAGGGTCAGGGGGGCACGTTAAACAGGCTTGCAGTGTTGGGTGTTTGGACTGTTCCCCAACTGCACTGGCACATCAACTGCCTAGAGTTGCTGGCAGTACACCTGGCCTTGAACCGTCTCAAGAGGCGCTTACGAGGCGAGCACGTACTGGTCCGCATGGACAACACTGTGACCACTGCATACATCAACCGACAAGGCGGTCTACACTCCTGTCGCATGTCGCAACTTGCCACCTCCTCCTCCTCCTCTGGAATCAGAAGCATCTGAGGTAATTTCGCGCAAATCATATTCCGGGCTTGCTCAACCAGGCAGCTGACGAGCTGTCACGAGCTGCGCTCCCCAGAGAGTGGAGAATCCATCCCCAGACGGTCCAGCTGATTTGTAGACGTTTCGGACTCGCACAGGTAGACCTGTTAGCGTCCCCAGAGACTTCTCATTGCCAGCTGTTTTACTCCCTGACAAAGGGAACACTCGGCATGGATGCGCTGGCCTTTGCAAGTATGCGTTTCCCTCAGTAAGCAGACACTGTGCAAGATCAGGGAGGACGAGGAGCAGATCCTGCTCGTAGCACCATACTGGCCCACTCGGACCTAGTTCCCAGAGCTGATGATCCTCGTGACAGCCTCTGTCCAGTGATTCCTTTTGAGGAAGGATCTACTGACTCAGAGACAGGGCACCTTGTAGCACCCGCGTCCAGACCTCTGGCTCGGCTCGGCTCCTCAGTGAAAACCTCAATATGCGATGCACCTGCTGCCTACTTAAACTCACACTGTGATTTGTGGCAGCTGGATGCAATAATCTCATGCCAATGTGCATTGGCTTGTTTAGTTTACACTCGAAGTGGATTGATCTCTCTCTAAGCAAGATCCTAATTCGTGATGTCTCCGTTGCTTCCTTCAACGAACGAGGGTTACATAAATAACCGAGATGTTTCTGAGTGTTAGTAGTAATAGTCAGGGCCGGCACCAGGGCACCTCAGTTGGGAGGGGTAACAAAATTCTATTTTTATTGGTTTTTATTTTGATAAACATGACACAATATGCTATAGAATTAATATGACATGAAAATAGTTTGCAACAGTATTAAAGCACGGGATGAAATACAGTGAGTGGGTTTGGTAAATTGTGAAGTAGCTATCATCATCAGAGCTCATTCCGCTTGCTGTGCTGGAGAAACTACGTTAACCATATAACCCGCATCTGCTCACGAATCGCTCTTACGGTAGACTACTGATTACACTGATTATGGTAGCCTACTGATTACACATTCAGACACTGATTGATCTGCACAAATCGAATACAACTTTATGTGATCTGCAGACAGTGCGCCCATGCTCCTCCAATTAATCATTCATTAACAGTTTAAACAATTAAGTTCATTAAGAAAACATAAGGGGCAAGGGGACAAGTGCGGGTGATTAGTACTCAGGTGATTGTGATCTGGTGTGCGATGAGGATGATGACTGTGGTGACTGCGGTGATGACAGCGGTGACTGTGACTCCCTGACACATGTTGTGCATGCCTTGCCTAGTATTTTTCTTAATAAATTGTATATAAACTAGTTTGACATTGAACTCTTTTATTGTTGTGCTTTTCATTAAGAGTAATAATGAATTCATCTTTCAAGCATTAATTTTAGTCTTAGAAAGGCAAAAGTGTAAAGATGTAAGCACATCAGACAATTCTATTTTCTTGTAAAATGTGAAAAGCAAACGTGTCCCAGTGTTACCAGTAATACTGGTTTTGTAAGTTTATATACTGGTGTGAAAATTTCAACACCGTCACATCCAGAACATACTGTACGTCCAGTTGACAAAAGCAAAGTATATATATATAGGCCTATTTAAATCATGAAAGGTTTATCACAGTAGTATAATAAAAAGTTTGGAAGACCATGATGACCAACTAAAGTTAAAAAGTAAGTCATTCAGAGTAGTTGTGTGAGTCAGTCTGGTTATACACCCCAGCGATCGCGAGGAAGGCCTGTTTTGGGAAATGTGTTTTTGTGTGGGCCGTTGAAATGTGCTTTCAAACTTTAAAATGTGAAACTGTGAATGGGGACAAAGGGAAGTTTTTAATAAAAAAAAATTCTCAGACACACGTCAAGAAAAAGCATCAAACATACACCTAAAATGAACAATGACTGTTTTTCCCTGTAAAACAAGTCAAGACGAGCTAGAGTTGTTAAAACAAATTTAGGAAAAGGTAAAGTTAGAAAATAAAACAAAAAAGTATCTAAATTATTAAGCTCAGATGAGCTTTATTTGTCAATTATGCAGAGTATAACCAGCAGTGAAATGAGTTATCTGCTTTTAACCCATCTAAGTGCACACACACCTGGAACAGTGGGTAGCTGACACTGCGGTGCCCGGGGAGCAGTTTGGGGGCTCGGTGCCTTGCTCAAGGCATCTTGTCCTAGACAGAAAATACAAATGGTGATTTTGCAAGTTTGAAAACACAGAAATTATTCTGCAATAATGGCCGAAGCATCATCGCCTAAACCCCCAGAGAAGACCGTTGAGGATGCTATGATTGATCTCACTCTGGCGCCTAGGAAGATGAAACACAGACCACGTTTGGCCAACTTCCTCCACGAACCTTTGGATAATGTTAAGCGTGAGTTTCGTTTATCCAGTAATCGCATTTGCGGTTACAACTTTGGCAAGACCAACAGGGAGGTCAGGTTGAGTACTGTGGACCGTGATGAAAGGATCACGTACGACACAAGCGATTACCCCGTCTTGTTTTTCACCGTAAAAGACTGGTGTTCATTTTACAACTATGTTTGGCGTGATTTAAAATACGGATGCGATGACCCTCTATTCATAGGTGAATAGAATGGTGTCACACCTGGAAATGCAATACAGAGTGTTAGGGATCACGTAAACAAGCATGTGGATGATTACATTTACATGCTTTGTAGTGCTCATACTGAGCGCCTGCCTGAACGTATTTGGCCAATATCTGAAGAGTATCATCTCAAATATTATAGTATTAAATTCTTGTTTCGATGGAAAGATGTACCTGCGTTAGCTATATTCGGAAAGATTGACAAATTGTTTAAATGGTGCGAGGCGTTTTACAGATACAACAACATAATTGTCTTACTGCTTACGCTAATTGTCTTACTGTTTCTATGTTACTGCCACGGGATTAACATCCCGTGGTAGTTAGGAATTACACAAGCTTCATTCTGGATCCTACCCTTAAACGATAGAGATGACCGAACACCTGAGAAGAGACGATGACAACCCCTCCGAGGACCTCCGAGATGAGCCCCAGAGACAGATCTCCAGTGAGGACCTCGTCACCTAGACATCCATCGGGGAAAGACCCCTGGAACCAGTGGACCACTTACACTGACTTTGCTGCAGTTGGAACAAACTACTGATTCGTCTGGCCGGAGGGGAACTGGCCCCCCGACTGAGCCTGGTTTCTCCCAAGGTTTTTCTCCATTCTGTCACCGATGGAGTTTTGTTCCTTGCCGCTGTCGCCTCTGGCTTGCTCAGTTGGGACACTTCACTTGCAGCACAATCATCGACTTGATTGCACAGATATTATTTAAACTGAACTGAGCTGGACAATGCCATTACTAAATTCAATAATGAAATGCATTCAGCTGATAATTGAGTGTTAAATCCTGTCATTTTACATTATTGACAAAATTTGTCTATTTTGATATTGTGCAGTGCTTTGTTACAATTTGTATTGTTAAAGGCGCTATATAAATAAAGGTGACTTGACTTGACTTGACATAAAAGTGAGGTTTTTTTCACCCTGAATGGTTCACGTGGCTCCGCCTACATTCTATAATCATTAAATACAGATCGACAGGACTCTTAGAGGATATAGACTTCACCCGCTAACGTCGATAACATGACCCAAGAAAATACCTCAATGATAGTTTTGCATGCGATGACAGCGTATCCACTGCGTGATCGTCTATGGACAACATTACCTGGCTGAACAAAATTTGTACAGAGCTCGGATACATAATCTCACATTCTTGGCAAAGTACAGAGCATCTCAAGCCTTGCCGGCTGAGGGTGTCTCGAATGCGGCCAACGGGTGCATCGGTATGACAGGTCATAAAATCATTAAAACAGTTATCGGGATCATTCTGAAATATCTGGTGACTATGCATCATGACTATGTGCCTAAGATTCCCACAACTTCCTTCAGAGCCAGTTGGTGAGCCTGCAAGCGCTGCCCCCCGAGGAGGCAGACCCAGCCCTAGCTTTGCTTTGTCCCGTCCGAGCATTGCGATGCTACGTTGACAGGACTAAAAGCTTCAGGACCTCAAACTAGCTCTTTGTCTGCCACGAAGGCCGGCAGAAGGGCAATGCCGTCTTCAAGCAGAGGATGGACCACTGGATAGTAGATGCCATCACCCTGGATTATCAGGCACAGGCACAAATTTGCCTGTTCAGTTTGAGAGCTCACTCTACAAGAAATGTGGCGACTTGCTGACAGATATTTGTAGAGCTGCGGGCTGGGCGACCCCTAACACGTTTGCTAGATTATATAGCCTTCATTTGGAACTGGTTTCCTCCTGTGTTCTCACCTCAAATGGGTTAAAGCACTGAGGGGCTCCGGTTTCAGGTCGATTTGCTAAAAACTGCTCCTGAGAGTCTGTACTGTAGACCCTGTCGAGCTCCT
The DNA here is from genome assembly GCA_027564155.1 of Gymnocypris eckloni scoliostomus. Taxonomy (NCBI): domain Eukaryota; kingdom Metazoa; phylum Chordata; class Actinopteri; order Cypriniformes; family Cyprinidae; genus Gymnocypris; species Gymnocypris eckloni. The sequence goes on from CM050426.1 coordinate 2,541,692, forward strand.
CCATCCCCTAGGCAGCCGAATGTAGCGGAGCATCCGGCGACAAATCTCGATGAATCTGTGAGAGGGTAGAGGGCTGGGTTCCATATGTAGAGACCGTTTGGATCCCATATGTGTAAATTCCACGGTATAGCCTTAGAGCCCGTGTTTTTCCGGCAGACTTCCTGCTACTTCCAAGAGGGTAAACAATCACCTCCAATCTTCCATATGCACCTGACTATTGTCCATATGTGTAACTGCTTATGAACTTCCCTAGGGAAGGTCGGGGCTTCCGCAGCGATCCTGTTCTAAGCTGAACGGGTACCTTTTCCCAGTGTTATCCAGTCCTACTGAGTGGGTAGTGCCATAGCAACAGTAACTGGTCTTCCTATGGGGGTCCTAACCTGTGCCAAAAAGTAATGGCGCAGGAGGCTTCCACGGGACACTGAAAGAGGCAGTATCCGTCGCCCAATTTGCTGATTGGGAACGCATCTGCTCACGAATCGCTCTTACGGTAGACTACTGATTACACTGATTATGGTAGCCTACTGATTACACATTCAGACACTGATTGATCTGCACAAATCGAATACAACTTTATGTGATCTGCAGACAGTGCGCCCATGTTCCTCCAATTAATCATCCATTAACAGTTTAAACAATTAAGTTCATTAAGAAAACATAAGGGGCAAGGGGACAAGTGCGGGTGATTAGTACTCAGGTGATTGTGATCTGGTGTGCGATGAGGATGATGACTGTGGTGACTGCGGTGATGACAGCGGTGACTGTGACTCCCTGACACATGTTGTGCATGCCTTGCCTAGTATTTTTCTTAATAAATTGTATATAAACTAGTTTGACATTGAACTCTTTTATTGTTGTGCTTTTCATTAAGAGTAATAATGAATTCATCTTTCAAGCATTAATTTTAGTCTTAGAAAGGCAAAAGTGTAAAGATGTAAGCACAACAGACAATTCTATTTTCTTGTAAAATGTGAAAAGCAAACGTGTCCCAGTGTTACCAGTAATACTGGTTTTGTCGCAAGTTTATATACTGGTGTGAAAATTTCAACACCGTCACATCCAGAACATACTGTACGTCCAGTTGACAAAAGCAAAGTATATATATATAGGCCTATTTAAATCATGAAAGGTTTATCACAGTAGTATAATAAAAAGTTTGGAAGACCATGATGACCAACTAAAGTTAAAAAGTAAGTCATTCAGAGTAGTTGTGTGAGTCAGTCTGGTTATACACCCCAGCGATCGCGAGGAATGCCTGTTTTGGGAAATGTGTTTTTGTGTGGGCCGTTGAAATGTGCTTTCAAACTTTAAAATGTGAAACTGTGAATGGGGACAAAGGGAAGTTTTTAATAAAAAAAAATTCTCAGACACACGTCAAGAAAAAGCATCAAACATACACCTAAAATGAACAATGACTGTTTTTCCCTGTAAAACAAGTCAAGACGAGCTAGTGTTGTTAAAACAAATTTAGGAAAAGGTAAAGTTAGAAAATAAAACAAAAAAGTATCTAAATTATTACGCTCAGATGAGCTTTATTTGTCAATTATGCAGAGTATAACCAGCAGTGAAATGAGTTATCTGCTTTTAACCCATCTAAGTGCACACACACCTGGAACAGTGGGTAGCTGACACTGCGGTGCCAGCAGTTTGGGGGCTCGGTGCCTTGCTCAAGGCATCTTGTCCTAGACAGAAAATACAAATGGTGATTTTGCAAGTTTGAAAACACAGAAATTATTCTGCAATAATGGCAAGCATCATCGCCTAAACCCCAGAGAAGACCGTTGAGGATGCTATGATTGATCTCACTCTGGCGCCTAGGAAGATGAAACACAGACCACGTTTGGCCAACTTCCTCCACGAACCTTTGGATAATGTTAAGCGTGAGTTTCGTTTATCCAGTAATCGCATTTGGTTACAACTTTGTCAAGACCAACAGGAGGTCAGGTTGAGTACTGTGGACCGTGATGAAAGGATCACACACTTTAAGCGATATCCCGTCTTGTTTTTCACCGTAAAAAGACTGGTGTTCATTTTACAACTATGTTTGGTGTGATTTAAAATACGGATGCGATGACCTCTATTCATAGGTGAATAGAATGGTGTCACACCTGGAATGCAATACAGAGTGTTAGGGATCACGTAAACAAGCATGTGGATGATTACATTTACATGCTTTGTAGTGCTCATACTGAGCGCCTGCCTGAACGTATTTGGCCAATATCTGAAGAGTATCATCTCAAATATTATAGTATTAAATTCTTGTTTCGATGGAAAGATGTACCTGCGTTAGCTATATTCGGAAAGATTGACAAATTGTTTAAATGGTGCGAGGCGTTTTACAGATACAACAACGTAAAAGTGAGTTTTTTTCACCCTGAATGGTTCACGTGGCTCCGCCTACATTCTATAATCATTAAATACAGATCGACAGGACTCTTAGAGGATATAGACTTCACCCGCTAACGTCGATAACATGACCCAAGAAAATACCTCAATGATAGTTTTGCATGTGATGACAGCGTATCCACTGCGTGATCGTCTATGGACAACATTACCTGGCTGAACAAAATTTGTACAGAGCTCGGATACATAATCTCACATTCTTGGCAAAGTACAGAGCATCTCAAGCCTTGCCGGCTGAGGGCGTCTCGAATGCGGCCAACGGGTGCATCGGTATGACAGGTCATAAAATCATTAAAACAGTTATCGGGATCAATCTAAAACATCTGGTGGACAGACAGATGAAAGCTGCGAACAGGCTGTTTACGACGCTATTGACAGTTGGTAGAAAAGCACTCCTGCGGATTCTGACTAACCTGAGGGGGGTCATGGGGAGCCTCTGCAACTGTCTGACAAAACTCTTAATTAAACAAATTAAGAGATAAATAATACACTTATTGCATAAGATTATCGATGATGGGAGTAATTGTTATGTGGATAATAAACATTTAATGAAATAAAAAAATCAAATGACTGTTTTACGGGGTATGTAGAATGAGTGGAGCATTATGACAAATCAGTGTATGTGTCAATGACAGTGTCTCTGTGTATAAGACAAGAATCAAAGAGAAATGATGATTCAGTCAGTGTGGAAGAACTTGACTGGTCTGCAGAAAGCAGCTGAACACAATTCAAAATCTATTCAGTTCAGGCCATTTTGGCTATTTTGTTAGGCTATTTAAATCATATAAGGTTTATCACAGTCATATAATAACATTTTGGAAGACCATGATGACCAACTAACGTATTATAAGTAAATTAAATCATACAGAATAGTTGTGTAAGTCATACAGGTAAAGGGCCTATTCACTCAGGACATCAAATATATGAGGAATGGGTCATAATGGGGGAAAAAAGACAAGGCATCCTGACATACTTTTTGTTGAACTTTTTTAGTTAAAGTTGAATATAAATTGAATGTGCGTGCTTACAACCAGTTGGATGGGTTCTGTACGAAAGGCCCCTTAGGCTGTTTGACAAAAATGTGTACAGTAGACTTACTAAAATGTATCTTTGCACATGCATGTGCTGACATGCTGAAACATGCTAAAGCTTCTGTTACGAAAACAAATTCCTCATTTTTGGAAACATTCCTGGCAATAAAGTTCATTCTAATTCTGAAAAGTGGATAAAAGTCACTGAATTTAAAATATATTTGTAGACTATATATACAAAAGTGTGCTGATTTAAATAAACTCCGTATTGATAAATATAGTTTGCTTTGCTTTATTCATTTATTTTTTCTTTAAGCAAGAGACAAGACAGAATGAAGGAATACATTTAACAAGCTTTTATTTGCTCTATTACAGTCTAAACTGGCGTAAAAAAGCCATTTGAAATTAGAGGCAACCACTGCATTTTAATCACAGACAAACAAACATACTACATACATGTAGCATGCAGTGCAATATATATATATATAAAAATATATATATTTTTTTTTTTAAAGTGCGTGTGCAGCACAGGGTGCCAAATGTTTACCATTAACAGAAATAATGATTAAAGAACACACAATTTAACCTAATTTATATCCTAATTTTTCTTAAATATTTTATAGAAAACATTGTTACTTTAAAGGCATTTCCTGGATTAATATTGTGAAACATTCTCAGTAAAATGTAAATCTATTGCAGTTAAACATTAGCTGCTAATAACAGCAAACACAGTGGTGGGTAAAGTACCTGAAAGCCTTACTTAAGTAAAAGTACATATATCTTCCCAGAAAATGAATTTTCACCATTTAGAATATTACTTGAGTAAAAGTCTTAAAAGTATGTTATATTAATTGTACTTAAGTATGAAAAGTGTGTGTGTGTGTGTGTGTGTGTGTGTGTGTGTGTGTGTGTGTGTGTATATATGTATACATATATATATATTAGAGATTCAGACTCGTAATCAGGGGCGGCGTCATCGTAAGGCAGAGTGTGGCAGTTGCCGTCAGGTGAGCCTTGAAATCATTATCCAAACTTCATATCTCTACTATAATTTGTTATTATTATTTCAAGTGTTTTAAAAATGTTTAACCAATGATAAGTATTAAAAAGAGCTTGTCAGCAAAACTTCATGACGCCTTTGTATCTCTCAGCAAAACCTTATAATCCATTCAGATTGACGCGCTGCGCACAGTCTGGAGGAGACAGATCTCCGCTTTGTCGCAGACAAAACCCTCCATCTCCATCATTCGCTGGTCAAAATTGAACTTGAACACATTTCTTTCCACAAATTTTTTTTTATTTATTAAATAAAAATGGCCAATCCTTCAATTTGTGGCATTACAGATGCCCCAGACTCTGCACTGCTCAAACTGAAGGAGTTACAGGCATGGTAAGAAAAAAAATATACATGTAATAATTGTGTTATGCTTGACATTAGTTACTTTAATCTATGGATGTGGGAAAAAAACGTATCAGATTAAAAAAAAATTGTTGCACTCTTTAATATTTTCTGAATGCAGTGAGGATGATGCTGGAGCCGGTCCATCTGAAACATCTTCTCCTGTATCATCTCAGGACATCTCCTCGTATCCTCCAGATGGGTCTTCTCCTTCACAAGACACCCTATGAATGATGAGAATCTTAAAAGAAACAAGCTCCATTTACAAACAAAAGAGCTGAAAATTCAAAATGAATATTACGCAGTAAAGCAGAAAAGAATAAAGTATAGTCAATGATTGTACATGGGAATTTTTTTTTTTTTTTTTTTTGCAAATTAACAGTGGGGAATGGATAATAGAAAGTTGTTGCAGGTTCATCCATTATATTTATTGTTTTTTACCTAAAAAATCTAATAAATAATCTATTATTATTAATAAGGCATTTCTTTCAATTGTCTATAGTTCATCAGATGACTTCACAATGTCCCGTGAAAAGCTAATGGGGCATGATGTAAGAAAATAAAAATGTGGAATGTGAAAACTGTCAGATAGAAATGTGACTCAACTCAGTTTGTTTTCCATGATGAAGAGAATACGTATAGGTAGGTTGTACTGTCCTTCTACCCCAGGGGCCCAGTAGTGCCTCCTAGAAGAGCCAAAAAAGCACATTTAAAATGGATGTAAATCAAAGTCCGATTAGCATATCAAAGAGAAAATTGGCAGATTATGTTGATTAAATAATTTTGGGCACAGTTTTCAGAAATATATGGCAAGGTGGCATAAAGTCATTTTAAATATTGCTCACTGTAAAATACCAAATTTCAGGCTGCATCTCAAATATAGCATAGAGGTTTGCAATGAACATATTTAGGTAGCCATGAAGTTTTCCATTAAATATAGTATTTACTAAATTGCATTAATATATTTTTAAATATATTTAAAACTACATTACCAATAAGCCTCTGTCAGTCTGTCAATGGAAGAGGAAATATATTTGTAGTTCAATTAAGTTATGCTTAGGGTTAGGATCTCGGTAAAGTAGTAATTTCTCTCAACATAGCAACACTTCATTGTTAACTTAATATAATACAAACGTGATAATATCAGCCAAACATACTTTTGTATCACGAAACACTGTTTAATATGAGTTAAAAGATAGTCCAACCAGACTTGGATCCTGAGGGTGACAAGGGAAATTCACAGCCAATGACATCACAGCTGAACAGCGGCATCACACTTCATTATCCATGTATGGTCATCTATGACAGATTTTTTCGTTTTCGTCTGACGCGATAGATTTGATTAACAATATATTATATTTTCTACCTTTTAGATTGTGTGTTATTAACATCTACACTTACCCAAAACCTAAACCTATCCCCTACCATAATGCAAATACAGTAATTGTTGTTCAGCGTGACAAAATGTCCGCAATATTGATGTGTGCATGCCCAGTAGCCACAGCTGTATCCCATCTAACCTTAACCGACAGATGCCTCTCACTGAATATAAAAAATTACATTTTAAAATTACATAATTATTTGTGTGATGCAAAGACAATCTTTTTTTTAACCAAAGACAAGCACATTTACTAATCAAATAACGTGCTTCTAACATTTACACTGTATGTAAAGTGTTTTATAGGTATCAAATTAATCACTTTTGTGATTCTGTGATAAAATTTGGTCTGAGGTTTTGGGTATTGCGTACAGTGTTAACTCCTGCAAGTGCTATGTTCGGTAAATTCCCACTCACTTATAAAATGTGCGATCTGCGCTGTCTCGTCTCTCTCGCATGCGTTCTGCTGCAGTCACTTGGATAAGTCGTTGTTGAACTTGTTGACTTTGGATGAGTTTGAGCGCATGATGCAGGCTTTAAAAAAGTGTGTTGGAAACACTGTAAAACGATTTGAAATAATGTACTCAAATTGAGGACCAATCTGCACCCGTGGCATTAATACACTGCATCTGTGTCAACGTGTGATGTAATAAAACTGCAGCTCATCAATATACTTAAAAAAAACTTCATATAGCTAGCACATAAACAATTTTCAAGTTCAACAATTTTTATTCCATTAAGTTGTGGATGCTGCTGATTCACCGAAACCGCCGTGGCTCAGCAAAGAGACGTGGGTTCATGTTTATTTTTTTTAAAGTTTCCCCAGAAATACTTTGCTATGTAATGCATTTTTCCTTACAAATTATTTTATCCGCATAACAATTCGAGTAAAAGGTATGGCATGATGCTATCCTTCTAGAACAGTGGTTTTCAAACCTGTCCTACAAGCACTCCTGCTCTGCATATTTTGTATATCTCCCTTATCAGACAGACCTGATTCAGGTCTTACAGTCTCTAACAATGAGTTAAAGAGTTGAATCAGGTGTGTCTGATAAGGGAGACATACAAAATATGCAGAGCAGGAGTGCTTGTAGGACAGGTTTGAAAACCACAGTTCTAGAACAAAGTGCATTTATGTTCAAATTGTAATATAAAATATCAAGTTTAATTATTCTTATTTCTTTATTGCAAAACGCTAAAACTGGCACCGTTTTGGAAAGAAATGGGCTCTCATTTTAACCTGTGGCCTTACACATGATTTTAAATTTATTTTTCAAACTTTATGATTTAAATGGGGATAATTGTACTAAGAATAACGTTCATCTTTTTTCAACTGAATACTGTTTCCGTGCTGTTTTGATGCGTTTTAAAGAGTTGGCAGTCAAAATTAAAACTGCTGGATGATAGATATTCTTCATTCTTTATGAGAAACAAGATAATGTGAATTACAGAATGTACAGCGTTTTATAAATTGCAGTGTACAGTGTTTATTATGACGGGGTAGAATCCACAGCTCAGTACTCACTACTCAATACTCCTGAGTACTTTTAAATAGGCTACTCTTTTACTCTTGCTCAAGTAGTTTTTTGTACAAGTACTTTTACTCTACTTACACTAAATTTTTTTGGAAGGTAATGGTACTTTTACTTGAGTATATTTTTTCAGTACTCTTTCCACCACTATTAGCAACATCCGGGCATTAGTTCAACGATCTCGATGAAAGATATTTCCAGACGCCATTGTCTTGTGTCATGCGGAAGATAACGACAAACGACAAGTAAACGATGAGTAAAGCTACTTAAATATTTGTTTATTTAGACCAGATCTGATCTGTGGCACAATTTGTCTCAAGTTAACATTTTTGAACTTGAGCTGCATGACAGAGTCATTCAGAACTTGAAGTTCTAATTCTTAACAAGGCTGTAAAGGTTTCTGTTGGAGTACATATTCTATGGCTTTTCTCTAACAGAGCTTTCACTTCTTGTTCCATTACCTGAACTTCCTGGGGGGCCACCTCGTTACGGAAACACCCTAATAAACCTGGTATTTTGAGACCTGAATATGATACCACCATAGCATAATCTGTAGGACCCAATGAGATATATTTGGCAGAAGTTTCAGCTGTCAAAATTCTATTAGAGGTAGAGTCCAGGTCTCAAATAATACAATGGTTTCTGATGAGGAGGTTGTGCATCACAAAACCTCTTGGAGAGCAAACCAACAGGAAGCATCTGAACTGACTGCTCTGAAACCCTCCTCGGAGGGGGCAGGCATCCCAAGGCCACTACGTTTGACCGCTCCATTTCGGGAGGGAAGTCCTCATTGGCCTGAGCCCTTGGGCATCAGGTCTTCTTTCCTGCAGCCTTCTTAGAAATAATAACGGTCCTCAGATCCGTTTTCCACTTCGAAAGCTACAGTTGAACGCGCTTCCCATGTCCCCATTCTTAGGTGGGGAGCACGATAAGCCATGCTCTGTCTAATTGTGCAGTCAGAACGATGTCCTGAAACAGCGAACCGACAGGAAGAGTCTGAACTGACCTCTCTGAAACCTTCCTCGGAGGGGGAGTGCATCCCAAGGCCACTACATTTACGGGTGGACCCTGAGATATGCGCTCGCCGAAGATCGCTGCGCCCTGAAGCTCACGAGGTGGCAGGGTTGGCAGAACTGTACCCTGAGGACACCGAAGGGAGACAGACACCGTAAAATGAAGTGTTGCCTGCTCCAATTTGGGGGGGGGGGGGGGTGCAGTCCTCATTGGCCTGAGCCCTCGGGTGTCAGGACTTCTTCCCCGTAGTTTTTGTAAAAATAATAACGGTCCTCAGATCCGTTTTAAAATTGGAAGGCTGCGGTTGAGCGTGTTTCCCGTGTCCCCATTATTTAGGTGGGGGAGCATGATAAGCCACGCTCTGCTTAGATTTTTGAGGCTGCTCCCGCTCAGCAGCCCCGGAGATATGAGTACGGCGGGGGAGGAGTTTCTGGAATGCAGCTGCTTTTTTAGCTGATTTCTGAAATCTCTCGACAACCGAATTAACTGCATCGCAGAAGAGGCTAGAGGGAACATGGGAGCATACATAAGAAATGTTTTGATCTTTTCTCTTGAAAATGATGTTACTCAGGTTCAACCATACAAATGTTGTGGCCTGGCAGTTCGCAAACTGCATTCGGACCACAACCTCCGCCCTCATTGTGATCTCCTAACAATTTAGCCTGGTAGGTTTGCAGCAGATACATTGTGTGTAAACATGCTGATGCCTGACCAGCTGCTGAGTAAGCATTTCCCACCAGTGCTGATATTATTCTCACTGACTTAATGGGTAATACCGGGGATTTTATTTATTTATTATAGAGGAATAGTGAGATGTTTATGTACTATAAACTCTATAGGGAACCGTTTTTTCTCACGATCTCGACAACTCTGTGTGGAGATCAGGGAAAGAAATGGCAGTCCCCGGCATTGAGGTTGTGCACGAGAAGGCAAGAAGCGTTAATCCTTTTTTTTTTTTTTTTTCAAACGTCCTCTTTCTTCTCTGCTCGCCAATCGACCGCTCTTGTTACAACCTCAACAAGCTGCTCATAAGCATGAGACTGGGGTGGCGATTCCTCAGTATCTTATATTATACATTATTTTAAAATGTGCTCATGTTGTTTTTTTTATTTTAAAAAGCATGTTATATAACTAATAGGCTTTTAGCGAGCAGCTGTTTCTCGGGTTTTGTATGTAATGTCGCACGCAGTCTATTCAGCGACGTTATAGTTAATCCCTTCTTATCATTGAAGAAGTTAAATGCTTAGTAAAGCTTGAAAATAAAATGGCGTTATTTTTTATAATAATACATATGCACGTTATCAAGGCAAGTCAAGTCACCTTTTTATATTGTGCTTTTAACAATACAAATTGTGTCAAAGCAACTGCACAATATCAAAATAGGAAAATAGTGTATCAATAATGTAAAATTACATTAAACACCCATTTTTCAGTTAAAGGCATTTCATTATTGAATTCAGTGATGTCATTGTCCAGCTCAGCTCAGTTTAAATAGTATCTGTGCAATCAACTCGGTGATATTGCTGGAAATCAAGTGTACCCAACTAAGCAAGCCAGAGGCGACAACGGCAAGGAACCAAAACTCTATCGGTGACAGAACGGAGAAAAAACCTTGGGAGAAACTAGGCTCAGTCGGGGGGCCAGTTCCCCTCTGGCCAGACGAACCAGTAGTTTGTTCCAACTACAGAAATGTCAGATTGTAAGGGCTCCACTGGTTCCAGTGGTCTTTTCCGATAGCTGTCTAGGTGAAGAGGTCCTCACTGGGGATCTGTCTATGGGGCTCATCTGGGGGCCCTGGTCTCCACTGACGTTCAGAGCTGTAGAGGTCGTCTCTAGGTGATGATCCACCATATGATCTGGATACGGACTGGAGTGATCATCTGGGCTGGATAAGGACTGGATCGGGTGGCTACCGTGACCTCGAAATAAGAAATTCCCATCCAAGATGGCGGCGCGTTCGGACGCAGCAGCTACTCCGGGTCCTAAAAACTGTGTTTTTATGTCTGTTAGTCCTGTTAGTCCTGTCTCCTCGTCTTCAAATTGTCTGACTTTATTTAAAAATCAAAAGACAAACACTCGGAAACACATCTATGATCGCCAGAGCCTCCTGGATATCGACAATGTGTACAAACATCAGCTTTCACCGCGACTACTGAGAAGCTACAAGGCCTCTGTCTGCTGCTGAAGCCGGACCCGAGACCGCGGCCTCGCCTACTGATGCTACCCGACAAAGTGGCGACGCCGGGTGTGAGAGGGACAGAAGCGGCAAGCGTGGAGGTATTCAAGCTAGGCTAAGGGCTAATCCAACTAGTCCAGCAATTCCATCACTCATGCTCTCAAACGTTCGCTCTCTGGAAAACAAACTGGACTTAATTCAACTCAGCCGGTCTACACAGCATGAGACAAGGGATTGTTGTGTGTTTGTTTTCACTGAAACATGGCTAAACGACAACATCCCGGACTCCGCCATTCAGCTGCATGGACTAACCTGCTGCCGAGCGGACAGAGATTCATCACTGTCTGGTAAGACTCGCGGGGGTGGCTTGTGTGTGTATATCAACAAAGAATGGTGTAACAATGCAGCGGTATTATCAAAACACTGTTCATCGCTGGTGGAGTTTATGGTTGTGAAATGTCGACCGTTCTATCTGCCGCGGGAGTTCACGGCCATTGTTATTGTCGCGGTGTACATTCCCCCGTGTGCAAATGCTAAGGACGCGCTTCGTGAACTGTACAGCGCCATCAGCGAACAACAAACAAATAACCCCGACGGCTTTTTCATCATAGCCGGCGACTTCAACCACTTCTACCAACATGGGAACTTTGCAACAAGGGGAAATAACACACTGGACTTTGTTTACACAACAGTGAAAAACGATACAAAGCCGAACCCGCCCCACCTCGGATACTCGGACCACATCTCTGTTATGCTAACCCCCATACAGACCGCTTCTCAAACTGGCCAAACCGGTTCAAAAGCAGATCACGGTATGGCCAGACAATGCTACCTCAGCACTGCAGGACTGCTTCCAGGACACAGACTGGAACATGTTTAAAGAGGCGGCCACCTATAATAACCATACAGACCTGCAGGAGTACACTGAAACTGTGACTGCTTACATCAAAACTGCATTGATGATGTGACAGTCACCAAGACCATCACCACAGCAAACCGGAAGCCATGGATGACAGCAGAGGTTCGTGGGCTGCTAAAAACCAGAGATGAAGCGTTCAGATCAGGAGAAAAGCAGCCCTCAAAACAGCAAGAGCCAATCTGTCCCGTGACATCAAAAATGCAAAACGGTCATATGGCATTAAAATAAATAATCATTTCACAAACAGCAGAGATACACGGAGCCTGTGGCAAGGCATTCAGACCATCACTGACTACAAGCCCCCGCCACAGGCCTGTGATGACGACACATCCCTCCCAGATGCACTCAACCACTTTTATTCACGGTTTGAAATGCAGAACGACACATCTGCACAAAAACTGTCCACACCTCCCAATGACCAGGCACTCTGTCTGTCTCCAGCCGACGTAAGGAAGACCCTATCTAGGATTAACCCACGCAAGGCTGCGGGTCCTGACAATATACCTGGCCACGTACTGAAAGACTGTGCTGAACAGCTGACAGATGTCCTAACAGATATCTTCAACACCTTGCTGAGCCAGGCAGTCATCCCCACATGTCTCAAATCCACGACAATCATACCGGTACCAAAAAAATCACCTGTGTCCTGTCTAAATGACTACTGTCCCATAGCACTGACTCCAATCACAATGAAGTGCTTTGAGAGGCTAGTCATGCACAACATCAAAACCAGCATCCCCAACACACTCGATCCGCTCCAGTTTGCATACCACCCAAACCGCTCTACGGATGATGCAATTTCCTCCACCCTCCACCTGGCTCTTACCCACCTTGAAAATAAAGACTCATATGTTAGAATGCTGTTCATCGACTTCAGCTCAGCATTCAACACAATAATCCCACAACAGCTCATCAATAAATTAAGCCTGCTGGGCCTCAACGATTCCCTTTGCAATTGGATCCTGGACTTTTTAACCGGAAGACCTCAGTCAGTTCGGGTCGGCCACAACACCTCGAGCACTACCACACTGAGCACAGGGGCCCCACAGGGCTGTGTGCTCAGCCCGCTGCTCTTCACGCTGCTGACCCACGACTGCACTGCCAAGTTCAGCTCCAACCACATCATCAAGTTTGCCGATGCCACATCAGTGGTAGGTCTCATCAGCAACAACGATGAAACGCACTACAGAGAGGAAGTGGCACAGCTGGCTGAATGGTGTGGCGCTAACAACCTGTCCCTCAATGTGGAGAAGACAAAGGAGGTTGTGATGGACTTCAGGAGAAACTCTGTTGACCACCCCCCACTGACCATCGACACCTCGACTGTGGAGAGAGTCAGCAGCACTAAATTCCTGGGGTGCACATCACAGAGGACCTCACCTGGACTACCAACACCAAGTCTATCTCCAAGAAGGCACAACAGCGCCTACACTTTCTCCGCCCGGCTGAAAAGAGCAAGCCTCCTCCACCCATCCTCACCACCTTCTACAGGGGTACCATTGAGAGCGTGCTGACCAGCTGCATCACTGTCTGGTATGGAAACTGTTGTGCAGCAGACCGCAAAGACCCTCCAGCGGACAGTGAACACCGCTGCAAAATCATTGGTGCCCCTCCCTCCATCCTGGACATTTTCCTTAGTGAAGTAAGTGACTAAACGGTCAATGCGGCGGACCTGGTAATGCCACCGACACCAGTGGTGCGTCCAACACACAAGTAATCAGTCCCGGCCAAGAGGTGCATCCGATGGGCGGCCATCTTGGCTGGGGACTCAGGACGTGATCTGTGGAATGGGGCCATGGCTCGTGAGACGGCAGTGACAGACCCTGGCTTGGCAGGCACGGGCGAAGCAGACCCTGGGCTTGGGCACGGCGAGACAGACCCTGGCACCGGCAGGCAGAGCAGACCCTTGCTTGGCAGGCCTGTTATGAGGCTCAGGTAGATCAGCGGTGACTTGATTGGGCTCACAATGAGCTGTGACTTTACGGATCCATGAATGGCAGTGAATGACCTAGCTGTAGGATGTGCATGGAGGTGCGTCTGCCACCTCAGTTTCAGGCTGAAAGCGTTCCTCCTCTGAGAAACCCACAGTAAGTGAGGAGCCAGCTCACAGCAATGCTTAGTCAATGAAGCCCCTCAAACTGCCCTTAAACTCTCCTCCAGAAAAAGGGATTTGTGAAGGGATTTGATAGGCTCATTGAGTCCGAAATGAAACAAGTCTTTGAACAGATATTCGTTGTACAGTGGTACCTGATAAGACATCTCACAGAACTGGTGAACATACTCCTCGAAAGACAGGCCTCCCTGGCGAAGATGTAGGAGTTGGTCTTTGGAGTCCATGGTTGGGCTGGGTAGCCGTGATAAAGCTGCTGGATCTGAGTTTGGCGAAGCCTTCTATAAAGAGAGGGGTCAGGGCGTTGAGATCCAAATGCAGCTTTATTAATATAAACAAGAGGAGGTCAGACAGGCAAAGTTCAGTGACAGTAACAGGTGTAATGTAGGCAAGGCAGACTCATCAACAGTGACAATGCTAATGTCGGGGCAGGTGGCAGACAGAGAGAGTATCCGAAGGGCAGGCAGGGTCAAAAGGGCAGGAAGCAAACGGTCAGAGTCGTGAGAACTGTCCGGGTAACAAACAGGGAAATACACTTAGGGTAAATGCTCGGAAATGTCAGACGGGGCTAAACAAGACTTCGCAGTGAGAGAGATGGAGTCCAAAGCTTATAAAGCGTGCCTGACGGAGTGCAGCTGCGTGTTTAGTGCAATGGTGGATGGGAAATGAAGTCCGTGGGTGATGTGCAGCTGTAGTGTGAGCAGGAGACAATGTGGTGAGTGGGCGTGAGCTTATGAACCGGATTCGTGACAAGGACATATAGAACAAGATGTGAGACAGACAATTAATAAATGGGTAAGGTTTATTGAAGCACATTTTCCAGAAACACAGTTACCATAATAATAATTTCATTGTACAATGATATATGATCCCAAAAGAGATGAAAAAATAGAAAAGAAATGGCAGGAAGAAACTGAAGGACAAAAAAATTGAAATTATTTCACAGCAAATTACAATAGGTAAACAGGGAGCCGCTTTGAGTATACCTGAATGTGAATTTGGAAAAAAATTGTTCAATGTAACAAATTCTGTACCACATGTGTCTTTATACAGTATGTAGGAAAAAATTGGGAAGCAAACAATCTAGGACCAATGATGAAAAAGGCAGAACAAAGCAAATCCAGAAACCACATTGATTTTTCATTCAGCTGACAAAGATTACATAAAAATATTTTGTGCAACCAGTTTGATGGGAATTACACAGGAAGTATTTATCAGTCAAAATAAACTAACACGGATGACTACAACATCTGAATTGATAGGCACTACTGACACTGATCTATTTAAGGAAGTAGAGCATCAGTTACTGAACCAAGTTCTCAACATGACTCAGATGTAGGATTGATAAAATCAGCAAACCCAGTAAGAATACAACTTAAGCCAGATGCACGTCTGCCCAGAAAGTCACAATACCCTTTGCATCTTGATGCTGAAGCAGGTATAATAAACACTATTGAATTAATAGAAAAAAACAAGTTGTTGTAATACTCCAATTATAACATGGGCGTAACCACCATATACTTTGGGGGAGACGTGTCCCCCCCAATGTTGGAAAAATACCAATCTGTCCCCCCCCAATAATAGGCCTATTAGATTGTAATATGTGACATATGATATGCCTTCCTTTTATGAACCCTGGTTATAGCCTAGTGGATCTGTTGTTATTTCCGATTTAATTTCAATTTAGGAAAACAAGGAAACAAACAGTGTGACCCCATCGTTTGAAAAAACCGCTCAGTCCGACTGTCACTGGTGCTGAAATTAAATGAAGGTAACTTTAGGAGCTAGAAAGAAGC
The DNA here is from genome assembly GCA_027564155.1 of Gymnocypris eckloni scoliostomus. Taxonomy (NCBI): domain Eukaryota; kingdom Metazoa; phylum Chordata; class Actinopteri; order Cypriniformes; family Cyprinidae; genus Gymnocypris; species Gymnocypris eckloni. Next base: position 2,557,450 of record CM050426.1, read on the forward strand.
AGGATGAACAGGCGGACATTCGCCTTTTTTTCAGACGGTAAGCAAGTAGACACCTGAAAAGTAGTGCCATGGTCAAAAATACCGCAGAAATGTTTGAATAAATGTGAAAAAATATCACGTTTAAATGGCGTATATAGCAAGGTTTCTAATGATGACAAAGGTAATAGGCTGAATAATGAACTGCTGGAGTCACAGACCAAAGTTCCCACACTTCCCACTCCATTGATAAGCCTCTATTCATTCGTTGATGGACTGGCCTGTTTGTTTTTACGATCTGATCGACCTAAAAAAAAAAAATATCTGGGGGAGGGCTCACATTTGGACCCCCCCAATATCTATACCATGGTTACGCCCTGTGATCAAATCAGACAAAAACAGATGGCGTCTTGTGCATGACTTACGAGCAATCAATGATATAGTAGACAATTTGCCAGCTGAGGTACTAAACCCGCACACGCTATTGCATTGCTATTGCACACGTGTGTCGAATGTCCATCCATTTACAGTAATTGATCTCTGTTCAGCCTACTTCAGTGTTCCATTAGCAGAGGAGATATGTATTTGCATTTACATATGCTGGTAAACATAATACTTACACCAGAATTCCACAAGGGTTTAAACATTCGCCACATATTTGAAATCAAGTTATTAAGGTTATGTACAGCGCACACAAAAAAGTTTGAAACGTTTAATTTTAATGTGATATTTTTATTTGATTTGACCCTTGAAATTAACTAAAAATTATATTTTTAATTATATCTATAACAGATATAATTTACAGCTCTCAAACAGAACTGGCAGGTGATGAGTGACAGAGCAGAATAAAGATGGAGTGTGAATGATGTCATTGAAGCACGTTCAAGTCATCTTTCCTTTTTCTTTTTTGTATTATGCTTATTCTATCATTTTAAATGACATACTGTCAAATTTATTTATTTTCCTCTGCTGCACTTTTCACTGTGTTAACAGCAAGATGTTAAATGCATTTAGTGTTTTGACAAGACTTATAAAATATATATTAGGCTAAACCTAAATTTTTTTTCCTATTGTGTTGTAGGCTGAATGTTAGCATAAACGAATTATATCCTGACAAAACGAATAAAAATAAGGATTGCAATTTTTATATTACTTTTTTTTCTCTGTGTGACACTTTATTCCGTGTTGGCAGCGAAATATTATTGACATTTTTCTGTCAATAAATACAAGACGAATAAAATAAATACAATTTTATGCAGACTACACTTATTTATTAGCATAACTATCTGTTCAAGCAGAAATATGAGTGAGCCGAGAGCGCACATATAGTTCGTTTGCGCACCATAACGGTCTTAATATGCGATCCTGTCACTTTATTCATCTATCTTCCTGTTGATTACAATAGTCGTCCATCAACACTTGTGTGTACTATTGTGACACTGGCTTCTTTTATCCAACTGAGAGATGTAGTTTGTATCATATGATTATACAGCGTTTTTTGAGCAACCGTCAGTCTGTATTACACACGATGAGAAAAAATATGTGCTGCTCAAACACAGAATACGATAGAGGTGGTACTGTTATTTATGTATAGGCTATATATTTTTACATGACTTAACATAATAGTCATAATATTAGTGAATATATTATATTGTAGTTTTATCTCTCTCCCCCCTGGTTGAGAAACACTGACCTAAAGCGTGATCTTCCAGCATTGTCTTCGTGATCGATCTATTAGGCATCCCTGCTCTAAGTGATGTAAAAAAAAAAACACACATTCGTTTCTCATTTATTTGAGAATTTATTTGCTGATTTGTATTTTATTTAAACAGTGCTTGACACAGAATTGCCGCTGATATTAAAGTCAAAGTAAAACATGCACGGCGCTTACAGGGTATTGTAATGAGAATTTATTTGCTGATTTTTATTTTATTTAAACAGTGCTTGACGCAGAATTGCCGCTGATATTAAAGTCAAAGTAAAACACGCACGGTGCTTACATGGTATTGTAATGTAACTCCCCATCGTGTGTCATGGGAAAATTTCCTCACTGTCACAACCCTAGTGCTCAGCAAGACTGTTTTGTGTTTGAGCGCCCCCAAGTTCTGTTGTACAGCTGCCACTTCAGCTGAACAAAAGCGCCAATCTCATTGGTCGGATATTTTTACGGGTAGCGTCAACCGAAACAAAGAGCCCAAGGCGTTTTAAAAATGATGCTTTTACTGGCGTGGCGTTTTAGGTGGGGCACACTCACATTTTTTGTTTAGTCACGAGTCATTGGCGAATAACGGCTTGTGAAATTCGTCCAGGTCCCGGTGTGTACGGGCCTTCACATTGGCCCTTTGTTTAGTCAGAGGCGTTAAACGTCGGCGAATAACGTGCGGGAGATTTGTCCCGGTGTGGGCCTTAAGAATTAAACTTATTTTGTTTCTTATTGAAGCTGCAAATCTCCTTCAGTCAAGAGCAGAGAGTGATTTTGAATTTGTCTGTTGTTGTTTGATTATTAATATAAAGCACACAGTTGCAGCAGGAATATAGCGTGCTGTCTCTTTAAGAGCCGCACGGATCAACTGTTACACAAGTATTTTCATCCTCAACTCTTTATGTTCATTTATTACCTAACCGACGAGAGTTTACATGAATAATCATTAAGCGCGTATTCTGACACATTGTTGCGTGTATTTGAGCATTTAGGTGCTAAAAGATGACTTTACATGTCCGTGTTGTGTTCTGTCTCTGAACGCATACACAGTAATCTTTCTCCACATATTCTCTGTCACGCTTTTAACAACAACAATACATCTAATCAACTTAAATTAATCAAGCATGGACCATTTTACTAAAGTCTCGTTACCAGATTTTACTGATTTGCAAATGACATTAGCTTTTATAGAGGAACAAAAGAGCACCGCTGGAGAGGGGGCGGAATGGCGCGCAATAATCATTTTATCTCGATTACTGTGATTTCATAATCGTTAGAGGCCGAAATTGAAACTGAATTTCAATTAATTGCACAGACCTAATATATCCTAAGCCAAAATGTGGCCCATATGGGACCCACAGATAAACAATAATGGCCAACCTAAATGCGGCCCATAACTTTATCCAAGCAGGGACCCACATTCAGCCCATCAATGTGCCCAGACAGAGCAGCGATGATCATGTTATCACCGTGTCGAAGGATATGGTTCAGAGAGAATTAAAGAGAGTGAACGTCAGGAAAGCAGCAGGACCTGATGGGATTACTGGCCGTGTTCTGAGGTCCTGCGCTGATCAGCTTGCTGGTTTGTTTACATCCATCTTTAATGAGTCGTTTGCTACCTCTGTTGTTCCCACCTCCTTTAAAAAATCTGTCATAATCCCTGTGCCTAAGAACAGTAAACCCTCTTGCCTGAATGACTATCGTCCAGTTGCCCTCACATCAATAGTCATGAAGGTTTTTGAGAGACTTTTAAAGAAACACATTTGCTCCTCCTTCCCTGCTACATTGGACCCTCTTCAGTTTGCCTATCGCCCAAATATATCTACTGACGATGCCATCTCTCAGGTCCTGCACTCGTCCCTCACACACATTGACAGCAAAAATGGCAACTATGTAAGCTTTTCATAGACTACAGCTCAGCTTTCAATACAATAGTCCCCATCAAGCTGTTAAACTCACAGACCTCCCCTTCACTCTGTGACTGGATTCAAGATTTCCTCACGGCAGACCTCAAGTGGTGAAAGTCGGCCAGTTCACCTCAACTCCATCACATGAGAGTGTCCTGAGTCCCCTGTTGTCTCTACACACACGACTCGTGTCCTCTCACAGCTCCACCTCTATTGTTAAATTTGCGGATGATACTGTGGTTCTGGGCCTCATTTCCAGCAATGATGAGACCGCATACTTGGATGAGGTAGAGAGAGACTTACATCATGGTGCCAGGACAACTGTCTCTCTCTGAATGTGAGCAAAACTAAAGAGCTGATCGTGGACTTCAGGAAGAGACAGCAGCAGCCGTACACCCCTCTTATGATCAGCGGGACCCCTGTGGAGAGGGTGAGTAGCTTCAAGTACCTCGGTGTAAACATCTCCGAGGACCTGACTTGGACTGCACACATTCAAACACAGGTCAAGAAAGCCAGGCAAAGACTGTATCATCTGCAACAGCGGAGGAAATTTATATTTAATTTATTTCACAGTTTTTATTTTTGTACCTGATTTTTTTCATACCTATATTTATGTACAGTATATTCTCTTGTGTTTGTATTCCATGTAATTGCACTTTCCATGGAGCGGACCTGACTTACATTTCACTGCTGGTTATATTCTGTATAATTGTGTATGCGATGAATACAAATCTTGAATCTTGAATTGCTCAGTGAAAAGGGTATTTTCAGCTGATTAGCAGTAAATTATTGCAATGACTGGACATGATTAAATATAAAGAGCAAACTTGCATATTAAAATACAAATGTCCATCTTAAAATGGTCAGTTATTTACCTTCGCGGTGAGTTTCTTTATTTCTGTGGACTGAATGTATTTTATGGATGTTCACTCTTTAGAGTTGCTGTAAATAAGAAACAGCATTATTATTTAAAATAAGAAAAAAACATTGTTTTGTTTTTTATCGAATATTACATATTAAGCTCAAAAATGAACTTTGGCCATGAAACTGTCAGTCCTGTGTCTTGTGTTCCCCATGTGCTCGGTGACCCAGTTTCTCCCTCACCTTGATTGTTTAATTTGATTCCAGGTGTGTCTCGTCTTCTTCCCAATTATCTTGTGTTTAAAATCCCCAGTCAGTTAGTGTTTGTCGGGTATCTATCATCTATGGCAGTGGTCCCCAACCTTGCTACTGGAGAGCTACCATCATGTAGATTTAAGCTCCAATACCAATCAAACACACCTGAACCAGCTAATCAAGGTGTTCAGGGCTACTTGATAATTACAGACAGGTGTGCTGAAGAAGGGTTGGAACTGAAGTCTGTAAGACGGTAGCTCTCCAAATCAAATCAAATCACTTTTATTGTCACATCACCACAGCACAAGTGCCTTGGTGAGTGAAATTCTTACGAGCGTGCTCCAGACAGTGCAAAAAGCAAAACAAAAAAAAACAACAATTTACATATGGACGGTACATATTTACAGACTGTACAGAAGACAATGTGCAAAATACACATACATATACTCAGTACACATAGTGTACTATAAAGACATACTTAATTATCAACTACACATTATACACCGTATGTCCACATCTACATTATGTACACTATCTATACATTATGTAGTCTATACATAGTAATAATGTGAAGGTGCAACAGATTATAAATTAACAGCAGATTGGTTGAGCAGCAGATAGTTGTGCAAAGGTGCAACAGATTATTCATATGCAGTGTCGTGGATGTGCATTGTATGGTGTCCAGTGATAGCAGATAGGTTGTGTTAGTGCAGTGTGTGCGTGTAGTCCAGTTTAACTGTATTAAAGTGCAGTGCATGGCATGTTGTGTGAGTGGGAGTGTGGTGTAGGTGAGTTATTTGTGACTGTTCATTAGCCTGATACCCTGAGGGAAAAAGCTGTCCCTCAGTCGGCTAGTGCGGGATCGGATGCTGCGGAAACGTCGCCCTGAGGGCAGCAGAGAGAGCAGTCTGTGGGACGGGTGGCTGGAGTCTTTGATAATCCTCCGGCTTTCCTTGTACACCGCCTGGTGTAGATATCCTGGAGGAGGGAAGCTCACCTCCAACAATGTGGCGGGCAGTTCGCACGACCCTTTGCAGAGCCCTGCGGTTGCCAGCGGTGCTGTTTCCAAACCAGGCGGTGATACAGCCGGTCAGGATGCTCTCCACAGTGCAGGTGTAGAAGGACCTGAGGATTCTGGGGCTCGTTCCAAACTTCCTCAGCCGTCTCAGGAAGAAGAGACGCTGATGTGCCTTCTTCAGCACTGCATCTGTGTGAGCAGACCATGTGAGATCCTCGGTGATGTGAACGCCGAGGAACTTAAAGCTGCTCACCCGCTCCACAGGTGTCTTGTCGATGGTGATGGGTGTGTGTTCTCTGCTCTGTCTCCTGTAATCCACCACCAGCTCCTTGGTCTTGTCGATGTTGAGTGAGAGGTGGTTCTCCTGACACCATTTAGTCAGGGTACTCACCTCCTCTCTGTAGGCCGTCTCATCGTTGTCGGTGATCAGGCCTATCACCATTGTGTCATCAGCAAATTTGACGATGACATTGTAGCTGTGTGTGGCAGTACAGTCGTGTGTGTACAGGGAGTACAGGAGTGGGCTGAGGACGCAGCCCTGCGGTGCACCAGTGTTGAGGATCAGGGGAGATGATGTGTTGTTGCCCATTCTGACCACCTGGCTTCTGCCTGTCAGGAAGTCCAGGATCCAGCTGCACAGAGATCTGTTCAGTCCTAGAGTCTGGAGCTTCGCAACCAGGAGCAGGGTTGGAGACCACTGGTCTATGGTGTGCTTCATCTTTGTTTCTGTCTGCCCTGTGACACCCATGTGCTGATTATAAAAAAGATTGAGAATATTGCCACGTCTCCTCGTTCCTCCCGAAAGCAACTGTGACAGAAACAACAGTCTAAGGACTGAGGTAGATTTAAAATAAACATATCATAGATATCATTTATGCATTTTTTTAATTTATTTAAAGTGCCCGTACACACCGACACAAATGAATGACTTTGACAGTTACCATTATTTATATAAAATATAACAAAACAAAGAATCAGTAGTAGAACCAGATGTGAAACCAGTGGCTGTAATGGAACATAACACTGGAAGTTGTTAGTCATTTTTATGACCACTAGATTGCAACAGCATAAACCGTTTTGAGAAGCTTTGAGTAATGGATCTTTCGCTGGCTAAGAATGTTTCAATTTGCCATAGTACACACGTAATTCACTAAAATACGGGAGTGACAACCAACCGCATTTACAGAAATTCTACGCAGTGTGTACAGAACTGAAATGAACAACTAGTTGTTAATTACGTATTTGAACGTGCATCAGTGTCTTCTTCTGTATGTGAAATGCAAGAAAATAAGAGTGAAAGAAGGGGACACTTCCCATAAAACACGATGTACTTGTTACATCGTAAGAAGATTGACATCTACGCTAATATTACTCTTTTTCTTTCTTATTCTGAGGTCACCGTAGCCACCCGATCCGGTCCTTATCCTTATACTGGTTTGTCTGGTCAGAGGAACTCCCCCCCCCCCCCCGACTGAGCCTGGTTTTTCCCAAGGTTTTTTTCTCCGTTCTGTCACAGATGGAGTTTTGGTTCCTTGCCGTTGTCGCCTCTGGCTTGCTTAGTTGGGGAAGTTTCATTTCCAGCGATATCACCGACTTGATTGCACAGATACGATTTAAACTGAACTAAACTGGACATCACTGAATTCAATAATGAAATGCCTTGAACTAAAAAAATGTTCCTATTTTGATATTGTGCAGTTGCTTTTACACAATTTGTATTGTTAAAAGCGCTATATATATAAAGGTGACTTGACTTGACATGCTGCTGTTTTCTGTTCGTACGTTCATTCTATGAATCGATCGTACGCATATTTGAGATATGATCATAAGATCAAATTTAGGATGGTTTCTGTGCAACATTTTATAAACGAAGCCCCTGATGACACAAGAGTTGCAACTATGGCAGCTGAGAAGGCCATTCTTTGTGTTATTTTTGAAGAATATTCGGAGCCTGGTGAAATCGGTATAAATCAGGGGCGTAGCTACGGGTGTGCCAGGGTGTGCCGGTGCCACCCACAGTGGCAGCTGGCACACCTAAAAACAGATGCAGAATTATTATTTCTTTAATCGTAATAAACATGGGCAGCGCAAAGGAGGGGCTAGCAGATGCTTCAGCACCCCCAAGAAAGACCAAAGCACCGCCATTGTACCCATAAGAAATGAAATAAATTAAAAACATTTTACTTATTATTACGCATTCATAACTCTGCATTGCAATATAACGTGACGTGATTAGCAGGCGCACTTTTCAAATTGACAGCATTTTATTAAAAAAAATGATCGGTTCCTTGTGCCAAGAAGGCCTGTCCCGACTAAAGATTTCACTAGTCACACATAAATTGATTAATATAATAACTTAGGCTACTAACCATCCTTTAATATATACGTATAGCCTATCCAGCGTAAGCGCGTCTAAAGCTTGCAACGGCAAAGTAGGCTAATGATTATGAATATTGGGGGAAAGGCAAAATAAAACATTTTAATTATTCGTTAATAAACTAGTGATTTCTTCTCAGTCAATGTCGGCTGAAAATATAAAGTTGCAGAATGCGACACTGACTTTAAGAAAGGAATGTACCTTTTCATTCCGACTACGTAATTAAAGATGTTTATTTTTGGTTCGTTCCTTCGTTTAATAAAGTAGCCGGTTCATTGCTGTGACGCGCTCCATTTCATGGAGACTGCATGCGACGGCAGAAAGCGCATCTTGTTTCTCTATGTATTGTTTCTCTGTGTAGCCTACATAAATAAAAGCATATATATATATATATATATATATATATATATATATATGAACTTGCTGTTGAATTTTGTATTTTTGAAAGTTCAATAATAGCCTAATATAAAAAAAAACTTGCCGGACGGATTCATTACCCCGCTTTGTTCCGGGACCTCACAATTTACAGATTAAGCAGTGCTTAGAATATTTGTTAATTTAACATTTAATTACATTTTTTTACTATTTTATAAAAAAATAAAATAATAATAACATAATTGAGGCATTCAAGGCCAGACCACGCCGCCTCGCCTATAAGATACAGTAAGAGCATGAACAAAGAAAAAGTCAAACAAACTGAAAAATTCAATAAAACAAATACACAACTGAAAAGAAATAAACAGTGCTTTTTTCATGAAGGTCCACTAACATTATTGTTCTGGAAAGTAATAGCTACAAAATAAATCTAAAAGTATTAAAATGTAAATGAACACAGCATAGTTTTCACTGTATGTATTGATAGATTGATGCTTATTAAAGCTATAACGTTATACAGATTAAGATCTGTGAGTGATTTTCTCTTTCATTTTGTTCTTTGATTAACATTGATGAAGCGCCAGTCTGTCACTTTAAGAAAATATATTGACACACATCGGATCTTCTCCCAACTGTTCTCATCCACTTAAGACATAAACTGTGTTTAAGTGAATATTCCAAGCCGGCCATTTTGACATATTTTGTGTGTATCTTATCGACTACGCTCCACGCACACACACACACACACACACACTTCAGCCTGGGGAACAGCGTCTCTCGTGCGGATTGTGCTTTCAACGTCTCTTTATCAAATATGTCCCGCAATTTAGCAACAGTAAAGACGGCATTTTACAACAATCACCGATTGAGCTGATTCTGACGTTAAGTTTGGGTTTTAGGGAGGGACGAATGTGTGAAGGGAAGAAGAAACGCGGTTATAATGCTTAGAAGCCAAAATCGAAATAAAAAAATACAATTAGCAGCCGCAGCCACAGGCCTAACGCGTAAGCAGATGTTTGAATGTTTAGTTCTCTCTTCTATCATAATTAAACCGCTTTCATGTTGCGCGCGCTGAAGCTCCTCCTGAAGCCGATCTTCTGAATTGCGAAAGGCAAAAATGCATCATAGACAAATGTTTTAATATGAATCTATATAAAAACAGCAGGCGACTCTGGTGAGATAGAATTGGCAAGATAATGTGTGTATATAGCAATAATAAATGTATGTGTGTTTTCTTAATTTCTCCAGTACCGATAGCAGAACCGTTAACGTCAGCGCTTATCGATACTCCGGTTTTTCATAATTTAGCTCCGAGACCGATTAAATACCGGGTTTCGGTACCCATCCCTACCCGAGGCAGCTGATTCTTGCCGTTTAAAGTGCTGGCTGGGCGTGTTTATCTTCCTTTTTTGGAAGAATTTTTAAATGTCCATTCTTATTTTCAAATAAATTAATATAGTAAAATAGCACACATCAATGAACCGCCTGGCTCCCCAAGATCTGATCTCATTGGCTGGATCGTATAGATCCTATAACTTCTTATCGTCGATTGGCCAGTTTACATGTCAGTCAAAATGGCTATGAGCCTCAGTGGGCGGTCCTTATCGGGAGTGAATGAATGACAACGTAAAGTTGACACTGTTATGTGCAGAGAACAAATCTGCGGTTGTAGTAAATATTTTATTGCACATGAAAACGCATACTCGGTTACTATCGTAACCTCGGTTCCCTGAGATACAGAACGAGGCTACTGCGTCTTGTAAAGACGCATATGGAAAATGCCTTTTTCTCCTGAACTGAAGTCTTATTTAATCACGCAGGTGAAACTGCACGACCAGGTGTGAAAAACGAACCAATGGGTCGGCAGCGGAGCTGCACGGACCTATGGCGACGATACCGCCATAATATTCCCGCCCGAAACGGGCGGGGCATCTGGCTATATAAGCGGTCGTTCGCCATAGGATTCTCAGGTTTACTTCGACTGAAGCGACGACTGAGTCGTGCAGTTACCTGGCACGGCAAAGTACGCAGTACTCGTTCCGTATCTCAGGGAACCGAGGTTACGATAGTAACCGAGTACGTTCCCTATCGATACTCCACTCGTACTGCGTCTTGTAAAGACGTATATGGGAACTGAATTTAATCACGCCGTGCTAGGGTAGATGAACGACTGTATATACTTCCATAAACATAAATGCCCATAGGGAAGTAAATAGTATACTTCAGGCTAAAGCGAGCTAAACTCATAGAGGTCGTGCTCGGCCTGGATAATAGTTCCACTTCTGTATGCTCAGTTAACCGGAGTATGCAGGGTGCCAATTAGAGAGCCTGAGCACATTGCGGTCAAGAAATCTCTGACAGGATTGTTCCCACAGCGTATGTGTACAAGCTCATCTAAGCAGAGAGGACTCTGGCCTGTAAGGCCGGTATGTCCAGGTTATAAAACCTAGCAAATGTGGACAGAGTGGCCCAGCCAGCCGCCGTACAAATCTCTGTAATGGATACACCGCTAGACCACGCCCATGACGAGGCGATGCCTCTAGTCGAATGGGCTCGTACTCCAATGGGGCATTGCAGGCCCAAAGAAGAGTATGCCAGCATGACAGCATCCACTATCCACTTAGAGAGTCTCTGCTTCGTGACCGGATGTCCTTTGGTGCGGTTACGAAGCTAACAAAGAGCTGTTCTGTATGCCTAAAAGGCGGGCGCTCAGTAGATTCTCAGAGCTCTGACAGGGCATAACAAAGATAACTCCCGGTTCTCCTCAGACGGAGGAAGCGCGGAGAGCGTGATGACCTGAGCTCTGAACGGGGTTGAAAATACCTTAGGTACATAACCATGCCTTGGTTTCAGGACGACCTTGGAGTCGTTAGGCCCGAATTCCAGGCAGGCAGGGCTAGTAGAGAGCGCCTGCAGATCTCCAACTCGCTTAACTCGCTTACTAGTGCCAGTAGCAGAGCAGTTTTCAGCGAAAGTGACCGGAGGTCCGTAGACTGTAGCGGCTCAAAGGGAGGGCCTTTCAAGGCCCTCAGTACAGTGGGCAGATCCCATGTAGGGACAGTAAGGGGCCGAGGCGGATTCAACCTCCTGGCTCCCTTCAGAAAACGGACAACTGAGTTGTCTCTGCCTACCGACTGGCCCGCTATAGGGGCATGAAAGGCCGCTATAGCTGCTACGAACACCTTGAGTGTAGAGTGAGAACGTCCTTTATCTAGCAGTTCCTGCAGAAAGGACAGAACCACCGCTAACTCAGAGGTAGAGGGTTTTCACCACGGTTGAGGCACCAAGTGGAGAAAACAGACCACTTAAGGGCATAGCGGGGCTCTAGCCTCAGAAATGGTGTTTAACACTCGCTCTGGGAGGCCAGTAGGCTCCCATTGAGCGCCAAATGTAGAGAGCCCACAGCTCGGGTCGAGGTGCCATATTGTTCCGTTTGCCTGAGAGATCCGTCTCAGGGGCACGGGCCAGGGGGCTGATGTCAGGTTGGTTGGTTCCTCCACAAGGGGGCCACCAATAGCACCTTGTGACCCTGTTCCCTGATACGCCTGACGACCTGTGGAAGCAGGGCGATCGGGGGGAATGCATAAAGGAGGAGGTTGGGCCAATCGTGGGCCAACGCGTCCCTGTCCTTCGAATAATAAGTTGGGCAGTGAGAGTTGTCTTTGGAGGCGAAAAGGTCTACTTCTGCCTTGCCAAAGGTCTTCCAGACCTTCTGAACCACCTGCGGATGGAGCATCCACTCCTCTGAGGGGACATTGCTCCGAGATAACATATCTGCTCCTTGGTTCAGTCTGCCCGGCAGGTGTGCTGCCCTCAGCGAGCGCAGGTTGAGCTGAGCCCATTCCAGAAGGCGCTCTGCCAGAATAAAGAGGCGCTTCGAGGAGACACCTCCCTGGTGATTTATATAGGACACCTGTGATGGGGGGCTATCTGGATGTGAAAGTATGCGTCTTTCAGGTCCAGAGAACAGAACCAGTCCTCTGTGCAAATCTGCGAGAGCAAAGAGCAAAATCATTTTGGGGACGAGGAAATGCTTGGCTGTAAAAGCTGGACTCGCTCAAAGCTGGAGAAACCATTTCTATGGCTCCTTTTCCAGCAGCATCATCACCTCTGAGCTCAGAACGCGAGCGTTCTCGCCTGCACCGAGGTGGAGACTACGCCGCTGAGCGGGGTCTTCGAGCGGGTGGAGTGAATAACCTCGTTTTTATTAATAACCCATAACCCACTCTGACACTCCGGGGATGGCCTGCCAGGCCTCGGCCCGGCGTGGCAAGGGGTTGGATAAACTTCAGTGGCCGGCTGCACGGAGGCAGGGCACTCGTGAGGGACGGAAGAGAAAATTGCTCTCTTTTGAGAATGTTTGTGTTTATTTTTCCGCTATCACAGCGGACAGTTGCATGGTCGCTTGTACGGACCCTGTAGCAACAGACACAATTCCCTCTGCACCCGGAAAAGAACGGGGTGCCAAGAGGTTTCTCATGAGAGGCCTTTTGGTGGGCGGTCCGGCCGTGGCGGGACTCGACCCTCTCCTCTTCCTGTCCTGCAGATCAGGAGGACGCCGGGGGCGCAGGGTCCAATGCTATCTTGAGTCGGGGCCCTGGCGGCGTCGGAGGGTGGCGCCTGGCTGAGCGTGAATGCCCTCGCGGCTGCTGAGTTCTAGCAGGCTGAGGCGTGGCGGCAGGTGCAGGTTTCGCAGACTGCTGAGTCGGCGCAGTCCTGGGGCGACTCTGAGCAGCTGCTGGGCTGGAGCGCTTGGGCAGGAAGTGTCGCATAGCCTGTGACGCCTTCTGTGCTTCTGTGAAGCGCTCAGCGAATCCTTTCACCGCAGGTCCAAAGAGGCCGCTGGGGAAATTGGAGCATCAAGGAAGGAGACCCTGTCCGCATCCTTGATCTCCGTCAGCGTGAGCCACAGGTGGCGCCGAGCACTACCAGGCTGGCCATAGACATTCCTATGGCTTGGGCGGTAGTCTTGGTGGCTCGCAGCTAGGTCTGTTGCGCTTCTCAGCTCTCTGAGAGTCGCAGGATCAGGCTCAGACTCGTCGGCAGAGAGGAGCTTGGCCTGATAGACCTGAAGAACCGCCATAGAGTGGAGCGCCGAAGCCGCCTGTCCAGCTGAAGCGTAGGAGCGTCCAGCGAGCGCTGAAGTGGTCCTGCATGGCTTGGACGGGTGACTGGCTTTCGCCTTCCAGCCGATGGCAGTGGGTGGGCAGAGATGTGCAGCCACTGACTCATCCAGTTGAGGCATCCTCTCATATCCCTTTTCTTCAGCGCCGTCAACCGTAGTGAGGGCAGATGAAGCGGAAATGGAGGCGGGCAGAGTAAGGAGGCGCCAAGATCTCGTGAGCTCGTCATGTACTTCAGGGAAGAACGGCGATGGTCGTTGTTGAGGGCCTGACGGCGCCCGGCAGAAACCACTCATCCAGACGGCTGCGAGAGGCTCCTCTGGTGGAGACCACTCCAAACCCAGCTCTTCAACTGCTTTGGAGAGGACACGGAAAAGTTCGGCATCCATCCCGGCTTTGGCGGCGCTGGCGCGGGCAAACCTGAGGGGCGGGGTCAGTCACTGAGCCCCACAGCTCCTCAGCATCTGAAGCTACCAGTGACATGCTGTCATCGGCCAGCTCATCGTCACTTCCCCCAAACGAGACTAGATCGCTCACGCTTGCGGAGGGACGCTGGTCAGGTTGGACAAAAAGGACGGGAGAAATCTCTCTGTGTGGCGAAAACGAGGCACGCGGGATCTGAGCCGGCGTGAGCTCGCTCTCAACCAGGCGCTGAGAACCTCTGCCCCGCTGTTTTTACCTCACAGGTCCCTGAGAGGAAGAAAATGGGAGGGCGCGAGGGGCGGGATCGCTCTCTGAAAGAAAGCGTCGGCGTGCGCAGAGGCGAGACTGATGCTCTCGCAGTGAGAGCAATCAGAACCAGCGAGCGTGGCATCCGCATGGGATTTCCCCAGGCAGGAAACACACTCGCTGTGACCGTCATCGGCGTGCAGGTCTCCCCTGCACGAGCCGCAGTAACGGCGCAGCATTAGAACACCGATTTGCTCTTTTAGAAACTTACGTGATCGCCGGATAGCGGCAGCGAACGGGACCGGAACTGCTGCGATGCTGGGGCGCGTTGAAGGCGGATCAGCCGAGCAGATCGAGGTCGCTGGGTCCTACTGCGAGGCGTGTCAACGGCGAGTAGGCTTCTCTGGATAAGTGTAGACGATGTCGTCGTCGCTGAAGGAGAAAAAAATCTGAGGATCCTATGGCGAAACGACCGCTTATATAGCCAGATGCCCGCCCGTTCGGGGAATATTGGCGGTATCGTCGCCATAGGTTCGTGCAGCTCCGCTGCCGACCCATTGGTTCGATTTTCTACCTGCACGAACCAATAGTCGCAGTTTCACTGCGATTAAATAAGACTTCAATTCAGGAGAAAAAGGCATTTTCCCATATGCGTCTTTACAAGACGCAGTACGAGTGGAGTATCGATAGGGAACTCAGTGATAGTGCTTACGAGGCATGTAATAAAAACATTCGGGGCTTTACTGAAAACACTCGGGGCTTCAGCCCCCTTAGCCCACACCTAGCGCCGCCCCTGTGTGTAGTTAATGATTAGGCTACAGTGAGCGCGTTTGACTAGAGCCCAGTTAAAGAGCTGTTGTAGGTTATACTGTATGTGATTGTCGGTGACCCTCTTGAGCGAGAAAGCTTCGGAAAATGGAAAAAAACTAAAAAAATATAGCTGCAAGCAGCGATAACCAGGGTTCAAGAATTTGAAGGCCTAAGGTGGTATGCTTTTAGGGTCTAGGCCAACAGCTGGATGCATAGCTGACAGTGAAACTCATCGAAAATGGACAATAGGCTCACAGAAACACACACACACACACACACACACACACAAATATAAATGAAATGGTTAAACTATCATATTAATAATCATTAAGCTTGCTTACACAGATACACACACAGAATAGGATAACAGACACATGTAGCCTACACAAAAATGAAATGGTTAAACTAACATATTAATACCCAATAAGCATGCTTTATTTTTTTTTATTTTTTTTTTGCATTAATCTGACAATACATGTGGCACACCCAGTTTTTCTGATGCACATCCAGAGTCTCCTTTCTGGCTACACTCCTGGAACACACCAAACAAACTAGCCCGACTGTCGCTCGCCATCGGCCCCACACTGGTGTTTATGTTTTGATTAAAAGATAGTTAACATTAAATGTCAGTGAAACCCTAAGAATTCACAACTTTTTAAAAAAAATAGTGCTCTCATTATAACTTTACGTAAAGTTCTGCATTTCTGTTTTAAGCTGTGCACGCTGAAGATGACCAGTAGGTGACGAATTTGACAGCAGGTTTTTAATCAATGGGATTTAACTCATCATTTATCTCATATATAATACTCTTCATTATTTTTTACAACATAGCGTTACTATAGCAACTTATAGGCTATCTGCACAAAATGCCCAGAATACACATGATGCGTGGATCTGAATTAATTCCGTTTTGTGGATTCATTCTTCACGCAACAACGTTCAGAAACACAGCAACTAAACTCTAAAAATTCACAACATTTTATTATAATAACATTCTAATTATAATGTTATGTATATGACGGTCCCAGTCATAGTTATTAATATT
>CM050426.1:2578567-2838314 GCA_027564155.1 Gymnocypris eckloni scoliostomus
CGTACAAGCGACCATGCAACTGTCCGCTGTGATAGCGGAAAAAATAAAACACAAACATTCTCAAAAAGAGAGCAATTTTCCTCTTCCGTCCCTCACGAGTGCCCTGCCTCCGTGCAGCCGGCCACTCGAGTTTATCCAACCCCTTGCCACGCGGGCCGAGGCCTGGCAGGCCATCCCCGGAGTGTCAGAGTGGGTTATGGGTTATTAATAAAACGAGGTTATTCACTCCAATTCGCTCGAAGACCCCCGCGCTTCAGCGGCGTAGTCTCCACCTCGGTGCAGGGCGAGAACGCTCGCGTTCTGAGCTCAGAGGTGATGATGCTGCTGGAAAAAGGAGCCATAGAAATGGTTTCTCCAGCTTTGAGCGAGTCCAGCTTTTACAGCCGTTACTTCCTCGTCCCCAAAAATGATTTTGCTCTTTGCTCTCGCAGATTTGCACAGAGGACTGGTTCTGTTCTCTGGACCTGAAAGACGCATACTTTCACATCCAGATAGCCCCCCATCACAGGTGTCCTATATAAATCACCAGGGAGGTGTCTCCTCGAAGCGCCTCTTTATTCTGGCAGAGCGCCTTCTGGAATGGGCTCAGCTCAACCTGCGCTCGCTGAGGGCAGCACACCTGCCGGGCAGACTGAACCAAGGAGCAGATATGTTATCTCGGAGCAATGTCCCCTCAGAGGAGTGGATGCTCCATCCGCAGGTGGTTCAGAAGGTCTGGAAGACCTTTGGCAAGGCAGAAGTAGACCTTTTCGCCTCCAAAGACAACTCTCACTGCCCAACTTATTATTCGAAGGACAGGGACGCGTTGGCCCACGATTGGCCCAACCTCCTCCTTTATGCATTCTCTCGATCGCCCTGCTTCCACAGGTCGTCAGGCGTATCAGGGAACAGGGTCACAAGGTGCTATTGGTGGCCCCCTTGTGGAGGAACCAACCAACCTGACATCAGCCCCCTGGCCCGTGCCCCTGAGACGGGATCTCCTCTCTCAGGCAAACGGAACAATATGGCACCCTCGACCCGAGCTGTGGGCTCTCTACATTTGGCCGCTACATTTGGAGCCTACTGGCCTCCCAGAGCGAGTGTTAAACACCATTTCTGAGGCTAGAGCCCCGTCTACGAGACGCCTCTATGCCCTTAAGTGGTCTGTTTTCTCCACTTGGTGCCTCAACCGTGGTGAAAACCCCTCTACCTCTGAGTTAGCGGTGGTTCTGTCCTTTCTGCAGGAACTGCTAGATAAAGGACGCTCACTCTACACTCAAGGTGTTCGTAGCAGCTATAGCGGCCTTTCATGCCCCTATAGCGGGCCAGTCGGTAGGCAGAGACAACTCAGTTGTCCGTTTTCTGAAGGGAGCCAGGAGGTTGAATCCGCCTCGGCCCTTACTGTCCCTACATGGGATCTGCCCACTGTACTGAGGGCCTTGAAAGGCCCTCCCTTTGAGCCGCTACAGTCACGGACCTCCGGTCAC
Organism: Gymnocypris eckloni scoliostomus; assembly: GCA_027564155.1. NCBI lineage: Eukaryota > Metazoa > Chordata > Actinopteri > Cypriniformes > Cyprinidae > Gymnocypris > Gymnocypris eckloni. Next base: position 2,580,034 of record CM050426.1, read on the forward strand.
TTTCGCTGAAAACTGCTCTGCTACTGGCACTAAGCGAGTTAAGCGAGTTGGAGATCTGCAGGCGCTCTCACTAGCCCTGCCTGCCTGGAATTGGGCCCAACGACTCCAAGGTCGTCCTGAAACCAAGGCATGGTTATGTACCTAAGGTATTTTCAACCCGTTCAGAGCTCAGGTCATCACGCTCCGCGCCTCCGCCTGAGGAGAACCGGAGTTATCTTTGTTATGCCCTGTCAGAGCTCTGAGAATCTACTTTGAGCGTTCCGCCTTTTAGGCATCTGGAACAGCTCTTTGTTAGCTTCGTAACCGCACCAAAGGACATCCGGTCACGAAGCAGAGACTCTAAGTGGATAGTGGATGCTGTCATGCTGGCATACTTCTTTGGGCCTGCAATGCCCCATCATTCGACTAGAGGCATCGCCTCGTCATGGGCGTGGTCTAGCGGTGTATCCATTACAGAGATTTGTACGGCGGCTGGCTGGGCCACTCTGTCCACATTTGCTAGGTTTTATAACCTGACATACCGGCCTTACAGGCCAGAGTCCTCTGCTTAGATGAGCTTGTACACATACGCTGTGGGAACAATCCTGTCAGAGATTTCTTGACCGCAATGTGCTCAGGTTTCTAATTGGCACCCTGCATACTCCGGTTAACTGAGCATACAGAAGTGGAACTATTATCCAGGCCGAGCACGACCTCTATGAGTTTAGCTCGCTTTAGCCTGAAGTATACTATTTACTTCCCTATGGGCATTTATGTTTATGGAAGTATATACAGTCGTTCATCTACCCTAGCACGGCGTGATTAAATTCAGTTCCCATATGCGTCTTTACAAGACGCAGTACGAGAGTGGAGTATCGATAACGTGCATCGGTTACTATCGTAACCTCGGTTCCCTGAGATACGGAACGAGTACTGCGTACTTTGCCGTGCCAGGTAACTGCACGACTCAGTCGTCGCTTCAGTCGAAGTAAACCTGAGAATCCTATGGCGAAACGACCGCTTATATAGCCAGATGCCCCGCCCGTTTCGGCGGGAATATTGGCGGGTATCGTCGCCATAGGTCCGTGCAGCTCCGCTGCCGACCCATTGGTTCGTTTTTCTACACCTGCACGAACCAATAGTCGTGCAGTTTCACTGCGTGATTAAATAAGACTTCAGTTCAGGAGAAAAAAGGCATTTTCCCATATGCGTCTTTACAAGACGCAGTAGCCTACTCGTTCTGTATCTCAGGGAACCGAGGTTACGATAGTAACCGAGTACGTTTTCATGTGCAATAAAATATTTACTACAACCGCAGATTTGTTCTCTGCACACATAACAGTGTCAACTTTACGTTGTCATTCATTCACTCCCGATAAGGACCGCCCACTGAGGCTCATAGCCATTTTGACTGACATGTAAACTGGCCAATCGACGATAAGAAGTTATAGGATCTATACGATCCAGCCAATGAGATCAGATCTTGGGGAGCCAGGCGGTTCATTGATGTGTGCTATTTTACTATATTAATTTATTTGAAAATAAGAATGGACATTTAAAAATTCTTCCAAAATAGGAAGATAAACACGCCCAGCCAGCACTTTAAACGGCAAGAATCAGCTGCCTCGGGTAGGGATGGGTACCGAAACCCGGTATTTAATCGGTCTCGGAGCTAAATTATGAAAAACCGGAGTATCGATAAGCTCTGACGTTAACGGTTCTGCTATCGGTACTGGAGAAATTAAGAAAACACACATACATTTATTATTGCTATATACACACATTATCTTGCCAATTCTATCTCACCAGAGTCGCCTGCTGTTTTTATATAGATTCATATTAAAACATTTGTCTATGATGCATTTTTGCCTTTCGCAATTCAGAAGATCGGCTTCAGGAGGAGCTTCAGCGCGCGCAACATGAAAGCGGTTTAATTATGATAGAAGAGAGAACTAAACATTCAAACATCTGCTTACGCGTTAGGCCTGTGGCTGCGGCTGCTAATTGTATTTTTTTTATTTCGATTTTGGCTTCTAAGCATTATAACCGCGTTTCTTCTTCCCTTCACACATTCGTCCCTCCCTAAAACCCAAACTTAACGTCAGAATCAGCTCAATCGGTGATTGTTGTAAAATGCCGTCTTTACTGTTGCTAAATTGCGGGACATATTTGATAAAGAGACGTTGAAAGCACAATCCGCACGAGAGACGCTGTTCCCCAGGCTGAAGTGTGTGTGTGTGTGTGTGTGTGTGCGTGGAGCGTAGTCGATAAGATACACACAAAATATGTCAAAATGGCCGGCTTGGAGAATATTCACTTAAACACAGTTTATGTCTTAAGTGGATGAGAACAGTTGGGAGAAGATCCGATGTGTGTCAATATATTTTCTTAAAGTGACAGACTGGCGCTTCATCAATGTTAATCAAAGAACAAAATGAAAGAGAAAATCACTCACAGATCTTAATCTGTATAACGTTATAGCTTTAATAAGCATCAATCTATCAATACATACAGTGAAAACTATGCTGTGTTCATTTACATTTTAATACTTTTAGATTTATTTTGTAGCTATTACTTTCCAGAACAATAATGTTAGTGGACCTTCATGAAAAAAGCACTGTTTATTTCTTTTCAGTTGTGTATTTGTTTTATTGAATTTTTCAGTTTGTTTGACTTTTTCTTTGTTCATGCTCTTACTGTATCTTATAGGCGAGGCGGCGTGGTCTGGCCTTGAATGCCTCAATTATGTTATTATTATTTTATTTTTTTATAAAATAGTAAAAAAATGTAATTAAATGTTAAATTAACAAATATTCTAAGCACTGCTTAATCTGTAAATTGTGAGGTCCCGGAACAAAGCGGGGTAATGAATCCGTCCGCAAGTTTTTTATATTAGGCTATTATTGAACTTTCAAAATACAAAATTCAACAGCAAGTTCATATATATATATATATATATATATATATATATATATATATATATGCTTTTATTTATGTAGGCTACACAGAAACAATACATAGAGAAACAAGATCGCTTTCTGCCGTCGCATGCAGTCTCCATGAAATGGAGCGCGTCACAGCAATGAACCGGCTACTTTATTAAACGAAGGAACGAACCAAAAATAAACATCTTTAATTACGTAGTCGGAATGAAAAGGTACATTCCTTTCTTAAAGTCAGTGTCGCATTCTGCAACTTTATATTTTCAGCCGACATTGACTGAGAAGAAATCACTAGTTTATTAACGAATAATTAAAATGTTTTATTTTGCCTTTCCCCCAATATTCATAATCATTAGCCTACTTTTGCCGTTGCAAGCTTTAGACGCGCGCTTTGGAATAGGCTATACGCCTATATATTAAAGGATGGTTAGTAGCCCAAGTTATTATATTAATCAATTTATGTGTGACTAGTGAAATCTTTAGTCGGACAGGCCTTCTTGGCACAAGGAACCGATCATTTTTTAATAAAATGCTGTCAATTTGAAAAGTGCGCCTGCTAATCACGTCACGTTATATTGCAATGCAGAGTTATGAATGCGTAATAATAAGTAAAATGTTTTTAATTTCTTAATTTCATTTCTTATGGGTACAATGGCGGTGCTTTGGTCTTTCTTGGGGGTGCTGAAGCATCTGCTAGCCCCTCCTTTGCGCTGCCCATGTTTATTACGATTAAAGAAATAATAATTCTGCATCTGTTTTTAGGTGTGCCAGCTGCCACTGTGGGTGGCACCGGCACACCCTGGCACACCCGTAGCTACGCCCCTGGTGTGTTCCATTCATCTGTCTCACGTCGGCAGCAGTTTACTCGATTCAACATGTTACATCTGCAACGGAGCCGTCTGGGAAAATGAGAACTCTGATTAGATGTTCAATAAAGAGAACAAGTCAGTGCCCGTGAATTAAAGCAAAAATGATGAAAACAAGCACGTAAATGAAGACGGTACAGACTGAAGGCTGTTTAAATGTTACATGGTCTTTCCCAATCATTCTAATACGCAAATGTTTTCATAACAACATGAGCCGCTTACACCCACATGAGCCGGTAAGTAAGCGCTGCTTTGTTTACATTTCGTATATCTGCGTTTATCTTGTATATCTTTGTTTCGTTTTCTCCTTTTGAATGACGAATATATGCTATTGATAGCTGCTGATAAAGACAGCTAATTCCTCTCACGCATGCGCATAACACACATGTTACTTTGCAGTCGGCTGCAGTCTGTGCCATGTGTTCGAGCGCAGCTCTTCGGTCCGACGCTGTCAACGCGAGGCGACAACACCATCGGCTTTAGTCACCGCTAGTTCTTTGAAGTCGGCTTAGTGTGTCTTGGCCTTAAAATCACATTGCATCTGGCCAGAAGCTCCACAGCACTTTACTAAAGCCTGCCCGGTGTGGGTGGTTAAAATACAGAACGGGTCCTGCAGTAGCCTACTGTGATTTGCCACATGGTCAACAATTCAAGGATTCAATGATTCAGTGATTAAAGGTTTTATTCGTCACATACTCGTTTATACAGAATATAATCATTAGTGAAATCAGGTCAGTTTCTGGAGATCAAGCCTCTCCCCAGCGTTGAGCTCATCAGAACTCTGAGTACAGTCCTGAAGGGACCCACTCTGAGCTAGTAGAAAGCAGAGAAGGCTTAGGTAACAGATTGGCAATCCTTCTAAAAGGCAGTCATGGCGGCTTTTCTTTCAGATGATTACCTCTCTAAAGTGGAGGAGAACCGGAGTACGTTGGTCCAGCAGCCACAACAACGACTGAGGGACTTCACCTATGATTGTCAGGCTCTCTGTTTGAATTGGAAAGCCAGGGATCTCAGAGGAAGAGCTGGTGAAGGGATTGCATTGGAGCGAAAGACTACTGGCAGAAAGTCAGTACCCAAGGTAGCAAAGACAAGACCAAGAAGTCCACAGAGCATACCAATAGCAAAAACCTGGCTGGAGTAACCCTGGTAAGACAAGGCAAGTTTATTTATGTAGCAAAGTGGTCTCAAACTCAATTCCTGGAGGGCAATTCCCGCAGCTCTGCAGAGTTTAGCTCCAACTCACACCTGCTTGGAAGTTTCTAGTGATCCTGAAGACCTTGATTAGCTGGATCAGGTGTGTTTGATTAGGGTTAGAGCAAATCTGTGCAGAGCTGTGGAACTCTTCAGGAACTGAGTTTGAGACCAATGATATACCACATTTAATACACAGTGGTAATTCAATAGGCTTTACATACAAGTAAGTGAAATAGACATTAAAACTAGAATATAAATCACAACAATAAAAACAAAATGACGAAATTAAAAAAGTTAAGAATAGAAAATGATTAAACATAGTGCAATCAGTTCAGACATAGCACAGTGCTCGTTCAACACATGCACAGCTAAACAGATGCGTTTTGAGTCTGGATTTATATGTGGCTAATGTTTCAACACATCTGATCTCTTCTGGAAGCTGGTTCCAGCTGCGGGCGGCAAAATAGCTAAAAATGGACTCCCCTTGTTTTGTGTAAACCCTTGGTATTTCTAATTGACTCGATCCTACTGATCTGAGTGATCTGTTAGGTTTATATTCAGTGAGCATATTTGCAATGTATTTAGGTCCTAGGCCATTGAGTGATTTATAAACGAATAAACATACTTTAAAATCAATCCTACATGTCACTGGTAGCCAGTGGCACAACCCCATCCAGTCACATCTCTCCTCATTGTTTCTGTAAGGGTGAATGGACAGGAGATGAAGGTGGTATTAGACACGGGAAGCTGTTACACTTTGATGCAGGATAACTTGTGGAAACAGCTGAAGACTGAGAGTCCATCAGTCATTATCTCTACCCCCTCAGAGATTTAATATGGAAGATGGAACGATTCACCAATCCAGAGACCTGCAAAAGATACAGTATCACTGGCATGATCAAGAGAGCACTGTGGACACCTATATCCTGAAAAACCCTCATCTCGCCTTTCCCCTTATTGCTGGACTGGACTTCCTGAATGCCACTGGAGCTGTTTTGGAAGTGGGACAAGGCAGGTATGGCTTAAGATCTGGAAAAGTATACACATATTACTCTTACCTGCCATCACAGGTTCCAGCAGTCAGACCTTTAGTGCACCTCCTCTCCATCTCTCGCTCATAGCAGATTAACTGTTAAAGGGGAGATGTTAAGTATACATTCTACTCAAGCCTTCAAACCGACATCATCAGGGCGGGAATGGCATTTCATAGCATACATTGAAATAAAAGTCCTCCGCAACTTCCTGTTCATGGGGACTTTAAAAACTGGTTGAACCATCTTCGTCAGCAATAACCTCATGCAGGCGCTTCCTATAGCTGTGAATTAGTCCTGCACAATGCCCAGAAGTAATTTTGGACCATTCTTCCTTACTGCTTCAGATCACCCATATTCTTAGGCTGTCTGGTGTGAATGGCTCCCTTGAGGTCATTCCACAGATTCTCTATTGGGTTGAGGTCTGGGCTTTGACTGGGCCACCCCAAAAGTTGGATTTTACGCATTTACTTAAATGTTTAGGGTCATTATCCTGTTGCATCACCCATCTTCTTCTGAGCTTCAGATTGCGAACAGCCACCTTGAGATTATCCTGTAACCATAACTTAGTAGATGACCCCCTATCATGCATCATAATATTATAAAATACAAATCCGATTCCAAAAAAGTTGGGACACTGTACAAATTGTGAATAAAAAAGGAATGCAATAATTTACAAATCTCATAAACTTATATTTTATTCACAATAGAATATAGATAACATATCAAATGTTGAAAGTGAGACATTTTGAAATGTCATGCCAAATATTGGCTCATTTTGGATTTCATGAGAGCTACATATTCCAAATAAGTTGGGACAGGTAGCAATAAGAGTTAATGTTAACTTAAAAGAAAAGTTAAATGTACATATAAGGAACAGCTGGAGGACCAATTTGCAACTTATTAGGTCAATTGGCAACATGATTGGGTATAAAAAGAGCCTCTCAGAGTGGCAGTGTCTCCCAGAAGTCAAAATGGGACGAGAATCACCAATTCCCCCAATTCTGCGGCGAAAAGTAGTGGAGCAATATCAGAAAGGAGTTTCTCAGAGAAAAATTGCAAAGAGTTTGAAGTTATCATCATCTACAGTGCATAATATCATCCAAAGATTCAGAGAATCTGGAACAATCTCTGTGCGTAAGGGTCAAGGCCGGAAAACCATACTGGATGCCCGTGATCTTCGGGCCCTTAGACGGCACTGCATCACATACAGGAATGCTACTGTAATGGAAATCACAACATGGGCTCAGGAATACTTCCAAAAAACATTGTCGGTGAACACAATCCATCATGCCATTCGCCGTTGCTAAAACTCTATAGGTCAAAAATAAGCCATATCTAAACATGATCCAGAAGCGCAGGCGTTTTCTCTGGGCCAAGGCTCATTTAAAATGGACTGTGGCAAAGTGGAAAACTGTTCTGTGGTCAGACGAATCAAAATTTGAAGTTCTTTTTGGAAAACTGGGACGCCATGTCATCCGGACTAAAGAGGACAAGGACAACCCAAGTTGTTATCAGCGCTCAATTCAGAAGCCTGCATCTCTGATGGTATGGGGTTGCATGAGTGCGTGTGGCATGGGCAGCTTACACATCTGGAAAGGCACCATCAATGCTGAAAGATATATCCAAGTTCGAGAACAACATGTGCTCCCATCCAGACGTCGTCTCTTTCAGGGAAGACCTTGCATTTTCCAACATGACAATGCCAGACTACATACTGCATCAATTACAACATCACGGCTGCGTAGAAGAAGGATCCGGGTACTGAAATGGCCAGCCTGCAGTCCAGATCTTTCACCCATAGAAAACATTTGGCGCATCATAAAGAGGAAGATGCGACAAAGAAGACCTAAGACAGTTGAGCAACTAGAAGCCTGTATTAGACAAGAATGGGACAACATTCCTATTCCTAAACTTGAGCAACTTGTCTCCTCAGTCCCCGACGTTTGCAGACTGTTATAAAAGAAGAGGGATGCCACACAGTGGTAAACATGGCCTTGTCCCAACTTTTTGAGATGTGTTGATGCCATGAAATTTAAAATCAACTTATTTTTCCCTTAAAATGATACATTTTCTCAGTTTAAACATTTGATATGTCATCTATGTTGTATTCTGAATAAAATATTGAAATTTGAAACTTCCACATCATTGCATTCTGTTTTTATTCACAATTTGTACAGTGTCCCAACTTTTTTGGAATCGGGTTTGTACATGATTGCAATCCACAGAGAAAGATTACGACATATAAGCCTATTACACTGTGTGTTCTCTTCTACATTTTAAATTAATTTAGGCATAACCTGTTTTTTTTTTGCCATTATGCTAAATTGTTAATTTCTTTTAGCTTTTCAAAGCCTGGAAATATCATATGTCAAGGGAACTTTATCTCAGTAAACAGCTTCGGTAGTTTCAAACACATTTGTAGTTCATAGATAAGTAAGTATATGTATTACTCACTGGTAATGTTTTCAGATTCTAATCCAACCAAACTGATTTTTTATAAATGTATATAACTTAACACATACAAAAGTGTTAAAACATGTGTTAGCAGGCTTGGAGAATTCATATGTTTAATAAAAAAAAATAAAAAAAATAGAAGGTGAAGAGAAGAACGACTGGCACACTCATACCTGAAATTGACCAATCACAGCCCTCTTCTGTAAGGATAGACCAATCACAGTCAGGATACTTGTTTGATTCTCCACAGTAACAGTGAAATCGAAACTAAAAGTTTGAATTGTGCATTTGGTAAGATGCCACTGCAGACTGCTGAAACAAAGCTTACTTAAAGAACTTACGTTATATTTATTGGTAAGTCTCATAATTTAAAAAAAATTGCTGTATAATAGCTCGAAATTAGACGTGCATGTGTGGAATTTATAGTTATGTTCAAACTTGATGGAGCGTTTTACAGCTTGATGCATCATTCACAATTATTAAATAGATAAAAAATGTCTTGTAATGTATTATAAACATTCATGCTAAATGTAATTCAGTCCAGGTTTTAATGAGGTTTTCTCAACATTCACATCGAACGTTTGTTATATTTTGTATTTCCCCAGTGCCGTAACCATAGCAAAGATGGGGCCTTCTGAGGAAACATGGGCATTTCCTGTTTTCTTTGCAAGACACCACGTTTGCTCTTGGGATGTAACGATTACCGGTTTGACGATAAATAATGATAAAATTCCCCATGGTTAGTAGTACTGTTTCATATTTTAAATATAATTAAACCGTTTTAGATTACCGTGATTTGAACAACTCACGATAAATAAATACTGTCCAGCATAAAGCACAGTTTTCTGTAACATTCTTACATGCGCACAGCAGCAGAGTATTTTCGTTTTGAGTGAAAACAGGAAGGAAAAGCTGGGATGTTTTAAAAATAGTGCTAAGAGAATTATACAAATGATTATATGAATTAATTCATTATATGATTCTGAATCTCTTGAGAAACGATTCAATGGCATTTTGTTTTCATCTTCGATCCATGTAATACCTATTTGAAGTGTTCTTGATTGCTTTATATTTACGGGAAATAGTAGGAATTAACTTTCCATGAGTGGAAATATTATATTTAGTGAATGTGGAAGACTTATATTTACATTCAGCCTGTGTGAAGTTTCTGTCTGGCCAAAAACGGACCGAATTGCATGCCCTGCTGTAGATTTTGACCGGTTGATGAAAAACAAGCTTATGTGGATTCTACACATTTAAACAATTCAGTTAAGTTATCTAGAATTATTTATGGAGCAGATAAAATACACACAATCATATTTTAATTAATTATAATTTTGACTCAACTCTTTTCTTTATTTAAAGGCTGCAATGTGAGCGTTACCTTTTTATGAAACTTTTTCAAACTTTATTTGAACATTACATTAGATATTTGAACATGCTATTAAACTGTTTTCAGTTAAGTTGTCATTTAAAATCCAAGCGTCATTGGTAATGTTATTGTTTTAGTGATTATGCAAACAAAAAGTAATTTTATTTGGTTTTTGTTGATTTTTAAAACATAAAACTTGGCGAAGTGATTTATGTGTCGGTACATTTTGAATATCTCCAGCACATTTTAACAATACCGTGATAATACTGATAACAGTGATAATTTTGGTCACTATAATCGTGATAAGAAATGTCCATACCGTTACATCCCTAGTTTTCTCCCCTCCTTATTAAAGCATTGTACAAAAGTAAAGTTACTATTTACAAACAAATGCTCAATGAATGCATACTGAATTATAAAATGTTCTATTTAATTTATTTATGTCGATTTCAATGGCTGCACAGCAGTGTTATCACACTTTCAGCTCATAAACTCTGAATCAAACCCTGAGTTGACAAAGAATGGACGTCGTTCATTAAGAATATCTGTGCATAAATTATGTGCCTGTATGAACATTTTCACAAAGAAAGTATGTTTCAGACTTTTGCTCCCTGTGCTTCCGTGCCCATATTTGGCTTTCCTGTCCCAGTTTTGCTTATTAATTCAGTTAGTCCCAGATGTGTGTCTTGATTATGCTCCAGGTGTCTCTCGTTAGTTCTGTCTATTTATAGTGTGTTCTGCCCCATGTTTCCTGTCGGTTATTAAACGTCATGTTTGACGTCTCCATGTGTTCATCTGTTGGATTCTCTGAATATTGTGGAAGTAAAGAAATTATATTTGAAGTAACTCCTCGTCTCCTTCGTTCCATACCCCTGAGCATTGTGACAGTATGATTCATCATAACATTTTGTTCTAAAATTTAAATGTATTCAGATATGAGTAAGTGCAGCTCAAAGGTTTGTACTGTCTGTATAATTTGTACAATATCTTTGTAACGTCTAAAAAATAAAAAAAACATTGTCTATTTACACTAAGTGCAAATAGAGTCCCTTGTTGGCAAACTCTATTTACACTTGCTCCTCCAACATCTCTGCTTGAGCCAATCAAGTTTAAAAAAAATAGTATATATTGCTATTGGCACTTTTTGTAAATAGCATATCATTTAGAAAATGCTGCCATTGTCACTTAGTGTAAATAGTGTATCGCTATTTTCATTTAGTCTAAATGTCATCTAGCCACTTCCAAAATAAGTCACTTTAAGAAACTTTTCAAAACATATTTCATACTCAAAATCATTGAAAATGGAAGTAACTTTGACATGATGTCTATACAATTATAATTGCAACATCCTAATAAATAGACCCTGTGACTAAATTAGCATATATACAAATTTATTTGATCCAGTATATGGAGCTTAAGACTAATTAATTATTCAGCTCTTATTTAGATACTATAACGAAACCAAAATGATATTAAATGAAAGTATGTGACATATCACTTCTAGAATTATGTTGAAATTGGTTTCATATGCGTATAGCATAACGCATATAGTAGTTGAGCACCCTCATTGAGTTTTTTGTTGATGTGATGTGTGATGTCAGATGTGTGCACTTTTTTAAATATCAGATACACACGTGCAATTAGTGACAATGTCTGCTGTTATGTTTTGGGTGTTTCTAAAGGGCTGAAAATCAGAGTTAAATCATAGGAGACGTCGCCTGTTAAAATGAGTCTCTACAAGGAGAAAGAGGAGGGGGATGTTGTTCAGAACCGGACAGCAGTATCTCCAGAACCCAGCTGTGTGTCTATGAAGAGTGTTGAGTCCATGAGAAAACCCCTAACATTCAGTAATGAACCACTAATCGTCAACCCTAGGTGAGAGACGATCCAGTACTCGATACAAAAGACAGAACTATTCATTAAACATCAGTAACAAAGAGAGATAATGTGAATTATCATTGGGTTTTTCTCAGATCACATGGAAGTCAGACAGCATCATCTCCAGAACCCAGCTGTGTGTCTATGAAGAGTGTTGAGTCCATGAGAAAATCCCTTACGTTCAGTGATAGGAGAGCGATCTTCAACCCCAGGTGAGACAATAACCAGTACTGAAGACAAAGGCCAAATTATTAATTAAATATCACTTACAAAAAGATTACATGAACTGTCAATGTTTTTGTCAGATCACATGTAAGTCAGACAGCATCATCTCCAGAACCCAGCTGTTTGTCGATGAAGAGTGTTGAATCCATGAGAAAATCCCTTACGTTCAGTGATAGGAGAGCGATCTTCAACCCCAGGTGAGACAATAACCAGTACTGAAGACAAAGGCCAAATTATTAATTAAATATCACTTACAAAAAGATTACATGAACTGTCAATGTTTTTCTCAGATCACATGGAAGTCGGACAGCGATCTTAAACCCCAGGTAACACAAAACCAGTACTGGAAAACAGGAAACAGAATTATTTAATACACAGCAACAGAGAGATACAAGATGAATTACTGACTTTAGTGGCTCAGATTACGGGAGTACATAAACATTATGTTTATTGTCACTGCAAACATCAGAACATTTAGATCAGGGGTCCTCAACTCTGGACCTTGAGATCCACTTTACTGCAGAGTTTAGCTCCAACCCTAATCAAACACTCCTGAACAGGCTACAAAGTTGCAGGTAGGTGTGTTTAATCCAGGTTGGAGCTAATCTCTGCAGGAATGTGGATCTCAAGGTCCAGAGTTGAGGATGTCACTGAGACTTTCTTATGTTAGCACTAGCTACTCTAACGAGGAGAGAGGACACACCAACACACCTGTCCGTGCTCCCGAAGATCAGTTCATTTGATCAGGGTTGGATCTGAACTTTGCAGGAAGGTTGATCTCTGCAGAGGTGTAAAGTACTTGAATAAATGTGACTAATTACTGTACTTAAATATCTTTTTGGATACTTTGTAGTTGTACTACCAAAGATATTAACAACTTTTACTCTCTACTTCACTACATTTCTGAATGAGCATCTGTACTCTTTACTCCACTGCAGTTACACATTACATTGTGCATGGTACCTAGCTTTCTGCAGCAGTTTATTTATGCTACAAAAGATGTGATATCGCCAACTACAGGGCACTGAAAGTACTGTATCTTGGGCGTTTTGCCCCTACTCACCCAAACTTGTCAACAAGGTTACTTTAAGTGAATGCAAGCTCCTTAGCAAGTAGTTGGGAATCACAGGTGTTTTATATGACTGCAGCTGGCAGCACATCCAGAGCAAGAAGACTTTGACTTTTTAATTTTACTTAACATTATTTTATTTTTCCTTTATACTGCAGAGACCTTTTTGAAGGTTCTTTTTGAAATTTTGAGGTGTTCAGTTTTATTTTGTTTTTTGAAAATAAGTGTTATTGCTCTCCTCACAAATCAGCTCTTTCTTGTTTTTGTTGCATTTTCTGTGCCTTGGACAAAGTTTTGGACTTTTCTGTCACGTCCCGTCTCCCATGGTGTGTGTAGTCAGTTTGTATTTTTTGTCAGTTGTTGAATGTAATGGTTGTTTGTCTGTGGTTGTTGGCTTATTGTTTGTTGTAGTTTTTCCATGAAATTTTGTTTCCCCAGCTTCTCCACAATGTTACAGTTTTTGACTGGCATGCCTCTTTTACTAGTGCATCTTTGAGCCTATATTTAGTATAATTAAAATGCTTAAGTACTGTTAAAATCAGATACTCTAATACTTTTACTCAAGTTGTTTTGGAATTGGTGACATGTAACTTGTAGTGGAGTCATTTTCAGTGTAAGGTATCTGTACTTTTACTCAAGTATGGTTTTCAGGTACACATCTGGATCTCTAGGAACAGGACTGGGCTCTGGTATAATGTAGTATATACATCCAGTATAATCCAGCATGATTACCATGTTGGTCTTTATGCTGGATTATGATGACTTTTTCACCAGTGTTGTGTCAGTTGGTTTAGAGAACGACACACATGGCTTTAGCAGATCTTGCTGTTTGTGTCCTCATTCATTGTTTGATTTTCTTCTCATTTGTGCAGTGGGAATAGAGATGATCAGACTGGAGAACTGCAGGATTCTCATCTACCAGAAGATGACGTACTACAGAAAGTCAAAAAACAGCACAAAACCAGCATGAATAACAAGTATGAGAGATTATTTGAAGGAAACAATCTACATGAGAATGCAACCCTTCTGAACAGGATCTACACGCAGCTGTACATCATCGAGGGAGAGAGCGAAGGAGTGAATGACGACCATGAGGTTTTACAGATGGAGAAAACACATAGAACACAACACTCTCAAGAAATTCAAATATTCTGCAATGACATCTTTAAACCCTTGGTGGGACCAAGCTGTAAAGTGAAAGACAAAATAAAGACTGTACTTACTAAAGGCATTGCTGGAATTGGAAAAACCATTTCTGTCCAGAAGTTCATTCTGGACTGGGCCGAGGGAAAAGCCAATCAGGATGTAGATTTCATGTTTGTGCTTCCATTTCGAGAGCTGAACTTGATTAAAGACAATCAGTACAGTCTTCACAGACTTCTGCTGGACTTTCATCCTGAACTTCAAGATCTGGACTCAAACGTTTATGAGGAGTGTAAAGTTGTGTTTATCTTTGATGGCCTGGATGAAAGCAGAATCACATTGATGTTTTCAGATGATGAAAAAGTTATTGATTTGAATGAGACTTCATCAGTGGGTGTGCTGATGTCAAATCTCATGAAAGGAGAGCTGCTTCCCTCTGCTCTCATCTGGATCACCTCCAGACCAGCAGCAGCCAATCAGATCCCCTCCAAATACATCAGCCGTGTGACAGAAATTCAGGGATTCAGTGACCCTCAGAAGGAGGAATATTTCAGGAAGAGAATCAGTGATGAGCATCAAGCCAGCAGAATCATTTCACACATTCGAAGGTCAAGAAGCCTCCACATCATGTGCCACATACCGGTCTTCTGCTGGATCTCAGCCAATGTGCTTCAAAACCTCCTGAAACAAGATGAAAGTTCAGAAATCCCTCAAAATCTGACTGAAATGTACATCCACTTCCTGCTGATTCAGATCAACAAAAGAAATCAGAAGTATGAAGAAAGAGGTCCAGAGAAACTCCTGCAGTCCAACAGAGAAGTGATTGTGAAACTTGCTGACCTGGCCTTCAAACAGCTGATGAAGGGCAATGTGATGTTCTATGAAGAAGACCTGAAAGAGAGCGGTATAGACGTCACTGATGCCTCTGTGTATTCTGGGATTTGCACTGAGATCTTTAAGGAGGAATCAGTGATTCATCACAGGAAGGTCTACTGCTTCATACATCGGAGCTTTCAGGAGTTTCTCGCTGCTTTGTTTGTGTTTTACTCCCACCTGATAAAGAATAAGGAGTCATTACGTTTTTTTCTGGATAACAGACATGAAAGCTACACATCTAAGCAAAGCGCTTTGTGTGAGCTTCTAAAATCAGCAGTTGATAAAACTCTTCAGAGTACAAATGGTTACCTGGACCTTTTTCTGCGGTTTCTTTTGGGCATCTCAGTGGAGTCCAATCAGAGACTCTTAAATGATCTACTGACAAGTACAGAAGACAGCTCAGAGACCATCAGAGAAATCACACGGTATATTAAAGACAAAATTAAGGAAAGCTATGGTTACTTAGCTGACAGATCCATTAGTCTGTTCCTCTGCCTTCTTGAAGTTAATGATCAGACTCTGTACAGAGAGATTCAGGAGTTTGCACAATCAGGTGAACATTCAGAAAATAAACTTTCCCCTGGTCACTGTTCAGCAATGGCCTACATGCTTCAGATGTCAGAGGAGGTGCTGGATGAATTTGATTTCATGAAATTCAACACATCAAATGTGGGTAAAATGAGACTGATACCAGCAATGATTAACTGCAGAAAAGCTATGTGAGTATTTATAATTTTTCAATCAATGATAAAATCCCAGAAACTATATAGATTTTTTTGTCAAAATCACACAGCCCTGTTATTTATAACAAAGCGTTCAGCCTCAACGAGATGATTTAATAATATTTAAACTTGATAAATTATGTTTGAATGAATCCATATTCAGACTCCAACTCATGTCCTTTCAGTAGAGCTTTCAAATGACTATTGGATCAATCATAATCTTTGTTCAGAGACCGTCATGTTACGCAGGGTATTAATTATGTGATCAATTAAAGTATTCTCTTGTCATGCACAGAATACAGAGAATATTATCTCCTCACTACATTGTTGTTCTTCACTACAGCCTTGTTGGATGTCGTCTATCTGATCAGCACTGAGAAAGTTTGTCTTCCGCTTTGCAGTCATCAAACTCCCTTCTAACAGAGCTGATCCTGAATAACAATGACCTAAAGGATTCAGGAGTAAAGCGGATATCTGTTGGTCTGAAGAGTTCAGACTGTCAACTAAAAATACTCAGGTTTGAGCTTCACATTGATTGTTTCATTCAGTATGTTGAAGTGTGTTAATTAATCGTTTGATTAAATAAAACAGTTCATGTCATATAACAAGATGAACATATGTTGCCTGCATACAGATTTGTATATTTTTTTTATATATTTAAATAATGTCTGTTTTTGTGTCATGACACAAAAAGTTTGGTTATATAGGTGTGTACAGAAATATATATATACAGGTGCATCTCAATAAATTAGAATGTCGTGGAAAAGTTAATTTATTTCAGTAATTCAACTCAAATTGTTAAAATACTGGTTAGTATTATACAGTAAAAGAAAGCATGCACTACTGTCACTGTATTATTTTAACAAAAGTCAAATAACTGGATCATTAAGCATTAATATAATAAACAATTAACTGACATTAAATATTACAATGTTATATTATTTAGGGTGACCATACGTGCAATTTTTCCCAAATACGTCCTGGCCATGATTTATATATTGGCTATAAATATCTAGGTTTTGGCTTTGTTTGATTGCGGTATGACATCGGTTCCTTATGTTTTCGAAGCACTCCTGAGGTACTTTGAATCAAAGCAATATAGAAATCCTGGCAAGGACATGTTCAGGAAAAATTGCATGCATTGTAATCCTATATAATAATTTTTTATTATCATTATTTTATTTTTGAATGTTCATTCACAAGCTAAAATGTCACACTTCCAGGCTTATTGAGCAATGTTGCAAACAGTCCTTTTGTGTCACCTGGTGGTGATTTCACGAATGAGTGTCATAAATGAATGTTGTATGTAACATTTTTTAAAACATTTAAAAAAAATACAAAACATTTCTAAAATATAGTATTTTTTGTATTTCTAATAGCATGAGAAAATTCAGTTTTCCTCTTTATTTAATGGTTACTCTAAAACATTTAATCTCATCATTATCATTTTATTTTGAATGACTCTACATACCTGCCTTTATCTTAAAGTTGATTCAAAACTCACACGAGTATGTACTCACAGTTAATAACTGAATCCTGCATGGCTTTCTTCAGTATGGCAGGTTGTAGATTCACTGGGCAGTGCTGTGAAGGTTTGTCTTCAGCTCTCCAATCATCAAACTCGCGTCTGAGAGAGCTGGACCTCAGTAACAACTGCCTGCAGGATTCTGGAGTGAAGATGCTCTCTGATGGACTGAAGAGTTCACACTGTCAACTGAACATACTGAGGTATGACTTGCATATTTTGTTTTGAATAGGACATTTTAACAAAACTTTAGCTTGTGGGTGAAGAACCCAAGTGCAGTTAAAAAAAGCAATCTTCTTAGGATGAGCATTGGAAGAATGAAGCAAACTGAACCATTGTTAATAACATATTTTTGGTGCTCTCAGCCAAAACAACTACTGCTCTGATTAAATTAATTATGTAATTGAATGGTTATCTATCCACTTAAGTTAATAGCTTCAGTATAATTAGTTATTTGTTGTTATTAGCTTGAAATAGTGTTGTCATCATAATACAAACATTTCAGTAGTTATACCACTACCAACAAACAAATGCATAGTAATAAACACACCTGTTACACCATTTTACTCAACTTCATTTTTGTCCAGGGAAATTTGTGAATAATTTCTCATTTGATTTGTAAAGATTTTATTAAGTATAAAACTGCAATTATAATAATTTCAATGAGAATGTCAGTTGACAAGCAATATTAGTCCAACAAATGTGAAGAAAAAAAAAACCTCAATTGCATTTTATTTAAATCCCCCCCCCCCCAATTAAAAAAATGCACAGAGGTCCTATTAGTGATTACTAACCAACAGAAAACAAATTCAAAGAACAATTTAAAAGTGTTTAATAAAAAAAACGTTATTCAAAAATTATAGAATCCCCGGTTTTAATCATTGTTCTGAATCTGATCCAAATATTGTCTTTGATAAAAACATGTTTTTCAGCTTTTTGTTAAAAATATTGATTTATGAAACCTACCCACGTTCAAGTTTTGCTAAAAAAAAGTTTGAATACCAATTTTTTTAGATTTTTATTTTTAGAGGCTCTGTCTTTATTTTTATTTATTGTTTGTGCAGATATTCATACAAAAAATATTATTGGTTCATTGACAATTTTGCTGCCTTTTAAAATGCTGGCTTTGTTGTTAACCTTTTTTTAATGCTTGCAGGGAAAGAGTTAAGATCCAAAATATATTAAAAGAGGAATGTCCTATGGATTCTGTTATTCTTCTGCAGGAAAAATATTAAATCTGAATAGGATTACATCTGGTGCATATTCCTCATGATGGTCGTACTGACCAACATTGATTGTACTGAACAACTCCACAGCTCGCACAGTCTCTCAAAGAGTTTAGGTGGAAGTGCTCACTGCAGATTTGTCATCTAACAGGTTTTTCTTGCTGCTCTTTTCTTCTGGTTAGATTGGTCAACTGTAATATCACCGCTGAGTGCTGTGAAGGCTTGTCTTCAGCTCTACAGTCAACCCACTCCTGTCTGAGAGAGCTGGACCTCAGTAACAACGATCTGCAGGATTCAGGAGTGAAGATGCTCTCGGATGGACTGAAGAGTTCACACTGTCAACTGAACATACTGAGGTATTTAACACAGATAAACACTAAACATCTCACAATGTTCCTGTTCTTGAATTCCTGAATGCTTGTAATGTCTCGATCAATGAAAATGTCTGTTTGAGCTTTTTAATAATCTTTGCCTGAGTTCAGATATTTCATTAATGGTAAACATTACCAATACCAGTAGTTTTAGTATAGTATACAGTGGTGCTTGAACATGTGTGAACCTTATAGTACTTTCTAAGAGACTCCTATGGATGTTGTGGATTGTGATATGAAGCATTGTTTGTTAGAACATATCCAAATATTTTGTTTGCTACAGACCACATATATGAGTATACACATCTCTAAGGACAGGACAGTAACACTTTGCACCAGTATTCATGCTCATATCTTATATATGAATAGAAAGAAGGGCTGCACGATTAATCGCATGCCATTATCATGCGTGTCTTATCAGTAAAGCCGGTTCTGTGATTAGTAGTAAATGTCCATCAAGTGTTTTCAAATGGAGCTGCATTTATTACACAGAGCCGTAGTTCACTGTCAAACTATGCAATATCACGTTCATAATTGCAGATGAATCGCATTCGAGTATGAACACAATATTGCGTAGCTTGTCAGTGATCTACGTACGGCTCTATGTAGTAAATGCAGCTTTATTTGCAAACAGGTGATGGACGTTTACTACTAATCACAGAACGGCACGCATGACAATTGCATGCGATTCATCGTGCAGCCCTAATAGAGAGTACTAACTAATTATTGTTATTATTATTTCCTATATATTATTATTTCTATACTGATACATCTGTTGAATGCAATCCCTTGGTGTCCTCACTGGATCACCTGAACCAGCTCCATCGCCTTAGTAATGACTAGCACTCAGCTTCAACATAATTGACAATTAATTCAGCATCTGTTTTTTCATCTTTTGGCTAGCAATACTGTACATGGTCATGCTATCTGTACATGCTCACCAGCTTTGTGAAGTATGATACTCACTTGCCTGTCCATCTGTTGTGGATCCTGTCATTAACATGCTTGTTTCATTGATTAAGACACACAGGTGTAAGTTCACTTCATTTTACAAAACGCGTTCACTCAATACATCCTGGTCTGTGATTTAAAATTAAAAACAGAAACATCAGAAAATGGCTAAAAACCCCTGAAAAAAGCCTAGACCAGGCTTACTTCTGTGCAGGCATAGATTAAATATGACAAATATTAGTGGCTTATTACAGAAATATGTATGTACCTCGGATATGCAGCCATATAACCCTTGTAGTCTATTTCTTTGGCTCACCACGCATTATATTTAGATGTCCAGTTATCAAATCCTGTGTGGCAAAGCTGTTTGACATTTACATTATAGTGAAGCTCAGACTTGCATCGGTTTAGTGGGAATATACTTACATTATCTTAAAGCTATCTTTTTTTTCATAGAGAAGTTTATATGATACTGTCATTATCCGACGGCATGTTACACATGTATATAATACATGATATTTTTTATAACTTTATAAAATATGTCTGTCACCTTTAATATTAAATTCCTGAATTTTGTCAATATTTGAAAAATATGACATTATAGTTGTTACCAATTACATCAGTACAAAAAGTATGCACTGTGGTACAGACTCTGCATCTTAAGTTGAACTAATTGTGAATTTACAGCTTAAAAAATAATTGACTTTATATTTAACATATATTTAGGAGTAAAACCATTTTCAAAAATGTGTTTTCTTCATCTGACCTTTGACCCTTTTTAAGGATCCGTCATTTATAACTGACTTTGTCCCATTAGGGTAAATTATTTATGGAAACTTGTCTGAAACTTCACACACACAATCAAATGCTTTTTCACTGTCTGAAAATAAATGCAAAGGTCTTACTGTTTAAAAAAACATTCAAAATCTTTATGAACATTCATTTTTTTCTTGTGCTGCTATAATTGATTTAGAACTCGTGCATGAAAATGTCTAAAACTTGACATGAATTCGGATGCAATTTCACTGCCTGAAAATCATAGTGTTTAACATTGTGTTTCGCTTTGGAATTTAAAATCAATTATCGAAAATCAACAAGATCTTATTTTTCAGTGTACCCCACACATTAGTAGATGTTGACTTGTGCAGTCATCGTTGGAGCATCGCTGCCTGTCAGTATAGTAATGTCAATAGACATTGGCATCTTTCCTGACCTCTGGTTGTTGTATGGATCTTTCAAACTGGCATGCAATAATGTACCCAAATGCCTGACTTGCATAACAACCTATTCTTCATCACTGCTCTCACCCTCATTGCTTCTATCCTCCTTGGTCCCCAATAACTTGTTTTATTACTACAACCTGATTTTATGATGCATTTACATCACTATCATCAATACTTATTTTATTGATTTGTCTCTCCATCTTCCAAAAATCGTACAAAAATGAAGCTAAAACACATGCATAAAGTATATTATACTGCCCTGCAACGCTGGTCAATGGTGCCAGCTACACAAACATGCATCGTATAATATGACTTTGTCAGTTATGCATGACGCTCAGATGTGTTGGTCTCTGAGTTGTTGTTTTTATGCTCTAGTCTAAAATGAGCGCATGTGACCTAAAATGTGCTAACTTTAGTACCTAGTTACCAAAAATGTGAAGTACATGGCTAATATTTAATGTTACTGGTTGAAGGGGATGTCATCTGACATCACTAAAATAAAACGTTGTTGTTGTCCCAAATTGTATTTTAAATGCAGTTTTCTTCGAGTCATTTATAAATGACAGAGAGGGTTAATGCTGCTCAGACGGCAGTAAATGCATTAACACAGCAACTGCATTATGGAATGAGATTGATGTTTACACAAAAACATTCTGAATATGAAATGAGTGACAAAATGAAACAAATGGATACTTGAATTATGAAGATTAAATCGCCAGTTGGTCGAAATAGTCAAAAATAGTAAAAACTAAAATAGAAATTATGCCTGCTGCATATTCACACTAAAATCAATACTGGTCTGCACTTCACTATAATGTGAATGCATTGTGTGTCCAGTGCGTCACGGAGCTGTGCCACACAGATTCTGATAACTGGACACCTAAATAAAATGTGCGGTGTGCCAAAGAAATAGACTAAAAGGTAATATGGCTGCAGATCCGAGGTACATACATATTTCTGTAATAAGCACCTAATACTTGCTATAGATAAACTATGTCTACACAGAAGTAAACCCTGTCCATTTGTTAGTCTAGTTGTTTGATGAGAGAGAGATGAAATGCAGGAGCTGCAATGAACGCCTTAACAGCGGAGGACTCTTATTCTGTTGCAACAACTTATTCTCTTATCCCAATCAGTGAAAATCAGTGTTTAATTCCCTCCCACACGTGTAAATCAAACTGTTTATCCATTTTCAACCCCTGAATCTAAAAAACAAAAATTAAGGCGAATTCTTGTCTTTTCATGTTTAATTTTTATTTATTTTTTATGGAAAATGGTGCATGGTTTTCTCATTTTTCATTATTTAATAATAAAAAATGAATGCAATGCAATGTCATCACACTCACATGAAACTCCAGTAGCACATATTGGATAAGTTTGAGGTATGATGACATAATTGAGTAAATAAATACAGTGTATATTATATATAGCCTCAACTTTTCCCACTGCCTTTATTCATACTATTTCAAGTGCCTTTTAACTGAACATAAACACAATAATTCAGAATAATCTGAGATGTCCACTTACATTAGTCCACACTACATCAAGAGAACATCATTTATAAATGTATTACAGATTGTCCTTTACTGGAAGGACAAAACATTGAGAATCTTTTTTTTTTATTCACATCAGTTGTTCCCAAACAAGTTCCGAAGATTGCAAAATTTGTTTAGCATTTAATAAGTGCTTCATGTCAGGCTGATAACAAGAACGTTGCAAAGAGAGAGATTAGGCTTAACATAAAGCTTATTCATATAAAATAGTTTGGACAAGCTTAAGTTAATCAACCCAGTGCGGTAGCTGCTTGTTCTCCACTCCCACACTAGCGCTAACAATTCACTACTTTATTGTCTTAGTCTAGGATTAATTTCAGCCTTTTCCATGTGAGGCACTACTTAATCTGTTTCATGACTTCTACATGAGGAAACATGTGCACTTGTCCTGTTCAGTTACCATTGATAACCATTTATTCATGTTCAAATCAGCTGTAGCATACAATTACTGTATTATAGATCAAATATGGGCGGAGTCTGAGTGAACAGCACAGGTACTTGTGTTATAAATAGTCATCTTTAATTGTTAAATTGGACTGTTGTTGTGTGTCTGTAGGTTGTCTGGCTGTATGGTGACAGAGCAAGGCTGTCAATATCTGTCTTCATCTCTGAGATCACACCTGAGAGAACTGGATTTGAGCTACAACCATCCAGGAGACAAACTGCTCAACCATCCAAACACACTGGATAAACTGAAGTATGTTGTGCATGCGTATGTGTGTTTAATTGTATTAGATGTGAAGATTGACACGTTGTGCTTTACAGTGTGGATAACGGAGGAGAGTTGAGGATTACAGCAGGACTACACAAATGTATGTATACACACACAAACACCAGACACACATTAGTAAGGACACTGCATAGTCTTCAGGTTAATGCTATTATCTATCCCCTAACCCAACCCTTATGCCTAAATTAACTCATTTAAATACAAATGTTCAGGCAGATTTATAAGCCTTTTTAACTAATGAGGACCAGTAAAATGTCCTCGCTAGTCGCTCGTCGTATTATTTTACTATATAAGTGAGGACATTTAACTCTCACAATTATAGTTAAAACCGTATACACCTTTTGAGATTGTGATATATCTCTTGTGTTTAGATGGCTGTGGTCTCACCCTGGATCCAAACACAGCACACGCACGTCTCATTCTGTCCGAAAACAACAGAAAGGTGACACTTGTGGAAGAGCCTCAACCATATCCCGATCATCCAGAAAGATTTGATGGGTGTCCTCAGGTTCTGTGTAGAGATAGTCTGTCTGGACGCTGTTACTGGGAGGCTGAATGGATTGACAATGCTATTATATCAGTGACATATAAAGGAATCAGAAGGAAAGGACGAAGTTGTACGTGTGAATTTGGATACAATATGCACTCTTGGAGTCTGATATGTTATAACAACAAATTCTCTGTCTGGCACAATCTTATTTCAATTGACATACGTGTCCCTTCACAGTCCTGTCGGAGAGTAGGTGTGTATGTGGATGTGTCAGCAGGCACTCTGTCCTTCTACAGCGTCTCTGACACACACACGCTCACACACTTACACACATACAACAACACATTCACTGAGTCGCTCTATGCTGGATTTACCGTTTTTGATTCACTGTCTCTGTATCAGTGAGTAACAACCTTTCTTTCTTGCTCATCCGATACTTTTTGCACATGAACTTGATTTTAGTCTCCTTGTGCTTAGAGTATAACTATCTATAAGATATGATCAGATCATGAGGTTTATGACTGTCAAAGAGACGCGCAGAGATTTCTGCATTATGGACTAAAATGATTTGTGTTTAACGTAATTTAATTAGGCTATAGTATGTGCATTTATTAAAAGATTGGTGTGTGTTTTTATAAATATTTATCTGTTTTGTGAAAATGAGAATCTGTTACAGAAATAATTATCTGTCTGGTGTATAAGCACTGTATTATTTTTACAATTATTTACATTTATTAAACAAATAGAACAAAACCTTAAATCTATAACTAGTGTATCTTTTAACAGCCCACATTTTAATCAAACAAATATATTTGATGCAAAGATAACTGTGTAAAATATTAAAATATGTTGATGGCATAAACTGATTCGTGTGCAGAATTGAGAAATGGATATTTATAGCCATGTTTCCACCGCAGGACGATCAATTGATTTTAATGTATTTCAGTTAAAAACAACAATGTAATGCAAAATAAAATTGAGAAATTAGTCAGTTATTCATTTACATAATTGGTAAGGAAAAAAGTAATCTATGTGAAGTTCGTCAACATCCATTTCGTGAACAGTACAGATTAGTATATTTCATTCATTCATAACCACCAACAACAAACAACAAGCCTTAACATACAGAGACATCTGACAGCAGCAGGACCGTGAGCTTTCCTTTCAGCAAACCATCCAAAACCTTTAAAGATTACCTTCTATTCATGTTTAATAATACATAATAATATTCAAATGGCATTTAATCTTAGCATTTTACATTAGCGATACACTATTTTCCTATTTTGATATTGTGCGGTTGCTTTGACACCATTTGTATTGTTAAAAGCGCTATATAAATAAAGGTGACTTGACGTATGTGGCGAGTGGGGCGGGGCCGAGAGCCGTGGGAACGGAGCGAGGCCGGTGGAGTAATTGGTAATGAACGACACCTGCACCGCTCACCAGTCTCGAGTCCCACGGAGGAGCTTCGGAAGGAATAAAAGGAGGAGTGACGACAGTGGAAGACGAGAGAGGACCAGGCCTGAATTTTAGTTTGTGTTTTGTGTGCGGCAGTCGTCCGTGAGGGGCTGCCGCTTTTCATTTGTGTTTGTTTATTTTACTATTAAAGTTGTTAAATGTTAAAAATCGGTCCGGTTCCCGGACACACTGCCGTTCGGTCCTCAACCAACTGAGCGGCTCACTCGCGGTGCCATGCGATGGTACTGGACCTCTTTGGTGGACGGCCCGATGCCCCTTCCGCCTCCTGGCGGCCGGCGATGGCTCCTCCAGTCGAGGGCAGCCGGCAGCGAGTCCCCCGTTCCCTGCTCCTCCACCAACCTGGCGGATGGCAGCAGGCTCCGGCCCACTGGCGAACGGCGGCGACTCCTCCGCTCCCTCTCGGACGGCAGCCACCCCTCCTCGTCCCAGGAGCACGGCAGCGAGTCTTCCGTCCCACCTGTTCTTCTTTTGCTCCAGCACCACCGCTTCGGGCAGCCACTGGCGGTCTCCGCCACTTCCTGCTGCCCGATCTCCTCAGCACCGCGATCCCACTCAGCAGCGAGGGCTCTCTGACAGCGTGTCCCTCCTTCCTCCCGGGTTTCGGCACCAATGTAATGAAGTTGATAGGTACGGGAAGAAGGAGGCGGGAACCGGCGAACATTTAAACACATTTAATAATCAAATAAAGAAACACAAATGAAAAGCGGCAGCCCCTCACGGATGACTGCCGCACACAAAACACAAACTAAAATCCAGGCCTGGTCCTCTCTCGCCTTCCACTGTCGTCACTCCTCCTTTAACCCTTCCGACGCTCCTCCGTGGGACTCGAGACCGGTGAGCGGTGCAGGTGTCGTTCATTACCAATTACTCCACCGGCCTCGCTCCGTTCCCACGGCTCTCGGCCCCGCCCCACTCGCCACAACGTAATATGCAACTGAGGTCATTACTATTATCAGTGGTGTAGTCTAGTTTTTTGTAGTGAGTATACTGTGATTTTCTTCCTTCCCAGTCTCATACTCACCCGTACCAGAGCAGCCTCTCATAAGCACCACCACACTCACTAAACAGGGCTCTACACTTACTTTTATTTTTAGGAGCACTTGTGCTGCTAATAAAAAATAATAATAGGGGACAGTAAAAAAAATCAGGAGCACCTCCTCAATAACAAAAATGAGCCTTCCCACTACGAAGTAATATTGGACTCCTTAAAGTGATTTACAGGAGCATTTTTTACCATTTTACCTTTTATGTCAAATTCAAAAGTGTATTTTATAAGCTTATTTTTTCCTTCAATATTTCTAATTAAAACAATGCAATAAGAAGAATAGGTTACCGATCAAATAAAATCATTATTAGCAAACTTAATTTGCACTACAGAAGTGGCACAGAACAACACAAAAGTGGCTTGTAGCTATTTACAGAGATTTAATGAGGCTCAGAGGTGGCATAAGTGCAATTAACTTTTAATGTTTTAAATATAACATTTTGAATAGAGAAATATTCAATGATTTAAATAACTGAAATTATACTTTAAAAATTAAACTAAGACTGCCGTTAGGTGGCGGCAAGTTACCGATTTGATCACTGAATCATAAATTAAATTGATTCGTTCGAACGGCTGATTCCGCAAGTCCCTGCATCCCAATGTGCATAATATCCACCCTATCTGCTCCAAATAGTATTGAAAATGACTAATATCACATTTAGGATGGATAGTATACAAATTGGGACTCAGGCAGTGACTGTCTTTATGAATGAGTAATTTAATTGACTCACTAGATTCGTTTAAGCGCAGATTCATTCATAAACTAAACAACGCTGTGTTTGAATGGAGATGTGCAGCGGCTCAGTTGTGAGTTTATTTGAAACTCTTTCAGTTGACAAAATAGAGCAAAATCATGCAATACTGTTATAGTCAGACAATGTAAATCACTTTATATGATATTTTTGTTTATTGAAATCACTCATTGTTCTTATATGCCAACAATCCCCTGCTGTTACAGTTAAGTTAATGACGACATATACTCTACCACGTATCAGGTAACGTTACGATAGCATCGGCCTCGTTTTCTGTACGGATAGGAGAGTATCAGCCTTCTGGCTCATTTTCTGTCGTTTCTATAATGTTAACGTTCCTGTCATCTGTTTGCAGCAGCAGCTTCAGGGCAGGCTTACGAAAACACTGAAAGGATGTAGTTCATTTCGTGTATCATTTATTAGTTAATTTCAAGCTTAGCAATAATCGTCAACAGAAATACTGATTGTCAGAAAGACGGTGCTTCGCAACACAGACTGGGTGAATTTATGAATAAACTTGTGAAAAGTCTGTCACAAAACGATGTTATTACGTATCCGCATACTTTTTGAAGTGGGTATACGCAAATCCTTGACCTTCCCTAGTGGGTATACGGCGTATACCTGCGTATCACGTAGACTACACCACTGACTATTATTACTATACTGTTTGTGTTATATGAGCCAGTGGCTTTTGAAACTGACCCATGTGCTCTCCGGTCTATTGTCCGTCCATCTTGTTACTCAATCATTGTTTCAGTGGCTCCACCTGTGTCCACCTCGTTTCTCTCCCTATATATCCTCCTGGTGTCTGTAGTCATGTGCTGATCCGTTGTGTGCGTGTTATGTTGACTGTGCAAACAGTTCTCTGTTTTTGTTGCTCTTTGTTTTATTTTATTATTAAATACCATTTCTCCTGCACTTGAATCCTCGCCTCATCTCTGTGTTCCTGTGTTCCTGTGTGGCTCAGTGGTTGAGCATTGCGTCAGCTGCGCAAAAGGTTGTGGGTTCGATTCCCAGGGAACACATGTACTAAAGAAAATGTATAGCCTGAATGCAATTGTAAGTCGCTTTGGATAAAAGTGTCTGCTAAATGCATAAATGTAAATGTAAATCTCTCTCCTCGCGCATCCTGACAGACTCAAGACGTTGGTAATGCAGACTGATGTTAGCCCAACTGTAATATTATCCAGTATGCCGCCATGTTTTTTTTTATGCCAATAGTAGATTTTCAAATACATATCAAAATTAAGAATGAGAAAGATATCCCTAAGAACGTTTTTGCACAGCAGCATTTAGATCAGTGTTATCCATCGTGGTTACTTATATATACTGATGGGTCTTCAAACTTTTTTACGAGCAACCCTATTTTTTCTTTTTAAATTGACACGACCCATTTATATATATATAAACAAAATAAAGGGAGTGAATAAATGAGCGACGACTACACAACTGCACCACACACCGGTCCCGAGTCCCACTGAGGCACTTATGAAAAAATGCCATAGTTCTTAACTGTAGCATTTGTTATAATAAGACTAGCCTATTAATCATCACCAGGTCAATAATTACGTTTTTTATTAATCTATATTGCATTTTGTATGAGAAACAATAGACTTTAGAAACAATAGCTACAACATGCCACAGTTTTAATATAAATATTTAGGGGAAAATCTATTCCCTTAACAGATTATCTATAATACATTTACCACAATAAATAAGCTTACAGTAAAAGGTGATACATTATAGTAAAGGTGGTCATGAGTTTAATAGTATTTTAATGTTATGTTAGTGCTGCTGGTGCAAGATTGTGTTTTCACCTCTTTTCATCAATATTTTTAGTTTGTGTCAGGATTTCTCCCTCACATAAATGTAAATATTGATTTCTAACTTATTATTATTCTACCTGTTATTATTCAAAAAAAATATTAGAAATTTTGGAAAAGCTTATAAATATAGATTTTTGAATTTGTCATAATGACACACTTTTAATAAAATTAGAAAAAATGGCATTACAAAAACTGCCCCTGTAAAATCACTTTAAGGAGTCAATTATAGCACATTTTTGTTTTTGATCAGAAGGTGCTCCTGGATTTTTGAGGGGGCACTTTAAATGTGCTCACTCTAGTCTAGGGCACTGTGTTAACCCGGGCCTGTTGCAGGTGAGTGACAAATCAACAATATCCGAAGAACAATTAGGCTATATTTTGCTGTCTATGAGCTGGCATACAGAGGATGTTATGGTTTTGGAGGCCCTGTCTTTAATCCTATGAGTTGAGTGCGCGGTCACAGCTCCGTCCTCGTTCTTGTACTAGTGTTGGGATGTTGTTTCACGGGATCGCGCTCCTCGGTGGGGAAATCCTCCGCTGGGGTGCGTCACAGTGACGTCAGCAGCGGGCGCGCGCAGAGACGGCCATATTTGAACGTATCGGGAGCGCAGCGTTCTATCGCTCGCGTCAGCTGATCACACGCACGTTTAACGGACACACACACGACGCGGAGATGGCTCGCGGAACACGCGTCTAGTTCGACCGCATGATGTCCTTCGGCGCCGCGCAGGAGGCCTCGCGCGAAATGGAGGTGCAGAGCGTCAGCAGCGAGGTATGTCGCACATATGACCGCGTCGGATTCTCGGTGCCGCTAACGGCGGCTTTGTGTGTGTTTGTCGGTGATGCGGGTGCGCGCACGCAGTGTGGAGACTCGCGTGACGGCAGCATTAGCATTAGCCGTTAGCCTCAGATAATGATGCGTCTAGTTAATCATTCACAACATTAAAGCAAACGGTGCTCCAGTCAGTGACGTCGGTTTCTGAGGAGTGTTAAACACTAGCATGATGAAGATGATTAGCCTGCGCTTGTTGATCGGATTCACATTATGAGTCATGACTAAAGCGCGCGCACGCGAATGTCAATGTAAACTAACGTTAGCTAGAGCTATAAACGCCTTCACTGATAACTTCTATATCTGCTAGTCACACACAACATCAAGCAGACAAAAGATGCTGTTTAGATCCCACTTTCTGTCTCCAGCTAACTAAACATCCGTCTGTTTGTATTTATAGATATTTTTAGATTGTATTTGTATATATATCAGCCAGTGACATAAATGTTTCTAAGGTAACTTATGTCGATAGCTTAAAGTGCTTTTCCATGATTGCACTTCAAATTCACTGTTCAGCATGCTACAATAATAGTTTGTAATATATAGTCATGGTTAGAGCTGAAAACGTAGGATAAGGTAAAATTATTGTTGTTAAAATATTAAAACCGAATAAGGTTACCCTTGCAATATTACTGTGTTGTAAATCAGATTTTCAATATGAAATGGCAACACTCATATTTATGTCTCAATGTATTATTTTTGAAATGTTAATTTGAGCTCTTCAGGTTTATGAACACTTTTCTGATCTCTGATGAAATGGGTGAGACACGTTACTCTCTCAAGAGACCCAAACTGAGAGCAATGCAGAGAACCGTAGCATTTGCTATTTAATAATCACGCCAAGCAATAGAAGAATTACAAAGAACAAGTAAATAACAATATACACATTGATAATTAATTGTATGTACAGGTATATATAACAATAGACAGTTTTAAATATATGTGCAGTTGAAGTGTAGTAAATAAGTGTATAAAAATTAGTGTGTGTACCATAATTACTGATCAAGCAGAAGCCTCTGTCAGCTGATTGAGTCTCTGCAGAACAAACGTGGCTATTTTCAAACTAAATCATGCCATTAAAATTATGCCCTTTACTTGACCTTTACTCATAAACTTCTAAGCAGATCAGGTAAACAGCCCCACACATGCTCACTCACGCACTCTCTCACTCCGCACTCTCTCACTCCGCCTGCTCTCACTCCGCACTCTCTCACTCTCGCACGCATGCACTCTCTCACTCCTCTCGCTCGCGCGCTCTCTCGCTCGTGCGCTCTCTCGCACGCACTCTCTCACTCTCATTCACACGCACACTCACACACACACACTCACTCACTCACACTCACTCACTCACTCACTCACTCACTCTCTCACACTCTCTCTCACTACCACACACACACACACACACACACACACACACACACACACACATTGATCCGGGGCCAGTAGCATAGCCTCTATGTTAGGACAGCGTCTTAGCATTTAGATTCAATTTAGACTAATCTATGTTTTTGTAACTGAATAAAAAAAAATGACTAGCCTAACCCTCCTATGCAGCGGGCCCCTGATGGACCCCCGTTACTGTCCTACAGAGAGCCATGCTTGAGCTGATTTCTTCAGCAGGGACCGGTAGTGATGGCGAAGTGAAGCGTTCTGAACCAGTGAAGCGTTCAACCCAATTGTATCGGGAAAAAGTTAATTACTCGAAGCGTTTTAAAACCGTTCATGCTGTGTCCATCTCACATGCTTTTGGCAAAATGAATCCAGCTCCGATACAGCGCTTCGATGTGAGATGTTTGGTGTTTCTGATACAAGCTTCGAAGCCTCGGTGTGGAACGTCACATCACTAGTGGCCGGAGCTAGTGGAGAAATGGAAATCCCATTGGCTAGCGTGAAGCCATGTTTTGATTTCAGCAGATCAGGTTGAATGAATGCAGCCATCAGCTAATCAGACCGTAGCACCGTCGGGGACTTATGACTCTAAAAGCAGTTCATATTCTGCATTTGTGACCCGTGCTGGCACGTGATGAATGTCTAATTTTGAGCTACAGGCAAACAAAAGTTTTTGTCAATAATTGGTCCCTCTTGAAGCTACAAGGATGTATATCATTACTACTGGCCCTTGTAGAATGAGCGTGAACCTCTCTCACAAACACACTATATTCTAACGGATACTCTGTAACTATTCTCTTTAACCCCTTAACTGTCACACACACCCCCCTTTTTAAATTGAACTTGAAAAGACTTGAAAGTGCACTTTGTGTGTGTGTGAGAGAGTGTTGTGTGTTTGTGTCGGTGTAGTGTGTGAGAGTGTGTTTAGTTTGTGTGTGTGTGTGTGTGTTTAGTGGTTTGTGTGTGTGTGTGTGTGTGTGTGTGTTTAGTGGTTTGTGTGTGTGTGTGTAGTGAGTGGTGTGTAGTGAGTGGTGTGTAGTGTGTGTGTGTGTGTGAGTGGTGTGTAGTGTCTGTCTGTGTGTAGTGTGTGTCTGTCTGTGTGTGTTGGGAAATATTTGAATAAAAATTAGAAAATGTAATGGCATTTATTAATCAAAGATTTTGATTATATTATTGGTAAAATGTACTAATCGAGTAAAAGTAAGTGCTAATAGTAGTGCCTGGTGTGTGGTGCTGCTGTACTGTGAGAAGCTGATGTGCTGTGTGTGTTTCAGCTGAATGGGCATCAGATGATGGATGAGCCGATGGAGGAGGACTCCTACACACACTGTGTGAGTATCTCGTTCTCTCTCGGTCAACATGAGGCTTTTTTTTTACGCCCATCCTCGTCACACGTGTTTATATGCAGGTAAGTGAGTTTAAGTGCAATAGAGAGAACTGTTCATGCACCATCTTCTCTCATAATGATGTGAAAAGGCCTTTCTGTTATTCATGGTTATGTAACTGGATGTAAGTTGGGAAGGAAATCAAATGTGTGTCATATTGGATTTGTGCGTTCGGTCTTAAAGTGACAGTAGTGTAATTAACCTGATGCTATGTGTGTTTTTGAGGTCACTCTAACAACACTCATGGCCCTTAACTGAACGTTTGTAGTTTTAACAAGGACTTAACTGTATTTAATGTATTATTTTTCATAGATTTGATTACGTTTAATTTCTGTACTTAATGCTACTTTGTTGCTGGTTGTAATTCATGTGTTGCTATTTTATTGCTGAGGTCTTTAAAGATGTGTGAAGGTTATTTTTAATTAGGCTAGAAAAAAAATGTATATGCAATTGTGAATTTTCGCTGGTATCTAAAATGTTAGTAACAGCGTTATATATTAGTTATGTTAAAGCAGTTAATCATATAAAAGTAGTCATGTGTGTAGAAGGTAATCAAGGAAAAGCCTTAAGTCTAAATAATTTCAGTTATGGAAAATATTTTTATTGCAGCAATGTTGTGCATTTTATGTATTTATTTATTTTGTCCCTGGAGCACAAAACCAGTCATAAGTGTCAATTTTATGAAATTGAGATTTATGCATCATGTGAACGCTGAATAAATCATATTTCCATTGATGCATGGTTTGGACAATATTTGGAAATCTGAGGGTGCAAAAACATCTAAATATTGAGAAAATCATCTTTAAAGATGTTCAAATGAAGTTCACAGCAATGCATATTACTAATCAATAATTACGTTTTGATATATTTACAGTACAAAATATCTTCACGGAACATGATCTTAATATTTAATGATTTTTTGGCATAAAATAAAGTAAAATTTTGACCCATACAATGTATTGTTGTCTATTGCTACAAATATACCTGTGCTGCTTATGACTGCATCTGTGCTCCAGGGTAACACATATCATATTCAAAGTATTTGTAAACTTAAGCCACAGTTAAAAATGTATTTCCATTATTTAATACAAATATTAAGACTGTATGTAAATTGTATACTGTGCTCTTGAAGATATCTGCATTGGCCATTACAAACCCACTTACCACAGGCTTGGATGGAATTGTGAGTTTTTGAAAGTGTGTGTGTGTGGCGTGTGTGTGTGTGTGCAGGACGAGGGCGCGTATCAAGAGATTCCCATCACTCATCATGTGAAGGAGGGCTGTGAGAAGGCCGATCCCGGACAGTTTGAGCTGCTCAAGGTTTTGGGACAAGGCTCTTTTGGGAAGGTCTGTGATTCTTTCACTTCACACAGTCAGGCTGAGCACACAATTCATGGTTCGGTGGGATTTTTGTACAACAGAGAACGAAGCATCTCATTTATTTTGGCTGCTGCAGTTGTTATTATGAAGACAGCACAATTGAGCTATCGGTAAGCCCCTCCCCTCGAACGCAGACTAGCCAATGGCAGTCGAGTATCAGTTGCATGGGGCAGAACTCTGACAAAAAATGGGAAAACGGGGTGCTTGTAACTGATTCATTCCCTCCATGGAATATTTAATTCCCATTTGGTGTTCTTCTGTGTCCAAATCTTTTCAACAACACTGTGGGGCGAGGTTTTCACTGCAGCTGTTATTGTGACAGTGAGCAACTGTTTGTTTGTCCAAGGGAGCAATGGTAACTAAGGGGATGGGGCTTATCGATAGCTCCGTTTGTTTGTTCGAGGGAGCAATGGTAACTAAGGGGGCGGGGCTTATCGATAGCTCCGTTTGTTTGTCCGTGGGAGCAATGGTAACTAAGGGGGGCGGGGCTTATCGATAGCTCCGTTTGTTTGTCCGAGGGAGCAACGGTAACTAAGGGGCGGGGCTTATCGAAGCTCCGTTTGTTTGTCCGAGGAGCAATGGTAACTAAGGGGATGGGGCTTATTGATAGCTCCGTTTGTTTGTTCGAGGGAGCAATGGTAACTAAGGGGGCGGGGCTTATCGATAGCTCCGTTTGTTTGTTCGAGGAGCAATGGTAACTAAGGGGCGGGGCTTATCGATAGCTCCGTTTGTTTGTCCGTGGGAGCAATGGTAACTAAGGGGGCGGGGCTTATCGATAGCTCCGTTTGTTTGTCCGGCGAGCAATGTAACTAAGGGGCGGGGCTTATCGATAGCTCCGTTTGTCCGAGGGAGCAACAGTAACTAAGGGGGCGGGCTTACCGATAGCTCCGTTTGTTTGTCCGAGGGAGCAATGGTAACTAAGGGGCGGTGCTTATCGATAGGTTTGTTCGAGGGAGCAATGGTAACTAAGGGGTGGGGCTTATCGATAGCTCCGTTTGTTTGTCCGAGGAGCAATGGTAACTGGGGGCGGTGTTTACCTAAGGGGCGGTGTTTACCGATTGCTCCATTTGTTTGTCCGAGGGAGCGACGGTAACTAAGGGGGGGGCTTACCTAAGGGGCACGGTGTTTACCGATTGCTCCGTTTGTTTGTCGGAGCAACGGTAACTAAGCGGGGCTTACCGATAGCTCCGTTTTTTTGTCCAAGGGAGCAAGGGTAACTAAGGAGGCGGGGCTTACCGATAGCTCCGTTTGTTTGTCCGAGGGAGCAAGTGTAACTAAGGGGGCGGGGCTTACCGATAGCTCCGTTTGTTTGTCCGAGGGAGCAACTGTAACTAAGGGGGGCGGGGCTTACCGATAGCTCGTGTTCCTGTGGCTCAGTGGTTAGAGCATTGCGTTAGCAGCGCAAAGGTTGTGGGTTCGTTTCCCAGGAAACACGCATACTGACAAAAAATGTATAACCTGAATATACTGCTTTGGATAAAAGCGTCGGCTAAATGCATAAATGTAAATGTTTACCGATATCCCTAGTAACAACAGTTTCTTATGCGAACTGAATTAATTGAAACGAAGTAGAATTTGATGTGTAAATGACACATTTAATAAGGTTAGGGGAAAGAAATTATTCCATTTATAAACAGTGGGAAATGACATCGGTTTTGTTACATACAGCAACTCATTTTAAGTTAACTATATATCTTCCTCTTTCCAGTCACAGAGCACTTTATTTTACAGCTGTTTAAGTGACAGAAAATCTGTAAAAATAGTGCAGATTGGGGGAATTGCAATGTTTAATAATTAATTTTATTATAGTTCTTAGAAAGAAAATAGGTATCGGCAAAAATCGGTATCGGCAGATCAGACTTAAGAAAAAATCGGTATCGGCCAGGAACATTGCACTCAGTGCATCTCTATTTTTAACTGTGTTCTTCACTAGGGTTGGTTCCATTGTTCATATTGCGCTATGCGCCAATCAAAAGAGGTATTAAAGACAATACTTTCATCTTCCGAAGAAAAGTGGTGCATC
This sequence comes from Gymnocypris eckloni scoliostomus, assembly GCA_027564155.1. Lineage (NCBI taxonomy): Eukaryota > Metazoa > Chordata > Actinopteri > Cypriniformes > Cyprinidae > Gymnocypris > Gymnocypris eckloni. The sequence continues at coordinate 2,615,968 of CM050426.1, forward strand.
TTGGTTCTGAGACAATTGAACCATACGTTGGCAAAGTGCCTCACGCCATTGAACCTCTTTTGTGTTTATAGTGTTCAGGAGGGTGGTCATGTATTTAATTTGTGCATCTAAACATCTAACATTCATAAAATACTGGGCTAAATGCACTTTTTGTATGTGTGGGCATATGTGACCCTGGAGCACGAAACCAGTCATAAGTGTCAATTTTATGAAATTGAGATGTATACATCATCTGAAAGCTGAATACATAATATTTCCATTGATTTATAGTTTGACAATATTTGAAAATCTGGAATCTGAGGGTGCAAAAAACTAAATATTGAGAAAATAATCTTTTAAAGTTAATCAAATTAAGTTCTCGCAATGCATATTACTTATCAAAAATTATTTATATGATTGGAAATGTACAAAATATCTTCATGTAACACGATCTTAATATCTAATGATTTTTGGCATAAAATAAAAATGTATAATTTTGACCCATACAATGTATTGTTAGCTATTGCTACAAATATACCCCTGCGACTGCTTTTGTGCTCCAGGCTCACATATGGTGATATTTCACAAGCTGAGAACTTATAAAGTACGTTATGGAGTTCAAACGGCTGCAGTAATTATTCAGATGCACAGACAAACGAGAGACGGCTCTTCCAAACCTTTACCAAGTTTCGGTTTGTGTAGATGTGGTTTGCGTTCATATTTTAGTTGAACCGCGCCGGAGTTAGTCTGGAGGTAGACGGAGACTCTTTCCGCTTGTTTATGTGCAGAAATAGGAGAGTTATTGCCGCTTAATTGTATCATATCTAACATTTCTCATGCATAAATACTGTGTGCACGAGGCCCACGCCATCACCGAAGACCTCAAGCTCTTTGTGAGGGTGGTCATAACTAATATTCTCCAATGAATTTCCCATTTTTTATTTTCATCGTGAAACAAGACCATCTGATCTGTGGCCTCTCCTGTCCTCAGGTGTTTTTGGTGCGTAAGTTGATGGGTCCGGATGCTGGACAGCTTTATGCAATGAAGGTGCTCAAAAAGGCATCTTTAAAAGGTCAGTGAGTGTCTGTATCAGTGCCAGCGCACTTCTGTGACGCTACACTGGTGTTTATTTGTCGTTTGTGTGTGTTGTGTTGCAGTGAGGGACCGAGTTCGCACCAAGATGGAGAGAGATATTCTGGTGGAGGTCAATCATCCTTTCATTGTCAAGATGCACTATGGTAAGACTGGTTTCATGGGATGGGATTTTTACATTGGCTTTTGGATTATCGCAATAAATAAGTGCTGCGTTCAACCATAGCTCGTTACACGTTTTGTCCACTAAGATAATCTAGCACGCTCAGACTTATTTTAACACGTTCATAAATGCAAAACTAGAGCCAAACTGAAATGAGACATTAATAATGCATAGTATAGTGAATAATATTTCATACCATGCATTTCGAAATAAGGTGCATTAAAAGTCAATAAATCCTCGTATTAAAAATGTGTCTCCATGTACCAAATTCTAGTTTATTTAATCCATTAAATATCAGCAGAGTGAGCATTTTTTTTTGCATATGGTAAGATTAAACTTATTTTAGTGAATAAAGCAGAATTTCAGCTCTACACAATGTAATTTTATCCTCCTACAATCGCTTTCTAACAGCTTCTTAACTTTTAATTTTAATGTGGCTTTAAACGCTATGCATCGTTAAAGTTTCACTTGCACCACGTGAAGCCGGTACATGTGGTGTTTACATTAGAGGTCGACCGATATTGGTTTCATAAAATCCAAGTCAAGTAATAAGAAGTAAAATGATCCATAAAATTGCTTAAATTAAACCTTTATTATTTTCATTTATCTTTAAATGATTGAGAATTAAACTTTTGTTTTGGCAAACAAAGGGAATTTACTATTAAAATGTTAGAAATGTTTTGTTCATTCCTTAAATTAAGTGTTCATAATTTTAGTAATAGTGTTACGTACATTTCTGCTGCACTGTCTACAAAAAACCCAGACTTTTATTTTGACGGGTAGCCGTGAATACCTTTACATTTCTCTGTGTATATCCTCCTGAGCCCCCCCCCCCCAAATGTTTTTTTTTAAATCACCAATCAATTTTTAGGTTTCAGGATTTTTAAGGATGTTTAAGGATGATTCTCAACTGTTATAAAATATATAACAACATGATTTAATATACCATTTTGTTTTATGCAATATGTGTGTAAAGATTTCCAAAAACTGGTTTCCCATTAAACACTGTATCTATACACTGTATCAAATTTGCATATTAATGTGTTGCTGTTGGGACAGAATGTTGAAAAAAGAATTGTCATAATGAGAGTAATAAATGGCTAGATTTTCATAATATCTAATATTTCATAAGATAAATAATGCATTTTCCTATTCAATTGATGAAATGAAGTGACTCTCAGAGCAGTTCTGGAGATGCTCGTGTGTTTATGTCCTCATTGAGACGTCGCGTGTGTGTGCGTGCGCGCGCTAAAGGAAACCACGCGTCTCTGTCATCCATTCATACAGAAATATGACCGTGCAGTATGAGTTAATGGTCATCAAATCGCGTAAATCAGTGGAAAATGAATAGAAATGATGATTCGGTGTAAGGACACATTAAATGAACATGTATAAAAATATAAAACCCTGGCAAAGCTGTATTATCAGTGAATGTGAGCAGAGCACAGTGGGGAGCAGATCAGTGGAGATTTGACCAGAGTTGCACAGATCAACTGTACCACTGTATATTAAATAATACATGTAATAATCGTAATATGAGTTTGCCTTACAGTACGAGTCTCTCCGTGTCAGAAAGAGATCAAACGAGCCGAAGACTTGTAAGATAAATGTGGGAAACTAGGCTGTTCATTAGTTATTCTAAAATTAATTGTATTAAAAATTACTGTAAAATACTGAAAATTGATAAATGTTCGGCGTGATGTCGTTTAATGTCACCGACATCGCCTGTAGTCCCATGTTTTTTAAGAAACATAACCGCTTAAAAAAAAAAAACAATCACTAGTGTGGTGTAACTGGTGTGTTTTATGTCGTAGAATAAAACGTGGAAGTATCTTGAGCTTGTGTTAACCACAGACCTTATTTAAGTGATTTAACCAAAAGAGCATTGACTCCAAACATTGGCTTCCAGGTTTTCGCCTACAAAGTGACATCATAGTTCCAACACTATTCGTTACAGACTGTTTGCATTGAAAACATGTGCTTGTTGATATTGTCTGATTCTGGTGATTAGAAATGCATTATTTAAGGACGAGTGGTTCTAAAGTGTATATACAGGTGCTGGTCATATAATTAGAATATCATCAAAAAGTTGATTTATTTCACTAATTCCATTCAAAAAGTGAAACTTGTATAATGTATACATTCATTCCACACAGACTGATATATTTCAAGTGTTTATTTCTTTTAATTTTGATGATTATAACTGACAACTAATGAAAACCCCAAATTCAGTATCTCAGAAAATTTGAATATTGTGAAAAGGTTCAATATTGAAGACACCTGGTGCCACACTCTAATCAGCTAATTAACTCAAAACACCTGCAAAGGCCTTTAAATGGTCTCTCAGTCTAGTTCTGTAGGCTACACAATCATGGGGAAGACTGCTGACTTGACAGTTGTCCAAAAGACGACCATTGACACCTTGCACAAGGAGGGCAAGACACAAAGGTCATTGCAAAAGAGGCTGGCTGTTCACAGAGCTCTGTGTCCAAGCACATTAATAGAGAGGCGAAGGGAAGGAAAAGATGTGGTAGAAAAAAGTGTACAAGCAATAGGGATAACCGCACCCTGGAGAGGATTGTGAAACAAAACCCATTCAAAAATGTGGGGGAGATTCACAAAGAGGACTGCAGCTGGAGTCAGTGCTTCAAGAACCACTACGCACAGACGTATGCAAGACATGGGTTTCAGCTGTCGCATTCCTTGTGTCAAGCCACTCTTAACAACAGACAGCCAGAAGTGTCTCGCCTGGGCTAAAGACAAAAGGACTGGACTGCTGCTGAGTGGTCCAAAGTTATGTTCTCTGATGAAAGTAAATTTTGCATTTCCTTTGGAAATCAGGGTCCCATATCCCAGAGTCTGGAGGAAGAGAGGAGAGGCACAGAATCCACGTTGCTTGAGGTCCAGTGTAAAGTTTCCACAGTCAGTGATGGTTTGGGGTGCCATGTCATCTGCTGGTGTTGGTCCACTGTGTTTTCTGAGGTCCAAGGTCAACACAGCCGTATACCAGGAAGTTTTAGAGCACTTCAGCAAACTCGCCTGACCTTAACCCCATAGAAAATCTATGGGGTATTGTGAAGAGGAAGATGCGATATGCCAGACCCAACAATGCAGAAGAGCTGAAGGCCACTATCAGAGCAACCTGGGCTCTCATAACACCTGAGCAGTGCCACAGACTGATCGACTGCTGCAGTAATTCAGGCAAAAGGAGCCCCAACTAAGTATTGAGTGCTGTACATGCTCATACTTTTCATGTTCATACTTTTCAGTTGGCCAAGATTTCAAAAAATCCTTTCTTTGTATTGGTCTTAAGTAATATTCTAATTTTCTGAGATACTGAATTTGGGGTTTTCATTAGTTGTCACTTATAATCATCAAAATTAAAAGAAATAAACACTTGAAATATATCAGTCTGTGTGGAATGAATGTATACATTATACAAGTTTCACTTTTTGAATGGAATTACTTAATGAACCAAACTTAATCTTGGTTTGGTCGGCCCTGTGTGTAGATCTGTCCAGTGATTGTTTAAGCCCATTTTGGTGTAATTAGCATGTTCCAGACTGATTGATTTGCTTAACATCACTTAAGCCCAGTGGCTTGTAAATGTGGCTCTTATTAATTCAGAAAGCAGTGCTGCCATGAGTGAATGTATTTATCTCTCAGTCCAATCTCTAAAGCGTTTTCTTCTGAAACCGTAGCCTATACTTAAATATAAGTGGGAAAAATCCATTATATACAATGACTATAGACTTAAAGTAACAGTTTAAAAGTGTTGTTGCTTTGTTTTTCGTGGTATGCTTTATTTTTACCAGCTCTGGTATTGTTTTTTTCCACTCGCAGCCTTTCAGACCGAAGGGAAACTCTATTTAATTTTGGATTTTCTCAGGGGTGGGGATGTATTTACACGTTTATCCAAAGAGGTAAGCATCTCTTGTTCTTCTCTAACAGTTTCTCTGATGTTGTAAACAGACTAACAGCTGCTCTTATGTCTTGTAGTGCTATTTTCCAGCAGTTGATTGTTTGTTTGTAATGCCCAAATGTCTGATTAAGTGCAATGTCATCTGCCTAATTTTCATTTGCAGGTTTAAAAAGCTAAACTAGACTATAATTTGAAGGCTTGTTCACAAAATGATTTTTACAGCACAAATTATGTTTTTTTTCTTATGTTAATTTGCATGCTTTAATGCAGGACTCATTCGACTATACAGCTATATTCTTTAATGCAAAATGCACCTCTGTTGTTAATCTGTAATGATATTGTGTGTTTCGTGCTCTGAAACCCAAAAGCTTATAAGGTTTTTTTATTCTCTACCTCTTGGAAAAAGTTGGTAGTTTTGCAGTCAGTGTTTTGAAATCCACAATCATGTATAGTCGCAGCGATTTCTGTTTATTTGTGTATTTCTACTGTACTTTTTTGTGAAAATTTAGATTTATATACACTGGCACAAACGGCCACATGCTGCATGTGATGTTTACTATAGCTCAGATGTGGCATTTTTAATTGAATCGACTCGTCAATCATAATGATTCATATCTCATGCATATTTTATGTATTTGAGTATGTGTATGTTTACTTTCATCTTATGAACTGGTGACTAAATATTTACTTCTGATATATACACATCAGCTTTATTCTTAGACATTTCATTAATGCAAAAAGTGACTATCACGTGTGTTTTCTCTGTTTATAAACGTGCCGACATGCAAATTAATGTACATGTTAATCGTATATGATTCTGAAATCAGATTGGATTAATAATTGGTGCATGTAAGCATCTAATAATGTGGAGGCTGTGTAAAAACTCACATGCACCGTTTTCAGTAGCATTTGCCTGTAAATGCATTGTATAAAAAGCTCTATATTTGTGTTATCAGACAATTGTTACCCAAATTAATCCTCTCTGTCATTATGATGTGCATTGTATTGTTGCATGTGATCTTTGATGCGAGAGTAAATCTGTCCAGTTCTTACTAGGTTATGTTTACAGAGGAGGATGTGAAATTCTACCTTGCAGAGCTGGCTCTTGCATTGGATCATCTACACAACCTAGGCATTGTTTACAGAGACCTGAAGCCTGAAAAGTAAAGTATCCCCCTTCACCTCTCTCTCTCTCTCTCTCTCACTCTGTGTGTGTGTGTGTCTGTGTGTGTGTGTGTGTGTGTGTAGAGTAGAAACCACACTCTCTCTCTCTCTCTCACCTGCCCTCTCCATTTGATCTTTTATTACATAAGGATGATTTATCTGACAGAACCAATGTTCAAGATTGTAATCGAGACGTGTTGACTTGTTTAGTTCATGTATTTTTGTATCTGTATTGGAAAAATGTGGTCTTAATTTTCAGCATTTTGCTTGATGAAGCTGGACATATCAAGTTAACAGGTACGTACTGTTGTCCCCTTCGCTGCCTGTTAAACTTGTGCATGTCGATATCAGCCAATTCTGTACTGTGTGTTAGTGCGAAAATGATTGAGTCATTTGTGATGACGGGGTTATTTGTCGAACTCTGCTGCAAGAGCAGAGTTGGACACCCCTGGTTTAGCTTCGCGATGCAGATGTGACACACGTGCTGCTGTGCCTTTTCCAGACTTTGGGCTCAGTAAAGAATCGGTAGATCATGACCGAAAAGCATACTCGTTCTGTGGCACTGTGGAGTACATGTCCCCCGAGGTGGTCAACCGGAGAGGTCACACGCAGAGCGCTGATTGGTGGTCTCTCGGCGTCTTAATGGTAGGACCTTCATGACTCTCTCTCTCCCGTAATGAGCATGTGATGCTATATATGCAACACTGTTGACAAAGACAAGGAACCAATGGATAGCATGGGATCCACTCTCAGCTGAAGCCAGTATAGATAGAGATCAACCGATAATCGGTTTACTTTTCATGATATTTAAAGGGATGTTTCACCCAGAAATGCTAATTCTATCATTAATTACTCTCCCTCGTGTCGTTCTAAACCCGTAAGACCTTCGTTCTTCTTTGGAACACAAATTAAGTGTATGTATTCTGATAGCAATGTAATTAACACGATCAACATAAAGAAACGTAATAATCAAGGGTTCAACCGTAATTTTACGAAGCTGCGGGAATACTTTTTGTGCACAAAGAAAACTAAAATAACTCTTTTATTCAACAATTCGTCACCGTAGCGCCATTTTGGAGAATATGCACTGAACACAAACATATGCTGTTTTCATTGAAATCCGTGAGATTCGGCTGGATAATTTTACAGATCGCCTTCGTTTCTGGATCTGGAGGCTCAGAGATCTTCCAGAATACATCAAAAATATCTTAATTTGTGTTATGAATATGAACGAAGGTCTAATGGGTTTGGAACAACATGAGGGTGAGTAATTAATGACAGTATTAGCATTTCTGGGTGAACTATCCCTTTAAGCCATTTTACGTAGAAATTAGTTTTGTTGTTTGCAAGCAGGGAAATTACAGTATTGACTGCATTATAACTAAAATACATGTTCAGTGCTATTTTTATCTTTGTAAACAATAAATGTGACTACAAAACCAGTCATAAGGGTCACTTTTTCAAACTTGGGACTTATACATAATCTGAATAAATAAGGATTTGTTATGATAGGACAATCTGGAATCTGAGGGTGCAAAACAATCTAAATATTGAGAAAATCGCATTTAAAGTTGTTCAAATGAAGTTCACAGCAATGCATATTACTAATCAAAAATAAGTTTTATATATTTACGGTAGAAAATACCTTCATGGAACATGATCTTAATGTCCTAATGATTTTTGGCATAAAATAAAAATCTATAATTTTTAGCCATACAATGTATTTTTGGCTATAATGCTATAAATATACACCAATGACTTACGACTTGAGGTTTTGTGCTCCAGGGTCACAAATAATATTGGTTAACTATATCGGTTAACATGCAAATAACTGGTATCGGTTCTAAAACATAGAATATCGGTCCATTTTTGTGTATAACGGAGTGTAATGTGTGCGTTGTCTCTGTCGTATGGATCCGTTCTCTCACCTGAGGTGCTCTGGATGGCACCGTTGCTCTCCTGCTGAAGAGTGAATATAGCACGATTCATACGGAGAAAACTATCCCGGACCTGTTTCAAAAGCAATACAAAAAATCAAAGTGCCAGGAATTTTTTCTGTCTTTTTGTTAAAGCATGCAGGTTGAAGAAATTTGTATTTTTAGATTTTCCCAATCCATATTTAGGCTAAACTTAAACCAAACAAATCAAATAATGAATAATGAAAGCTAACTCAAAATGCCCCCTTGTGGCAGAATTTATCTTGCTGTTAGTGAATTGAAGAAACAGCCCACCCATAAATGACAGTGCAGTCATGATTTCCAAACTTGTATGACTAAAGATAATATTTTGAAGAATGTTGCTGTGAACACCATTGACCTCCACTATATGGACAGAAAAAATGCGCTGATTTGTTTGAGGCTTATTGGTGTGACATGATATCGGTGTTGTACTTAGTGAATTGACTGAAAGGGAGCATATGCATTGAAGACACACTTTGGATTAACATACAGTAGTGCTTTGGTAATTTACCCGAGTAAATGGTTGATTTGACAGTCATTTATTATGTTTTGTTTTAGTTTGAAATGCTGACCGGCACGTTACCGTTCCAAGGAAAAGACCGGAACGAGACTATGAACATGATACTTAAGTAAGTGTGGTTGCATGTTAAAACAAGCCAGTGTGTTTTACGCTTGATTTATCTAATCTTTTATCAGGGCTGCCATATAGATATCATATTGACTTGAAGAACCAACACTCAATCACCCAATCACTGTTAATTTGTTTAATGATCATGATGGCTATGCACATAAAATGCTGGTAATGTTGTGATTTTTGCACCTCAGAGCAAAGCTGGGAATGCCACAGTTTCTAAGCCTGGAAGCACAAAGTCTTTTACGAATGCTCTTCAAAAGAAATCCCTCAAACCGTTTAGGTAAGTCACGTGTTGTGTGAATGAAAGCACTAGCCCGGGGCTTGTTGTATTGAGATGGACACTGACTGTGGTGTACTCTGTTCCAGGAGCAGGTCCTGATGGAGTGGAGGAGATCAAACGACATGCGTTCTTCTCCACCATCGACTGGAATGTGAGTGTTATCCCAGTGTTAGACACTAGAGCCCTGCATGGGCCTCAAATTTAGGCCCTGGCCTGAGAAGCTTAGGCCCGAGTCCGTCTTTTTTCCCCCTTCTCCCAAAACAGCTTATACTATTTCGGCTCTTAAAATAGTTCAGGTTTGTATGTAATGGCAAAATTATTATATTTAGTTTCAATCAGTTAATTTAGAAAAACGTTTGGAGCATTTTTGTTCGTTAATTATAAGTTATTGTTTCTTGAAATATTGACCAAGCAATAGACTATAGCCGATGTTTGATCAATTTAGCCTTCTCAAATCATCACGAGTCACGACTAAAATAAAATCTATAGATATACTAAAACTGTTCAAGCATATAACGATGTTTAAACGTTAAACCTGCGCTATAATAATAATGTGCGCTAGCCTATATCCAAGTAGAAGCGAACGCGCGCTCTGCAGGACATGGAGGTGCAATCACTTGCATTTTTTTCCAGTGTAAACCACTTAAAATAGCCTACGGCGTAATTTTTTTCTGATGAAGGTAAGAGTTATGCATCATTCGGAGCTGTAAAGGGTCTTTTATTTGTGCACTCACAATATCAACAAAACGTTGTGCTTTTATAAAATAAAGAAAACAAACATGATACGCTTTCTGAGGATCGCTTGCCAAAAATGAACCGAAGCTGAGCATCACAGACATGATACATATATCTATAGAAAGCGGAGCTCCGATCATCACTGTCCTGAAGAACTAATACTAGGATATATAATTATTTTGATGTATAGATGCAACTATTGCACTAAAAACCTTTCTATATTAATTAAAACACTATTCAAATTGATGTGTGATGTCTATTTTTGGCTTGTTTCACCAAGTGCAGTCTAAAATGCACACATCGGATACGGGTCACTTTTAAAAGAAATGCAAGCTCGTTGTCTAAAAAAATCAGATTTGCTCATCAAAGTGATTGAATTCTGATGCACTGCTTTACAGCAGCCGAACCGTTTGTGCTTAACCCATTAATCCCGTGGCTTTGTTTGCACGAAGTGTCAAAACTGAGCACGATAATGTGTAATATTACATAGAATCTTACTAATATACTGGTGTTTCCTAATCACATGTACGCTCTAAACCACATTATAGTCTGTACATGTACAAGCATCTTTTATTCCAAAGGAAAGCAAAATGATCTTTGTGAGCTTAAATTAAAATGTAACTTGCTTTGTGTTGAGGCTGTCAATCTTTTGTTTAGGTCACTGTTAGCTAATGCAGCCTTTCTGAAATTGTCATTTCTGCTAGTTAACATCAATGTGACATGGTGAAATGTAATGGGAATAAGGAAAGATTCTTCAGTGCACCTCTGCAAACTCGTGTCCAGCTCTGATTATCATTATAAATAAAATCCGGGTCAGATTGTCCTGCTACGCTCCGAAATCAGTCACAAGCACCATGAGTAGTTAATGTCGTTTCTTGTTGAATTCAGTCTGGCTGATGATCAGCCTTTATCTGTTTGTGTGTGTGTCAGTTTAAAATATTTAATGAGTAGCATGTGTTTGTAGAAACTGTACCGAAGAGAACTTCAGCCTCCATTCAAACCTGCTACAGGGCGACCAGACGACACCTTCTGCTTCGACCCGGAGTTCACAGCCAAAACTCCCAAAGGTGCAATGCATGAATGCATTCAGATACCCCTGCCAGAGAAGCTGCGATGGCTTGAGTTGTGTCTTGTGTGTGTTGGACAGATTCTCCAGGCATCCCTCCCAGTGCAAACGCTCACCAGCTCTTCAAAGGCTTCAGTTTTGTAGCTCCGGTCTCTCTGGAGGAAGGCAAAAGCGCCCAGCTAGTCAACATTCTCCCCATAGTGCAGGTATATCACTCGTGTGTATACATGCACGTGTTTCAGTGAGCTGTGTATGTGTTGTTTATGTGTGTGTTGGTGTCAGATGCACGGAGGCTCGGCTCAGTTTGCAGACGTGTACGAGCTCAAGGAGGACATCGGCGTGGGTTCATACTCTATATGCAAGCGCTGCATACACAGGGTCACGGCCATGGAGCTTGCTGTGAAGGTGAGATATATGCACTTTATATATGTATATGCACTTTAAGCCTGTGTACTATTCATACCGGTTGCACCGTCTATTGCATCTTCTGCCTAGTCAGAGGTAGGTGTAAAGGAGAAATCTCGATTTGCTTGGACATTTTTAGCTTTTAGGATTCATGTCTGTTAATTAGCCTAATTATTACTGCAGACGTGAACTGTAATGTTTGTTAATGTCTTTTCTGGCAGGGTAAGCACTGTGTAAGCTAATACCACACTGCCAACAGTAATTGATCTAATTTATATTAGTAATTATGCAGTTAAATATTACATATGATCTGGGATTATTAGAAGAAACTACATGCATCATCTTGCTTTGGAGAAATATTTCTCATCTATTAATCTTGTATCCGATAATCACAATATGCTTTGTTACTGTTAATCAGAAATAAAGTATCAGCTTTCAAATGGTCAATTTTAACTATAAATTATGCTCTTTAATGTGGCGTTTGCTGTAGCACCTCTAATCATCTGTTCATCTTTACTACTAGTTATAGAAAAAAAAAATTATAAACATGAATAAACATCAGAAAATTTGTTTTTTTTTTAATAAGTAAAACTCACACAGTCACATCAGGAAAGATATTCATTGTACATAAACTATAGTCAGCTATAAAAAAAAAACAATCTAGAGAGAAGCGTTGTATTACATTCATTAAACTGGCAGCTTGGTTTCTGCTGCTCGTTTTAAGACATTGGTCAGATTCTGAGTTATTGTAGCAGTGACGGAGAAATCTGAAGTGCGTCGGTCACGTAGACCAACACAGAAGGTGATCTCTATTTTAGCTTGTAACTGCGCCGTTGGTGGCGCGTGTAATCCAGAACACACAACTCTCTAGTCTTTTGCTATGCCTTTGATTACGCACTGTATAGTGAAGCCAATCGCTTGACCTGAGGTGTCTACAGCAGTCATGCCACATTAAAGAGCGCCAAAACTGAATTATTGCTTGATTTTACTAATCAAATTTCAAATCTGAGACTGTATTTGATATCAAAAGTATCAAAGCTTACTATACTGTGCATCGATTGGGAGTTAAGCAACAATATTGGTTCATAAAAATAAGACTCTATTAAAATAGACAAATATTAAAATGTATTAATACTCAGCCCTAGCATATTTAGTTGTTTTAGTGGCTGTCACTGCAGTGTTGAGCATGAAATGTGACACGCAGTATCACGTTTGCATTATTTTGCTTATGCATGGTGCTTATTTGCTTTTTATGCCTCATCATGCATAAGCAAATATGCTGGTCTTCTAGGTAAAATGAAAACATGAACAAAAGCAATAAAATGACGGGTAATAATAGATTATGATGGACTTTTCAAAACCCTGTCCATCAATGTTAAAGCCTATCATCTGCGTCAGATATAAAACACGGGCTTGTTAGGGAATGTTACTTAATGGCGCATTGGCTTCACTTGTTATTCAGCAGTTCTTTATTATGATCAGTGTGAATGCCGGCTTGGTTATCGCTGTGTTCGCGTGGATGAGCACCATCTGTGCTGGGCGTAGTTGTAACTGATGTCATGCTTTCTCTGGTGTTAAACAGATCATTGACAAAAGCAAGCGCGACCCGTCGGAGGAGATCGAGATCCTGATGCGGTACGGCCAGCATCCCAACATCATCACGCTGAAGGACGTGAGTGACGCGGCTCTGGTGTCTGGCTGATGCAGCTGTGTGCGGCTCACTCAGGTGTGTGTGTGTGTCAGGTGTACGACGAGGGCCGCTTCGTGTATCTGGTGACGGAGCTGATGAAGGGCGGCGAGCTGCTGGATAAGATCCTCAGGCAGAAGTTCTTCTCGGAGCGAGAGGCTAGCGCTGTGCTTTACACCATCACCAAAACTGTGGACTACCTGCACTGCCAGGGGGTGAGAGACGCCGGCCTTAACTGAATGACCTCTATACACTCGATTAGCAGGAGGCGGAGCACGGACGGTCTCATCAAACAGGATATTTGTTAGCATATGTGACCCTGGAGCACAAAACCAGTCATACGGTTCAATTTTGTGAAACTGAGATTAATGCATCATCTGAAAGCTGAATACATAAACTTTCCATTGATGTATGGTTTGGACAATATTTGAAAAAATTTTGCAAAAAAAATCAAAATATTGAGAAAATCATCTTTAAATTTGTTCAAATTAAGTTCCGAGCAATGCATATTATTAATCAATAATTAAGTTTGTAAATATTTACAAATCTTCATGGAACATAATCTTAATATCCTAATAATTTCTGGCATATTATAAAAATCTAATATTTTGGGTATTACAATGTACTGTAAATATACTGGTTTTGTGCTCCAGGGTCATATAGTTTTAATTTATCATCGTAATCGTTAATGTTTGTGACCGCACTTTTTCTCATTAATGCAGGACATGATAGTTTAGTGTTCAATTATCACAAACATATATTATTGGCATAAACCAGGCAAAATTCCACAGTTTGAGATAATCATGCATTTTACTTGTATGAAGAAATTCAGTTAGATTAGTAATTTTAACAAATATAATCCAGTAGACATGTGAGGAAGACTGCATGCAAATATTCATAATGTTAGGACCCTCTAGTGGTCTCAGTTGAGAATTACTAAAGCATAAGTTATGGAATGTCAGTCATAAACATAATTACTGTCAAATACTGTTCATTTGTATTATCCCCCCCCTATTTTCTTAGAAAATAAAAAAATATTTTGAAATTATTTCAGAAAATCAGATTTGACAATTTGTCATGAAAGTTTAATTGACTCTATTTGTAATTCTGATTAAATTAAATCTTTTGATACTCAATTGATCAATTTTAAACATGACACGATGTTATACGTTTATATTTATGCATTTAGCAGACGCTTTTATCCAAAGCGACTTACAGTACATTCAGGTTATACGTTTTTTTTTTGTCAGTACATGTGTTCCCTGGGAATCGAGCCCACAACCTTTGCGCTGCTAACGCAATGCTCTAACCACTGAGCCACAGCACTGTAAAGCCACAGGAACACAGGGCTGTTATAATAATCCTGTTAAACACACTATACATAAAACGAGCATTACTTGAGCTAATAGTGGAATTCAATTAATTATTCAAGTATTTGATGATTAACGAGGACAGTTGCATTTAATTGCTTGCTTGTATTTTGCTAACTGAATTTGTTTTAAGATGAGACGTCAGCCTGAAAACACTTACATTTAGTCATTTTTGCATTTTTCTTTTGAGACAAAAATCATTAGGATATTAAGATCATGTTCCATGAAGATATTCCTATATCCTCAAAATAATCAAAACTTACTTTTTGATTATTAATATGCATTGCTAAGAACCTCATTTGAACAACTTTAAAGATGATTTTCTCAATATTTAGATTTTTTTTTGCACCCTCAGATTCCAGATTTTCAAATATTGTCCAAACTATACATCAATGGAAATATTATTTATTCAGGTTTCTGATGATGTATACATCTCAATTTCATAAAATTGACCCTTATGACTGGTTTTGTGCTCCAGGGACACATATTCAGAGCTCTCATGCTTGAGTCTCTACACGACATTATGTATGCTTTAAAATGTTTTATGTCTATAAATATCTATAAACTGATTGAGGAAAAAGCCACTCTATTCAGAGCACATGGATAGATCGTGAGCGGTAAGATGTCACCTGTTTACTGATGTGGTGATGGTCTGCTCCTGCAGGTGGTGCACCGGGACCTGAAGCCCAGCAACATCCTCTACATGGACGATTCGGGAAACCCCGACTCCATTCGCATCTGTGACTTCGGCTTCGCCAAGCAGCTGCGAGGAGACAACGGGCTGCTGCTGACTCCCTGCTACACGGCTAACTTCGTGGCTCCCGAGGTGAGGCTCTGCGTCTGCGTCTGCGCATGCACTGCGCTGACAGACTCTTGCTCATGTGTCTCTGATGTGCTGCAGGTGCTGATGAGGCAGGGCTACGACGCCGCCTGTGACATCTGGAGTCTGGGAGTCCTGCTCTACACCATGCTGGCCGGGTCAGTCTGACGCCTGCACAGCTTCTCGTACTGACTAAGATGCATTAAACAGGGATGGGATGGGGGGGGTGCGAAAAAGGCATCCTGGATGGTCCTGAGAGCGCTGCACGAGCTCGCGGCGCCATCTGCAGGACAGCATTCCAATTATTCAATTAGCATTTAATATTCGTCATTAGACACGTTTATAACTCTGTTGTTGTTTACTAAGTGTCACATGATCTTCAGAAATCAGTCTAATATGATGATTAGCTGCTCATTATTATCAATGATAAACACTTAATATTTTTTGTGGAAACAATGCCACTCAAACTTTTTTCAAAACGAGAAGTTAATAATTGTATTAATCATGCATGTTAGTGATAAAAAGTGACATTTAATTTTAATAAACGCATTAACAAATGTAATTAATTTGCTGTGCATTAAACTTGATATTTATCAATAAATCCTGAAAAATAAAATGCATAATTTCCACTCAAAATATGATAACATTGATGATGATCAGAAATGTTTCTGAGTCTAATAAATTGTATTGATTTTCTAAAATATCACACAAGCTGAAAACTAGAGTAATTATTAAAATTCTGCTATGCATCTCATGAACAACATCATATTTCATAATATATTAATATTGCTATACAATACAATATTGCTGTTTTTTTACTTTGTTGATCAAATAAACTCAGCCTTTATTTATTTCAAAATCGTTAAGAATTGTTTCCAAATTTTTGTAGGTACTTTAATGATAATAACAATTCTATATACATTACTGTATTATATTGTTATCATGATTATTAAATGCTGTTTTTGTGTGTTTTTACAGGACAAAGTATGTATTACTATATAAGATATATATATTTTAATGTGCTAATACATACATTTTTAATAACTATTGTGGGCGTGGCTTGGGGCGTGGTCATATCTCAGATGCAGTTAAAAACTAAATTGATACATTTTTGAATATTGCATTTTGTAAAAAAAAAAAAAAAAAAAAGTTGTGTATTTAAAATTTCCATATAATAACTCCAAAATAAGTTTGAAATAATTATATTGTAAATAAATAAACAGTCGCAGCACACCTGCAGTTTTACAGATGATTTTTGACTAGCTCCAAACATTAAATATTTTCCCCATCCTTCAGATTTATTTTATTAAATATGAATTATCTTGTATTTGTTATAGGCGTTTTAGATCAATCATTAGGCTATTCATAAACTAGTACTGTTGTATAGCTGCGGTTTGTGTTTTATAAGACCGTAGATCAAAATACAAGAATGCTATATTAATTTTGAAATGAGTGATCATTGTCTATTTTTAATTTAATAACCTGGATCATATACAAAACAAAGACAAACATTAAATTCAAATGCGTAACAAAAAGAGGTGCATTTCTTGCCACAGTGCTTTAATTACTACATCATTAATATAGTCATTACACATTACAGCAGTAGCTGAACACGTCTGATTTCATCACAATTTATTTCAATGAAAACAATTGGGTTACACTTGATAGTTCACTTTATACATTCTGCTAACTACAAGTAACTTTTTAATTAATGTCAAAAGCACGAGCAGTTTCATTGGAGTAGAGCTAGCCTCATATTCACGGAAACCCGTCAAAATAAAAGTCATTGTGCCAGAAATACATGACTATTATTTGGTAGAATGCATGTTACTACTGTTGAAAAAAAAACTATATTTATTTTTAAAGAAATAATCACAATATTTCTTCCATATTTTAGTAAAGCCACTTTATTTAGTTTAATTAAAAACCAATTAAATTTGTTGTTTTACATGCGGAAAAACTTATACTTTAAGTAAAAAGAATGGCATTGATTTTTGTAGATTTTATTTTGTATATGACTTTATTAATAAATAATGTGTTTTGCTTTGATACCGTGGATTTTCACTGGTATCTGTAACAAATACTGGCACCGTGACAACACTAATGTCTCATTAATTTGCAATTACATGTCTACTAACTTTCAGTAGGTTATGTTTGGGGTTAGTAGAATAAGTTGACATGCTTGCAAAGTTTCTGATAGTCAGTATATTGGATGCATTAGTTTTCCATTGCATGTAAACGGTGTTCTGAACTAGCCAGATGGTTAAATGAGAGTGCATGTTTCTCTATAGGTACACGCCCTTCGCTAACGGCCCTAACGACACGCCGGAGGAGATCCTGCTGCGCATCGGCAGTGGGAAGTTCTCCCTGAGCGGAGGAAACTGGGACTCGGTGTCCGACTCCTCAAAGGTAATCACAATTCAACATCATTCCTGGGTTAACATGTATATCTGGTGCAGGCGACCAGTCAGTGGTTGCTTTTGAATTCTAGGAGGAGCAGATATTGAGCGCTGGTGTTGTTTGCAGGATCTGCTGTCTCATATGCTGCATGTGGACCCTCACCAGCGGTACTCGGCTGAACAGGTACTCAAACAATCGTGGATCGCCTGCCGTGAACAGAACCCATACTTCCAGCTCACGCGCCACGAGGCGCCTCATCTGGTCAAGGTACCAATGTTTTACCACAATTACATTTTTTTGTTTGTTTACGAGAAATTGTGATTTTGAATGGAAATGTTACCAAACGTAAGAATTAGACACAATATGCCAGTGATATCAGTAAAGAATACTGATCCGACGTCATGATTAACCACTCGTAATGCACAGAATGAGCTTTTGTGATGATAAAGATGCAATGGAAGAGGAAAAACATGCAAGAAGATGGGAGTGAACTTCTTTTAACTTGAGCGCTGTGTTTTTAATAAAACATTTAATGCAAGAAACGCGAGCGCATGAGTCAAACACGTCCATGTTTGCATAGAAAAAAGCTGCGCAATCAAGTTAAAAAAGTTCTGAAGCACATTTAAAACTGTAACTAAGTGCAGTACAACAAAAAGATAAAATGCATTCAAACAATATCAATTTGCAAAAGCTTAAGAAAACGGTGAGTTTTCAAAAGATAAAATCTCCATCTCCTCCGCATTTCAGCCGTTCAAGTAGGTTTTGAATACCGCATCTTAAATCTCTGGTAGGGTATGCAGCAATTCTGATAAGTACGGTTGTGTAAACGATTAAGAGGATTTTAAAATGAACCCGAGAGCCAATGAAGAGCTTGCAAAAAGGGGTGGCAGGATCATATTCGCAGCCTTTCTTAAGAAGTGTGGCTGCTGTGATTTGGACCAGTTGTAAACGAGCTACTTGGGACTTTGAGATGCCACAACGCAAAGAGTTGCAATAGACCTGTCGAGAGGAAATAAACTGCCCTTTTCAGGCAGAAAAGTTAGATTTTAGAAAGTATGCAGAGCTGGAAAAAGCCAGAAGCAACAACCGAGTTAGACATGTTTCTCTAGAGTTAGCCGACTGTCTCAAATCTGGACCATTCCTGCAGAGTTTAGACCTCTAATACTAATCAAACACACCTGAGCGTGCTAATCAGACAATCACCGGTGGGAGAGTTTAATCAGGGCTGGAGCTAAACTCTGCAGCAATGGTCCAGATTTGGTCTAAAAGAACACCAACTTTGTCTAATGGACCAAAGACTATAACCTCATTTAAGGTTAAAAAGTCACTATCCAACCAATGCTTTACCTCCAACAAGACATTTAAAGAGGTTTCAATAGCTGAAGGGTCGCTTTCTTTGTATAGGCAGATAGATCTGGGTACCATCAGTGTATAAATGGAAAGATACACCACACTTTCTCAGAATCGAACCTAAGGGGAGCATGTAGGGAGAAAAGAGCAGAGGTGCTAGGACAGAGCCCTGGGATGCCCAAATCTGAGAGTTGGTAAAGCTGCCAATTCTGACTGAAAAATATCGCTCGGTTAAATAAACCAATTTAAGACTTTAAGATATGGCAAAACTCAACTTCTCTATTTTCTAGTACCTTAAAAGGGACCACAGAAAAGGTCTAAAGACAGAGTACAGAGTACGAAATGTTTGCACGTTGAAAAATAAACACGAGCTCGCGTTGGGTCAATCACGTTTACACACTGCCTCAAATTTTCATTGATCGTAAAAAATTGGGTTTAGCGTTTTTCGCATTCGTCATAAGCATTTTGAGATGTTTTGACTGTTCAGAGCCACCGTACAAGTTAACGCGAAATCCAGAATGGCGATTAAGTTCATCCGCTTCATCTCAGAGCATAAAGCACTGTTTATAGATCCATGCACTCTGGGTTCATAGATATTGGTGGTTTTGTTTTTTTAATATGTGGCTCTAGTATCGCTAGCAAAGCATCGAACTGAGCCGCTGACACCTGAAGTAAACGTTGATAAGGAGGAACTCACCGTCCTCTATATTTTAGGATTGGATGGATCCAATATGTCCTTAAGAAGCAAGAGGACGACCAAATCATCCTCAATGCTTAAAGAGATTTTGTATAGATTTGCCAATTATGAAAAAACGAAGTGTGGGACTTATTTGATAAACTTGTTTTATGAAACCGGCCCCAGAGAGCTGTTTCATAAAAGTCGCTAAGAAAAGCGGGGATTAAAGTCCAAAACCTGACTTGAAATAACCTAACAAATCAATCTGGACTAAAGCGGTTTCATAAAGGACAATTCAAGTTCATGCAATCTCACTAATTCGAGTCAGGATAATGTGACGTGCACACTTATTCTTAAGCAGCCCTTAGTTTCGATCATGGATCATATTGATCCAGCACGGCAAACAGCGAATATTTGTGCTGTTTAATGCATTTGAGACGTTGTGTTTTTCTCAGTGCTTAACTGACACGTCACGGGTATATTGTTGATCTGCAAATGTTAGAAAGTCATGCAAATATATCCATTTTTACGGTGGCTCAATGCGCTGCAACTTCAGAAATCACATGCAAATAGAAAAAGCACCAGCAAATCACAAGAACATTTTCATCAGTTTGACAGCAGATGGTGCAAATGCTCACAACACAACCAAATACATTTTATTTGTGAGCATTTGCAGCATGTGCGTTGTCAAATTGACAAGTGTTTTCTTAATTTGCAGGTGTTTTTTCTATTTTCGTGTGCGGAGACCTTAAGAATGGCTTCTTGAGCAAAGGAGTTGCCAATTTCAAGCGTGCAAGAACCGAACCAGTTAATACACATTAGTTCAATATGGAAATCAAAGCAGGGCCAACAGATTTAATTAACAATTTAAAATACAAAGGGTGTATTGCATCATGAGGATGGAACGATGTTGTGAGGGTGGTGATAATTTCAGTGAGGAATTGGATCAAAGGTATCCCATACAAATGATGACTGGGGAAATATAAACAAAAATAGGGTTATTGTAAGTGGTTACCACCTGAGACCTTAAATGTGCGTTTTTATCAGAAAAGAGGATCAAGAAGCTTTCACATAGTTCATTTGAAGGATTTGGTATTCAATTGACGGATTTATCCAAGATGTCATTTATGACCGAAAACAACTTTTGGCTTATTTTGATTGTTTAAAACCAGACTTAGCAGCAGTCTGGTAGGCCAGAAGTGAAGACGTATACACCTCATATGACGACTGAAGCCTATCCTTTTTCCACTTTCGCTCTGCTTTTCTGCAAGCTTGTCTTAAAAGAGCACATTTCGGGAGTTAACCACCGTCCAGATTTCGGTTTAAAAACTTAAGCGGTCACGTTTAAAATATCCATGCATGCATTATATAGCAGCTTAAGGTGTTGGTCGACATTCAGATCAAGAAAATGACGAGTCCAAAGACAACTGTGAGTTAAGTTCATTAAAAAGCTCGTTAAAATTTAGGTGGAACTGAGAGGAGACCACATAACCAAATGGAGTGATAGATTTGGCCGTGACAATGAGAATAAATTGGCTTGTGGTTAGAGCTCATCGTTTCAGGAATAGAAGTGTGCACTAGGTCCAAAGTGTGCACTTGAAGATGGGGGGTCATTTATCCACTGTGTTAGGTTAAAGGATTCTGTAATGCGTAAAAACTCCTTTGAAAGGGATTTTGATGGGCAACCAAAATGAACGTTAATATAAAACAATCATAATTTGTAGTGATATACCACATTAACAGCTAACATGATTTAGTTCCACTCAAAGCCTCAAAACTGGAAAAACAAGAAGTAATTTGGAGCCAGTTCGGAAAAGGGATTAAATCTCCTACTTGAGTCCAAAATTTAGTGATAAACATTCAATCTTACCACGACCATCTACAACTACTACTGTGCGTCTGATATTTAATGCTTGCATCACGGTGACCGGCTGAAAACGGCTGTTCATGTCTTCATTTCTAGTTAATAATAGTGTACTGCTGTAATACCTTCAGTGGTTTTGAATTTAAATGACCTTGACTTTTGAGAATTTAAACATTCCTGAACATATGACAAGATTGTGCATGTAGTTATAGTTCATGCATCTTTTATGCAAATAAGTGATTTGCATAATGTTGACGGCTTCATGCGTGCTGCACTCGGAATATAATTCTTTAACTAGAGGGATAATAAAGAAAAGGTTACTTGAATATCATGTTGTAGTCACAATTTCAAAATAAATGTTTTGGAGATTATAATATTGTTTAGCCATATTGAGTTCGAGTGTGTGGTTGTCTCGTAGGGAGCGATGGCCGCCACGTACTCGGCTCTGAACCACAAGACGTGTAAGCCGGTTCTGGAGCCGGTGGCCGCCTCCAGTCTGGCCCAGCGCAGGAACATGAAGAAGCTGACGTCTACAGACATGTCCTGAGGAGAGCGGCGCCGCGTCCGTTTCTCTCTGGTCGAGCGAGGAGCACCAGATATATCCAGCGAGCCGCTCGGATGCTTTGCCCTTCACCGGTCCAGATTGTGCAGGATGCCGGATTGTAGGAACATCTCGTGACAATCAAGCCCTTTTCTTACCGATTTCAGGGTTTGATTCTCCAGTATGTTACCTTCTTCTGAATACGTTACAGGTGAAATTATGTCTGGTTTTCCCTCATTGTCCATTTCCAGTATAATCATTGATAATTGTCTTCCAAGATGATCATGTCTTCAGTTTTTCTCCATATAGTGGACTTCAATGGTGCCCAATGGTTTCAATGTCAAAAATGAGCTCCTTCAAAAAAAAACAGCCAAAAAATAAGGGTCTTATCTAGCCAAACGATTGGTTCTTTTCTGAAAAACATATTTATAAACTTTTTAACCTCAAATGCTTGGCAAGCGTTAGCTTTTTGTTTATTAGCTGATGTTGGAAAGGTCACCGATCGTGTTTACAAAGCAAACATGCAACAAAAGGTCAAACGTCGGATGATTTTAAGTTAGGGGATAAATGAGATGAAGTTCACTAACCGCGTGTCCAGCAGGATTACGTGATGTGTGAAGACGTGCACCTCATGCTATCCGAGCATGTGTGGTTAATAAATGTATGATTTATTTACAGAACATGACTTGCTTATGAGATAAGGCCCTTATTTTTGGCTGGGGTCCTAAAGGAGCTCATTTTTGACAGTAAATTCCACTATATGGAGAGAAATCCTGGAGTGTTTTCTGAATTCGCGACTGAAGACATGGTCATCTTGGATGACACGGCACGGGGTGAGTCAATTATCAGGGATTGTTTACTCTGAAGTGGACCGTATGAGAAGCACATGAGATGAGAATTGGATGAATATGTCTAAAATGTGGCCAATAGTCAAGCATCTTTCCGGTCCTAAACACGGTCCTGACCTGCACAGTTCTGGCCGTTCTCCATCTGTCCCGTTCGTGTTGAGAACCACATGGCATTACCTCAGAAGCACTCAGTGTTGGCGTCTCTTCGGCTCGATGTATATAGACTCGTTCGTGGTGTTGTGTGGATCCACATTTGCACTGAGGCTCGGCAGGTCTCGTTGAATGGGAAACGCACGAGCAAAAGGTGGAGATATAGATCTATATTTATATAATCAAACGAGGGGAATGAATGTAGATGAGATCGGATCCACCAAATGCTCCAGACGGTGGGAACAAAATTATTCCATGACACTTTTTAAAGACATTGTATCATATTGTATTTATTTCACTTATTTTTAAAGTTTTATTTTTCTTTCAGGTGATGTACATATTGACATTAAAGAACATTATTGACATTGGTTCTGGTATTTTCATTTAGTCAAGATTGAGTGCAAGTGAAAAGATGAAAGCAATGGGTCGCAATGAGCTTTGGTATTAAACATTACATTAGTTCATATCTGCAGCAGTATTTGTGAGAGACCTGTTTTATGACTACTCATTTGTGCACATTTGTGAAAAACAGAAAAATGTCCATGCAAAAGTGTTTTATAAACGTCCAAAATTTCCGCATATTGATAAATAAATTCGACCTCATGTTGTCAATCACATTTACACACTGCCTCCGAAACTTTCGTCCGTCATCAAAAAATTCAGATCCGGTTCGATTTTCTGCGTTTTCGCATCCGTAGCATTAATTTTAATGGGAAAGGATGACGAATGCGAAAACTTTGGACTGAAGGTGCGTTCACACCAGGCGCGAATGAAGCGTGCGCAAATTATTTACATGTTAAGTCAATGCAAAGACGCGATAGACAATCCTGCGGCGTTATTCGCGTGAATGAGGTGGCGCGAATGACGCAATTCACACGTTTGGGGCGTTTGACATGCGACTTGAAAAATCTGAACTTTGGCGGATATTTGTGCCGCGTTAACCAATCAGGAGCTTGCTCTAGCAGTGACGTGATTATGAATAGCCATCTTGCAACGACATTGGAGCTGCCTGGCGGAAGTCTGGCGTCAAATTTCACCTGCGAATGAAGCGAATTTCACCCGCGAATGGCGCGAATTTCACCCGCGAATGAAGCGAATTTCACGCGCGAATGAAGCGAATTTCACGCGCGAATGAAGAGAATTTCACGCGCGAATTAAGCAAATTTTCATGAAACGAATTTCACGCGGGAATGACGCAAGTAAATTCAAAATGTTCAAGCGTCCAACTAAGCGCGAATAGCTGAATGAATACTTCATTCGCCTCTGGTGTGAACGCACCTTTGAAGTAGAAGATAAACTGCCCAGGGGGTGATCTGAACACTTTATTCTGGCTTTACATTAAATTAAACGGTTTCTTACAAACGTATGTGATTTGATAAAATACATAATGAAATATAATCATATATGAGAAATTATTATTAGCTTCAAGCTACACATGACTATCAATGCTAACACTTGAATGAGTGTTTATAGTCACTTCTGACTGCAATCCAATGTTAATTTTGGTCAAATTATGAGGCAGATGTGTTATTAATAACATATTAATTATATGTAGAAGATGCACACTTCTGTAGGGCGTGAAGAAAAAATAGTGTAACTAATTACTGTTGCCAGAAAGTAATGATTAACTAAATTACTTTTGATAATGAGTAACTAGCGTCTGAATAGTTGTTGAATTTGGTGCCGTGTTGTGGCTCGCAGCTGAGCAGTGAATAAATTAACCCTTCGTTAATGATTTCTTATTTTAATACTTCACTTAGTTTTCTCTCAGCTATAGACACAAGGTTTCAAAAGACTGAGATCAAAGTCCACGTTACTAATCTTAAATCCAGGAAGACGCCGGAGCATGCTGTAAAGCGCACGACGTATTGGACCTAAATCAGTGAAGCTACAGCTCGCGGTCTAACCGAAGACCGAACCGGAACCAGACATGATGCGCTTCGTCTTCTGTGTGTGTGTGGCTCACTTAAGCGGAGCACAGGTAAATATATCATACTGCACTGGGGAGAATTCAGGTGACACGTATCGTTACAGCTGCTGCTTTCTTTCACACATGTTCGACCCGCGCGTCAGACCGCGTACAGACGCGTCGCGGCACCGGAGCAGGCGTATTTCGCGGAGGCGTTCGAGGGAGCGCTGGACAGGTGAGTCCCTTCAATGTAATGCCACATATACAGTGCTCAGCGTAAATGAGTACACCCCTTTGAAAAGTAAAATTTTAAACAATATCTCAATGAACACAAAAACATTTCCAAAATGTTGACAAGACTAAGTTTAATATAACATCTGTTTAATTTATAACATGAAAGTAAGGTTAATAATATAACTTAGATTACACATTTTCAGTTTTACTCAAATTAGGGTGATGCAAAAATAAGTACACCCCACAACAAAAACAACTAAATCTAGTACTTTGTATGGCCTCCATGATTTTTAATGACAGCATCAAGTCTTCTAGGCATGGAATGAACAAGTTGTTACATTTTTCCAGATCTATCTTTTTCCATTCTTCAAGAATGACCTCTTTTAGAGATTGGATGCTGGATGGAGAGTGATGCTCAACTTGTCTCTTCAGAATTCCCCATAGGTGTTCGATTGGGTTCAGATCAGGAGACATACTTGGCCACTGAATCACTTTCACCCTGTTCTTCTTCAGAAATCCAACAGTGGCCTTAGATGTGTGTTTAGGATCATTGTCATGTTGGAAAAGTGGACGACCAAGGGCACGGAGTGATGGTAGCATCTTCTCTTTCAGGATAGAGCAGTACATTTGTGAATTCATGATGCCATCAATGAAATGCAGCTCCCGACACCAGCAGCACTCATGCAGCCCCACATAAGGACACTGCCACCACCATGTTTCACTGTAGGCACCATGCATTTTCTTTGTATTCCTCACCTTTGACGCCATACAGTTTTGAAGCCATCAGTTCCAAAACATTTATCTTGGTCTCATCACTCCAGAGTATAGAGTCCCAGTAGTCTTCATCTTTGTCAGCATGGGCCCTGGCAATCTCTAGGCGGGCTTTTTGTGCCTGGGCTTTAGGAGAGGCTTCTTCGTGGACGGCACCCATGCATGCCATTCCTCTGCAGCGTACGCCGTGTTGTGTCACGGGAAATAGTCACCCCAGTTTGGCTTTCTACTTCTTTAGATAACTGCAGTGAACTTGCATGTCGATTTTCTTCCACCCTTCTCATCAGAAGACGCTCCTGACGAGGTGTTAACTTCCGTGGGCGACCTGGACGTCTCTGTGAGATGGTTGCAGTTCCATCTTTTTAAATGTTTGTACCACTTTTGCTACAGTATTCTGACTGATAAGTAAAGCTTTGCTGATCTTCTTGTAGCCTTCACCTTTCTTGTGTAAATAAATAATTATCTTTCTCAGGTCTTGTGACATTTCTCTTCCATGTGGTGCCATTGCTGACAGCATGAAATGGGAAGGGGTTTTCTTTAAGTAACACCCTTTTATAGTCAACTGTCACCTGTGTAATGAATAATTAGAAACAAATTAGACATTAGTTAAATTAGACATTTGTAGTCTAAAATTTAGCTTTGCTCCAGAGACTTTCAGCGGGGTGTACTCATTTTTGCATCACCCTAATTTGAGTAAAACTGAAAAATGTGTAATCTAAGTTATATTATTAACCTTACTTTCATGTTATAAGTTAAACAGATGTTATATTAAACTTAGTCTTGTCAACATTTTGGAAAATGTTTTTGTGTTCATTGAGATATTGTTTAAAATGTTACTTTTCAAAGGGGGTGTTCTCATTTACACTGAGCACTGTATATGCAAAGTACATTTTTGCAAAAAATACAAAATCAAGTATTCCATAAGAAAAAAAAAGTATTAAACAAATAAAATGTTTAGCAAACAAAAATAAAGTATTGAGAGAAAAAATGGACTCCTTTTGGAGCCGCCTCTAGCGGCCAGTCGATGAACTGCAGTTAGTCACGTCCGTGTTGGCTTCACGAGAGAGAGCGGAGGTTGCTGCTTGGTTTCACTTCATGGCGCTGTTTTGACACGGGGCGAGTCAATATACGAGGGGGCGTGTTCAGTGGACCTGGCCACCCCACGTCATTAGTTCAAAAGTCAGCATGGCGGAGGGCTGCGGTGGATTCCAGGTATGTAAAGTTGATTGTTTCCATTTATTAATTAACATTAAAATGTGTTGTTTTGTTAACTAAATGCGATTAGCTTGTTACTAGTGCGACCAGACGTATCGGTGTCCCATCAATTTTCAAAAAAGAAATGCAATTTAGCTGATTTGCCATTTGAAGACACAATATAACAAATGTGTTGCGTACATTGTAGTGTGAGAATATCATAATAAGTAAACAACATAATTAATCAACAGTATAAACACATGCATATTGAGATAAAGGACTCGCAGATGCTACATTTTTCCAACACGTTCACATGCGCTGGTAATTAACTTCTTAAACTTATTTATGTTATAAATGTTATAAATGTTAATATTAATTGCATTTAGTTAACAAAACACACATTTTAATGTTAGTGAAATAAAATGTATACATTTAACATACCTGGAATCCATCCGCAGGCCTCCGCTATTATTTATATATATTTTTTTTGCAAAAATTGTAGAAATAAACAAGACATGAATGTATTCCTACAAAGAACAGTCATAGAAATAAAGACAGATATTCTGGATTTGCGTACTTCAAATTATGGAATTATCTGTACAGAGAAGTGCAAAAATTAAATTAGATAGTTTTAGAAAAGCCGTCATAGTGCATCAAACATTTGGCACTCTTTTTGTTATTTATAAGTCTTAGAGATGAAACAAAAAACAAAGGAGATTTAAGCCATTTTTGCTTATTTTTGCATTCAATATAAGAAAATTAACAACATATTCAACAGGTAGTAGCTTTGGATTTTCATAATAAAACATAACATCTTTGAGGACGAAGTTATGGGTCACATTTGTAGACTTTCCTTCTTGGAGTAATCTTTCTCTTTGTCTGAAATATGTTTGTTATTGCATTTCCGATCTAAAATATCAATACCACCCAAACGTAAAGCAGGATAAATACTGTTGCCTTTACGGAGTTTAAGATGACTTTTAATTAACTGGGTTAAACCTACTGGGATGGCTCTCATCAAAATATTATATTCCTTTGGTGGGACTGGAAAATTATGGAGATTCGTAAATTATTCATAGGTTAATATATTACCAAAATCATCAAACACAGATATAATACAGTTTGTTATTATTAAACCATTTAGAGGGGGGGGGAAAGACTTATTTCTCAGGCCTCCGCTCTGCAATGCTGACTTTTGAACTAATGACGCGGAGGGCGTGGCTAGATCCACTGAACACGCCCCCGTGGCTTGACTCCTCCCCCCGTGTCAAAACAGTGCCATGAAGTGAAACGCACAGAAAAGTGACAAAGCCTTTCTTTGTGAAAAGACAAAGGTTAAGGCTTGCTAATTAATTAGTAGGTATGAGCATAGAACATGTTGCAGAGATCAAATTTTAGGAAGTTCATAAGCTTCTTTAACAACTGCATTGATTATTATTTATTTAGATCTTAATTTTAGTTTTCAAAACTGAATTTTCTTTACCTCAATATTTTTTTTGTATACAAAATGTAATTTTATTTAGCTAAACATTATACTTTTGCATATATGTGTGTGTGTGTGTGTGTGGCATTAAATTGACTCCACATCCACATATATAAGTATAAATCATATTTTAGCTTACATTGGATATGTTAATTGCTGATATGAAGTGTTTGATCATTAACAAAGTTGTTCCTCGTTTGCACTGAAGAAACTGGGTTCTGTCTAAAGCAGTGAAAGAGGAGCAGCAGGGACTTCTCAAATACAATGGTATGCTTTTAGTGACTGGTCACACGTTATCGGGTCTGAAGGGGTTATGTATATTCTCCTGCTCGTTAGGGTTACTCATCAGCTCAGCTGTAATCTGTGTTTTACACAGGAGCGTGGGTTATAGAGGAGTCCAGAGAAGCGAGGTTACTGGGAAACCGAGGCCTTCTCCTCAAGTCTCCTGGAAAACACCACGCTATATCTGCGTACCTGCGGAGGACCTTTGACTTCACTGACACACCTCTGTGCTTACAGTAAGACATCTGGATCCGTTCAGCACGTCCTTAAACACAAATACCACCGCTTGACTGAACCTTCTTTTAGGTATGAAGTTTTCTTCCGAAAGGAGGTTGATTGTGGTGGAGCCTACATCAAGTTACTGTCTCATTCAGACCATCTGCGTTTGGTAATGTCTGACATAATAACAGCTTATAATACTGTAGTGCACTTGAACGGGTTTGAATTAGAGTTTATTAAATGACAATTACCCCTTTATGGTATGCATTGTGTTCCGTGCAAGTTTTATTGCTTAAAATAGCTTCAATAATACAAATACATGTTGTTTTGCTCCTAATATAGCACCTTAGGAAAACACTGCTATATGGCAACGCTGTAGCACGATGGAAAATGTTCAAAACGTAGTTTTTCCTATAAATTATGATTTTCTTTTAATATTTCGAATCGGCTCGAAGTGTGCGCAAACACACAATCAATTTGTGTTTTTTTTTAAGAAGCTCTTGGTGCATGCATCATATCTGACATGAACAGAAACATTTAAATAAGACTTAACATCAAATAATAATGTGTATGAATCTGGAGCAGAAGATTTATGTACAGATTTACTCTCTATATACAGCTGAATATCAAATATGCATATGTATTTATATAGTACTTGAGAGTAGGGGTGCAACATTTCCAGTAAACTTGCTTAAATTCCCAGTAAGTTTCCCAAATTTCTGGACAGTTTCCGAAATGAATGGACGTTTTGCAACTCTACTTGAGAGAGAGGCAATAATTAGAGATGGAGAGTGAATTACATGCATGATTTGAAATGCTTAAATGCACGTTTCCTTTAGAAACTGATAGATTTGCGTATCATTGAAGGCTATCTCATCCTCACTCTCGTCACAGAAGAGCTAACACTGCACTCTTCCCATCATCCTTTCGGTAAAATACTGCAATACTCATTTGACTCAATTATTTTGTTATTTATAAACAACAATAAACACTTATGCTACTATCTATAAAAAACCCCAATGGGGAAATACATGACCGCGATTGCACGGTGGGACAGCGTTGCTTTATGCAAACATTGATATTTTCTCAGTTTACATGTTAGATTATGATAATTGACTTAATGAGTTGATATGTGGTTAATAGAGCAGCTGTCTTGCTAATGGACATTCAAAAGTCATGTGACCTTAAATAAAAGCACATCACCGGCTACCTTAAAGCCCGCACTTTTAATTCCCATAATGCAATATATATATATATTTTTTTTCAGGTGGGTGGAAATTAGCGGCAACTCCATACCATAGAGGGCTAATGATGTATTCATGGCTTAACAGTGTTGTGATTGTGATTTTAGAGCCAGTTCAGACGCCACGCCGTACACCATTATGTTCGGTCCAGATAAGTGCGGCAGCACACAAAAAAATACATTTCATCCTTCGTCATCGTAATCCAGTCACAGGGACGTATGAGGGCTCGGCTCGACAGGCGGAGATAGATCTCAGCGAGTATTTCACGGACCAGCGTCCACATCTCTACACTTTGAGTGAGACACAGTCTTATATAACACGTTCAGTGATGTTTGCATTTCCATTTCGGTCTCGTGTGCATAATGAGTACATGTTCTTCTCAGACTTGTATCCCGACAGCAGGTTTGAGATCCTCCTTGACCTGATGCTAATTAATAAAGGCAGTGTGTTGGAGGACATGGCATCATCTGTTCACCAAACACACGAGGATTCAGCAGATCCTGCCTCGGGGGTGCAGTCTCCGGACCCAAAGACAGAACAACATCGAAGGTGTGCTGATTTGAAGATGAGTTGTGATAGCTGTACAGTGTTTAGATATTTAGTCCTGGATCGTTTCTGAATTGCTTTAATGAGTGGGTTTCGTAATCGTCACGTACAGATGAAAAGTCCTTAATTGCAATCCCTTTTTAAATTGCAATTACTTTAGTTGAGCAATACTTACAACCTTTGTTTGAACACGCAACAACTTTTTCTGAAATCTGAAAAAGTATTGATTTAGAGAACAAACTGAAGAATGTACGCTATATTGCCAAAAGTATTGGCACCCCTTCTAATGAAAGGTTTAGTGATTTCCATGAATATTAATGTTTAAGCATATAATGATATTCTAGGGAATCTAATTTTATATCAACAGTTTGGACTCTTTTCTATTGTAACATGACAGTGTCTCTGTATAAGACAAGGATCAAAGAGAAATGATGATTCAGTCAGTGTGGAAGAACTTGACTGGTCTGCAGAAAGCAGCTGAACACCTCTGGTGTGACTTTAAATGAGACACAAACTCATCACCAAACACTAATGACTTGTACATATGGAGACAGTCATCTCATACACTTCAAAAACTGTTGCAACGGAGCTGGAAATATTTTTTTTTAAGTACATTAATGTATTTGTTGGCAGTTTGGAAGTGCCTTTGTCTCTACTTTTGTCCATATAGTGTATGTACAAGTCATTGGTGTTTGTTTCTATTCTATCTACTTGCTTCATATAAAAAACCTCAAAACATATTTTTTCAAAATTGTATCTACTAGTTAAAATAAAACCGCGTTAAGCTAACCCAGACTTGTCACAGCACTTGTATATCATTGGTTCTGTTGTCCTCATTTGTAAGTCTCTTTGGATAAAAGCATCTACAACATGACTAAATGTAAATATAAATACACCTGGGATGACTTGAGTGAGTAAAATATGGTGCATTTAAATTTTTGGCTGAACTATCCATTTAACAAATTGTATATGAGAATGTGCCATAAGTGAAGCTAACCTAAAGATACTGACCATGAAGTCTTTGTTATTTGATTCATACGTTTGAAATCAATAACTCATTTCCCAATCAAATCTAGTATCAATTATACCAATAACAATCTATTTCCAGAAAACAGGAGCCATCAACTCTAGTGCCATCTGTGTTTAATCTCTATTGTCTTGAGCACACGGAGTCGTTAAAATGAATACGAGCTCACGTTGTGTCAATCACGTTTACACACTGCCTTTCGTATGTCATAAAAACATTCGGATCGGGTTCGATTTTCTACGTTGTTGCATCTGTAGCATGCATTTTGATAGGAAAGGATGACAAAAAAAGTTTAAATAAGTTGTATTTACATTTTTTTGTAAGGGTTTATTTGCTATATCGGATAACTCTGTTTTTTTAATTTTCAAAAATCATTGTTTTATTATGTCATGTTTTATTGTGTTAGTTAGCTGTTTTGTTTAGTTTTTTTAACCCAGTCAAAATAACCCGACTGCAGTTTGATTGAGATTAATTGGAAAGCACAATGAAAAAACACGATTTCTGAGAATTTGAACTCTTCATTTATAATTATTATTGCTGAGATTTGATGTTGCGTCATGATTACGCAATGCAACTTTTAGTCCACCGTCCTTTCTCAAGTTTCTCTGAAAGTGAGTAATCGGCAGCACTAGTCAAGTTCATCTGTGCTTGTGTCCTGGGTTTAGTTCAGATGAGCCGGTCACCGTGAGCTCTGTTTCTGCCGTGGGCTTTGAGCTGTGGTCCCGCACCGCAGATGTGATGTTCGACAACATCTTGCTCTCGGACAGTCTGGAAGAAGCCCGGCGCTGGACCGAAGACACGTGGGGCCAGAGAAAGACCGTAAGATCAGCATCGTCCGTCTGCTTTAGCTCATCTAGTGAAGATCCAGGACGCTTTATCTTATTCACTCAGGAGAATCTGTTTAAATCAGTCACCGCACACTGAGCACATCTGCTGTATTTGACTTGGTCCTCTTGTAGCCTGGAGTGATTGAAAAGCTGCTGATGGCGACGCTGAAGAGGCCGTGGCTCTGGGGTGTTTATGTCGTCACCGTGGGCCTTCCCATCATCCTCTTTATTAGCCTCATGTGGCCTAATAAGGTGAATATAAACAGCGGAGGACATTAGATTAGTACACTAGTACTTCAGCAGCTAAAATGGTTCCAAGTCAGTTATTTCTATCTTGTCACCAGGAATAATAATCCAGTGATATTTCTGAGATCTGATCATCATCAGTCTGAGTCACATGAAGAAACAGATTTTTGGCATAAAATAAAAATGTATAATTGTGACCCATACAATGTATTGTTGGCTATTGCTGCAGATATACCTGTGCTGCTTGTGACCTGCAGGGACACGTTTGCTGTGAGCTTGTTTGTGTTTAAAGCAGCGTTTCTCAGGTTTCTTGAAGCGTCAGTTCTTCTGGATTGAGTCCGTCTCTGTTTCTTCATGTGACTCGGACAGACTGATGATGATCAGATCTCAGAAATATCACTGGATTATTACAATTAATGGCAAAAACTGATATTTCCTAGTGACACAAGATAGAAATAACTGACTTGGAACTGTTTTTAGCTGCTGAGATACTAGTGTACTAATCATTGTGGCCAACGCTGTAGATCTAGTGAAAGTATATATGAGTAGTGATTGTTGTAATGTTGTGTGTGTGGGTGTGTGTTTCAGCGGTTCGGTCCTCCGGATCAGGATTATTACTATAAGAAGACAGACGAGGCTCAGGCGGATGCTCGTCAAGACCGTGAGGAAGACGTCGCTCCTCGTGATGAAGGTGAGCCGCTGCTGCTCTACACTGACCTCACGAGTGCGTTTGTATGTGTGTGTGTGTGTGTGTGTGTGTGTGTGTGTGTGTGTGTGTGTGACTGCGTGCGTGACTGTGTGTGTGTGTGAGACTGTGTGTGTGTGTCATTGTGTGTGCGTGTCACTGTGTGTGTGCGTGTCACTGTGCGTGTGTGTGTGTGTGTGTGTGTGTGTGTGTGAGTGTGCTGAGGAAGACGTCGCTCATGGTAAAGGTGAGCCGCTGCTGCACTGACCTCACGACTTGACCTCAGGACTGTGTGTCTCTCTCTCTCTCTCTCTCTGTGTGTGTGCTCTCTGTGTGTGTGCTGTGTGTGTCTCTCTCTCTCTGTGTGTGTGTGTGTGTGTGTGTGTGTGTCTCTCTCTCTGTGTGTGTGTGTGTCTCTCTCTGTGTGTGTGTGTGTCTCTCTCTCTGCGTGCGTGCTCTCTGTGTGTGTGTGTGTGCGTGTGCGTGTGCGTGTGCGTGTGTGTTTCAGGAGTGACTCCAGCAGCGGAGGCTGAACACAGAGCTGTCAGGAGAGCGCTGAGAAACACACACTGACCGGAGAACTGTGAGCATCAGAGACACACATCAAACCCATCTCTAGTTCACATGAAGCAGCACGGATGAGATGCTTTACATTCTCACAATCCATGACAATCAAACAGTGACATACATCTCTCATTACTGCAATTAAAAACAATCCCCTTTATATACAATATAACTAATAAATATTGATATATCATGCTATTGTCTTAAAAGCGTTTTTCTTTCTCTCTAAATTTTGCCTCTGAAATATTACAAAGTTTTAATATATAATTTGTGGTATTATGAACTTTATTGTTCAACAAAGCAGCTGATTTGACTTTTCTACAGTGCGATACATGCTATGTATTATTTTTTGTTTCTGAGTTTATCATCATTTATTTTAAATCTTACTCTAATAAACACAGTTATCAAAATAACCAAAAGCGAAATCAAGTTCCCTGTCCTGCACCTGTGCTGTATATATTTTAGTGTAACAAAGCCATTTCAAATGCTGTGCATTTATATATTTCCTTAACATACTCAAACATCCTAATTGCATATGGTCTAAAATAATTTGTGATATGTTTAGTGACTGAATCTTTTTGGTCATTACAGTAATGTGAATTTAGAGGGAAATATGCTTGCGCGTCATGTTGTGATTGTAATATTTGTTTCTGATTTGGGGATGAAATATGACCCAGACATGTATTTGTGGCAGTGATCATGATGTTTCTGAACTTGTATTTCATCAGATCTCCGAGTCAGTGGCAGCTCCAGCAGTGAGCGGAGGACAAACATGTCATCACTAATAAAGCTAACGAAGCATATTCTCACAGCTTGTGTGTCGTGTCATGCACAAGTATGAATAGAAATATCATTTTATAATGAAAAACTGCATGAGTGCACTGAATGTTTCCCGACATCATGATTTTCAGCATAGCTTTAATCATCACGTCATGCACTTGTGCTTTATACTAAACTAAACTTTGTTTATATTTTTATATAAAGATGCACAAGAATTATGAAACACGTTGGGTAAACGTGTGCTAAAAGCTCATATTAGGATGATTGAAGTAATTATACTGTGCTCTGAATGAGAATGTGGTTAAACCTGTTGCAAAATTAGGGCGTTTTTGTAGATTTGCTTAGATTCGGTAGAAAACATTGAGCAAATTGTAATGTGTGATAACATTTTGAGAACTGTATGAATGGTTTGTGAAATTAGGACAGATGAATTTAACGATATTGCTAGCGATAGCTCTCAAGGGTAGCACGTGAAGTGTAAAAACAATGGTCCTAGTGCTGAGCCTTGAGGTACTCCAATCATGATCAATATGATACCGCTTCATTTACTGCTGCAAAAAGATAATTACTGCATCACATGAATTTGTGAAGTGCTACATTAATAAAAATAACTGGACTACCAACTTTTCAACATGATATAGGCATTTTTTGTTTATTTAAGCTGTACACATTATTACAAAATGTACATTTCAAGTGTCTTTCGTATGTCACTGGGGGGTGCGGGGGGAAACGAACCACTTTTTATGGTGTACAAACTATTTCACAGCACTTTAATCTTCAATATAATATGTAAAATCAAAAGTATTCACACATACTCGCCTCACTCCAGCACATCACGCTATACTCTGTTTTCTATACATGCTTGTTTACTATTCTGTGTATCTGTGTGATAATTAAAAGCTTATGCTTGATTCATTCATTCTTTTTCATGTGATAATTTTAGGAAAATCTGCTGAATGTGTCAATGCAAAATAACAGGCCTCTTAATGATCCAGCTTCATTTTCTTTACACACAATATAATTTGCTCTTTTTTTTGCGAGATTCACTCAAAAACATTTTTGAATTCAATTAGCGCTGTGTGAACAATATCACACGACTACTTCATATGCTACTCAATCACAATCTTGGTGACTGACATTAGTTCATTCTGTAGAAAATACATTTAGTACGATTTAGGAACTATTGAGTACGCTAACTATAAATGTACATTATTACATATCATGACTGTTGTAAGCAAAGCTAATTAAAACAGCGCAAACACAGGTGCCATTACTCGTCTATTTCATCATTGCTCTTCTGCTGTAAATTATGAAGAGGATTAGTAACCGCTGGCTTGAGCACTTTATCCAAACCTAGAAGAGTCATGTGCTCATACTATCAGCCTCATGTCTTCCAGTCCTGCTTTACTTTCCTCCGTGAAACACAGAACAGAGGTGGTTAGTGGAAGAGTTACACTGCTTTTGCCATGCAATAAAACTGGTGTATCATAAAGGTGTTCTGTCTGTCACACACACACACACACACACACAAAATGACACACACACACACACACACACTAATACAGGGGAAGATTTTCTGTCAATAATGACTTCAATTTCATTCCTCACATAAAGCTACAATACAACTATAGACAGTGCACAAGTCATACAGACTACTTTTATGGCACTTTCTAAAACTAAGAATAAACCTTTTATTTTCATGGACTGGAACGGAGCAGTATGAATGAACATTTAATCTTTTACTGAAAAAACTACAATTTTAATTTCTTCTCTGCTGCATGTAGTTGCATTACAATATTGTGAAAAGAACCCAAAGCTTCAAACACACACGATAAGGCTGCACACGTGAAGGCGATAGTGCTGAAGTATTGCACAGACGTCAGTGCTGTGTTTGAGTCTCTAGTCTGACGAGACGAGCCGAGCAGAACCAGTGCTCTCACACACTGAGGGACGATCGGGGGGGCATTTCTACTGCTTCCGACAGTTCGGCCAGCTGAGTCCTCCACACGCGGCCGTCACGATAAAATACAGCACCACCTACGACCACAAGACAACGTGTTATTTAACCGCAATGACTGGCTGAAGTTCATCCGGCCTCCTGACATGCATGTCTACAAAGAGCCAGAGGACACAACATTAAAATACTTAAACCCACAATGACATTTTTACATGGAAACCAAACCATTTGGATACCACGCTTGTGAAAAAATAGCTGTAAAGTGAGCGTGTGGATCCTAAATCAAGTCACTTTTATTTTATATATACTTTGCACAATCCATAGAAATAACGTTCGGATTCTGCTCTAAAAGACAATAACGAACGTCTATTTTGATAAATCTGTGTTTCAGTCCTGGCACGATGTGTTCATAGCTGGCTGAAGATGATCTAATTTCATTCATATTTACCCAAAATATTACCAACTTGTCTAAACATCCTCGACCACTCTCATATCTCACATAAAGACGATCAGTAGCTATCCACCTATTTTTGTGTGCATTTTGGGATATTGCATTAAAAACGTTGCATAAAATAAAAAAATGTGCATTAAAAAAAACATGCACAAGTCGAATAAATGTCTTAACATGCACATAAACTATGGAGGAAACGCTTTTACCAAATAAATTGAAAAGACTGCAATGTGACGGCATAAAACTGGACGAATCAATGGCCCGATCTCATTTCACAGCATCTGAATGCTAGTAAAGACGTCAGCAAAGTCTCGTCAAAGTGCTTCGTTGTAATTAACTCCCAGAACTGCAAACAGCAGGCTATGGAAATACGATGGCCGCGTTTCGTCTGTGCGCTCTGAAGCTCGTAATTTATAGTATACACAAATCATTATATACAGTGCCTTCTCCTACTGCAGCAAATGACACTTTTATTGGTGATATTTAGCGAAAGTTAATCAGCGAGTGACGATTTTGTTTGTAAATGGTGCTTTGTTCGCAAGTGTTTAACATGATATTCCAATGTTGCACATAAGTTTAATACCTAACTTTGGATGGGAACATAGCTAATGATATGCCACATAATTCCCTATATACAATATATTGCCAAAAGTATTGGCACCCTTCTAATGAAAGGTTTAGTGATTTCCATGAATATTAATGTTTAAGCATATAATGATATTCTAGAGAATCTAATTGTATAGCAACAGTTTGGACTCTTTTCTATTCTAACATGACAGTGTCTCTGTGTATAAGACAAGAATCAAGAGAAATGATGATTCAGTCAGTGTGGAAGAACTTGACTGGTCTGCAGAAAGCAGCTGAACACCTCTGGTGTGACTTTAAATGAGCCACAAACTCATCACCAAACACTAATGACTTGTACATATGGAGACAGTCATTTCATACACTTCAAAACTGTTACAACGGAGGTGCAAATACCATTTTTAAGTACATTAATGTATTTGTTGACACAGTTTGGAAGTTCCTTTGTCTCTACAAAAAGAATACTTTTGGCAATATAATGAATGTACAAGTCATTGGTGTTTGGTGCAACAAGATACATGAACCATCGCGCTTCGATCTGGACACATGGAACGAAACTTTCGGGAATAAAGGGGAAGGCAATCTTTAATACAAATAACGATCCTCCAGTGCAAACACCAGTTTCGATGTCGCGTGAAAACACTTTTAACCAAGTCTAGTACCTACCAGTTCTCCTCACCATCTATATCTTGTGCTGAGCCGTCTTAATCACTATCACCCAGTGCCACTATTAATACGCTGGAGGATTTCGCACCGTGTAGCCAGCGTTATTCACGGCGTTTACAAACGCCAACAACCGGTGACTGGAGCACACCGTGATCAATAGCTGTTTTTGTGGCGTGGGTGATTATTTACAATAATAAAAGAGCACGAAACTAAATCTCTTATGATGACTTGCAGTGTTCCACATCATCCACGCGGAGAAAACATAATATCATAAAAAAATATAATATCACGATTTGTTTTAGAAATATCACGATTCTATCATGATTCTTTGTCATGTTGGTTTTACTATTTTGCAAGTTGTCTGAGCAGTACAGCCAAAATAATTGACCTATTATAAAGCCTTTCAAGTTTCAGGTTGTGGGTTCGATTCCCAGGGAACACACATACTGACTATAAATGTATAACCTGTAAGTCTCTTTGGATAAAAGCATCTGCTAAATGCATAAATGTATTAACGTTAAAGGAATAGTTCACCCAAAAATAAAAGTATGCCATCTTGTCGATTCTGTCATGGTGTTTTATGTTTATACCATCATTTACTCAAAAGCTGTTTTAAACCTAAGTGAGTTTCTTTCTTCTGCTGAACGTAAATGCTATTTTGAGGAACAAGGAAAACCAAACAGAGTTGTTGGTCCTCGATGACTTCCATATTTGTCCTTCTATCAAAGCCAATGTGGACCAGCTTGGTTACCCAGATTCACCAAAATATCTTATTTTGTGTTCAGCACAAGAAAGAAATGAATACAGGTTTGGGACAACATGAGAGTGAGTAAATAATGACAGAAATGTAATTTTAGGGTGAACTATCCCTTTAATGACAGTCGGCTGCATGTTTAGTACTGTCCCTTTAAGAGCTGCGCCTATCTAATATACAGGCGCGCATCCGTTTGTGTTCACTTTCATTTACAACCAACTGAGTCTATATGAAAACCTTGTGTGTTTTGACCGTATTAGCTTAAATGATAACTTAGGTCAGTAATCAGGCGCTGTTAGACAGGCTTTTTAGCAGTGTCGGGGGGGTAACGCATTACAAGTAACACGAGTTACGTAATAATATTACTTTTCCAAGTAACTAGTAAAGTAACGCATTACTTTTTAATTTACTAGAAAATATCTGAGTTACTTTATTTCCATTTATTGACTGAGTGCGCCGTGTGAACATGATCTTACTGTAGATCTAATCTAGACTAAATATGAATGTGTATTAATTCATCCCACTCACAAAAAACAGATTCAGGATTCATCAAAATGAATTAAAACAGTGAAACTCAGAATATGACACAAACCTGCAATAATTAAATATGTTAAACAACACAAATATATCTAATCTCATTTTATTAACCAATGTGTTTGCTGCTGACCTTTGATCCAGTTCAACCATAACTAATAATCAAAATGACTTTACATTAGCAATTGTGCTTGATTGCTTTTTATTATTGCTAAAGAATGTTGAACCCTCTTCTGTACAGACGTGATTTACTTCCTTCAGTCTGAGGTTTATTCATTACACTTTTTGGTGTGAAAGGCTTTTACATTTGATATAAATATAACTTATTATATTAAAACAAACAATCAAGTCCTGCTCATATTTAAGTAATGCAAAAGTAACGTAACGCATTACTTTCCATAAAAAGTAACTTAGTAACGTAATTAGTTACTTTTTAGGAGTAACGAATATTGTAATGCATTACTTTTAAAAGTAACTTTCCCCAACACTGCTTTTTAGTGCGTGTGCTTCTGGTGTATATGCTCAGAAAAGCGGACGTTTACTCGGCAAGGCTTGTATGCACATAATGTGCTTTGCGATCGCGAATAAGTGCAGTGTACCGCTGTATGTCGTGTTGTACACTATATAGAGATGGGCGCCAGAACTGTAACCTGTAGCACGATACTACGATATTTCTTCAAAAGCAGATAGTGGAGACTTTTTATCATCCACGATCAAAAATCGTCTTATCGCACACCCTTACTGTCAAAGCCATATCACACACTCTTCAATCCCAGCTGGACGATAACAACTGCTATGTGTGACGGTCAATCCAACCAAGGACCGAAAGAGTTAGTTCACCTCAAAACGCTATCTGACCCTACATAGACAGCACCGCAACTGAAATGTCCCCAGGTCCAGAAATGTAGTAAATACAGTCTATGAGACATCGGTGGCTAAACTTAAGTTTTGCGACGCTAAAGAAAATCGCAAATACACTTAACCATTACTTCTTCCCCCGAGTTACGTCGTCTGCAATTTTACAGAGTATCGCCAAAGACTAAAGAATACCTAAAACATGTTGCTGGTATAGTTTTCAATGGGGAGAAATGCAACGCTTAATATGGACGCTCAATCGCATGAAGCCCCGCCTTCTAAATGAAAGAGCCAATCGGTAAAGTCAGCGCATCACTGCAGCTGTCGTTAGAAGTCCCGCTTGCTATGAGAAATACGCTTTTATAACGCTATTTGAGCAAAATGTCCGATTTCATTGGTGATTTCAAATATGAATTTAATAGTGAACAGTTTTGGGGAATTTGATGCGTCCCCATACAAAGTGATCGCAGCTGCGCTTGGATGCCCGCGAGCGTTTCAAAGGACTTGTCTTAAAGAGACTTTGGTATCGCCCAAGCGTAAACAACACTTAATACACAGATTGCGCCCGAACGTAAACAACGCTGAGTATATCAAATACGGTATTAGATACTCCAAAATTGCAGAAGGCGTAACTCAAGGGAGAAGAATGTTTGAGTAAATTATGTTATTTTTGTTTTAATAAAAAAAATTAAGTATGAGAGTTGAGCCACCGATGTTACATGGACCATATTATCTACGTTTCTGGACCTGGGAACATTTCGGTTGCAGTCTATGAAGGGTCAGATAGCGGTCTGATTTGATCAGAAATATCTTAATTTGTGTTTCGAAGATGAACGAAGGTCTTACTGAGTAATTAATGACCGAATTTTCTGAACTCTTGAATGCCACACGGTGTATTTGGATCCTGGATTTCCTCACCAGACCTCAGGAGCATCTCCTCCATTGCTATTTTAAGTTTAAGTTGGATGAAGACACCAGCGATGTTGGTCTGATCACCAAAGATGAATTGGAAAGTGACCGTGGTAGGCGGGATAACTGGGTGATTCTCCTACTCATTCCTGACCACCTCAGAACAGTCCAGAGATCTGCTTCAAACATGCTCGCGTGCTTTCTGAAGTGCATCGGGGGTCACTAAGGGTGAATCCCATTTCTCTGTCTTACTCCTTCCTTCGTCTTACCCCTAGCCCTCGTCCCTTGAAACCGAGTGGTAATTACTAGGGGTGAAAACATATTCCTATGAAATGAGGCGACACTTGGTTACTGTTACGTCATCATACATCGTCGCTAGCTGCTGCTACGTCACCCGAGACAAGTGTTGATCACAAATGTCTGCAAGGTTTTAGTGATGTTTTCTCTATTCAGAGACATGCGGGACTGTTGTGCAAACCAGCAATGTAACGTTAGCGTGGAAAACTAGTGATTTTTTAAAATGTTTCAATTAAGAACATGGTTGCATTTAAGCCGAATATATTACATCTATGGGACTCTTGATGATCTGGCCGCAGTGTGTTCTGGGTACCCCTTGTTTCAAGTAAGCTCGTGAAAATGCTTGGTTTTAAAGGGTATCTACCCCTTCCCCGATCAAAACCAGAATTAGCCCTTACTCTCACGTGAACGCGCAAAACTAAGGGGAAGGGGTGAGACAGAGAATTGGGATTCACTCAAACTTCTTGACAACATTGCATTCAGTGGAAATAGGAAAGTTGTGCTTTGTAGACTTGAGATTGTTGGTTATAGACCAGTGTCTGGCCGGCTCAGAAAGTCCTCTGGTTTCTTTCATTTGTTCAAAGGGATGTAACAATATTATGAATACCGCCATATTATCATGGTCACGATATGAAACGATAGGTCTTCTGGGCAAAACGTAGTACACATTTGTTTTGGGCCATTATGCTTTGGCACAATGAATTAAAACCGAAAGCACAATACGGCTTCATCAAGAATATTTTCAAACATCGTTCAGACGATAAT
Organism: Gymnocypris eckloni scoliostomus; assembly: GCA_027564155.1. Lineage (NCBI taxonomy): Eukaryota > Metazoa > Chordata > Actinopteri > Cypriniformes > Cyprinidae > Gymnocypris > Gymnocypris eckloni. The sequence continues at coordinate 2,658,857 of CM050426.1, forward strand.
CTCGTGATCCGGTGTTTTCCGTGTCTCAGAACGGCTCCATTCACAACGAATGAATGCAGACAACTCGTTTATTATACTTTCTGTGAGTTTAGGATGCACGCGTTTGGGATGCAACGGCCGCCGGTTATGCTTTATTTTCACTAGATTTGTCTGTTTTTGTAAACCAGTTTTCACTGAAGCTGGAGTTGTCCTTCAAAATAAAAGCTCTACTGCCGTTTCCGTCAAAATAAAAGCTTGAAGTGCTTCATTAATTACTGACCACCAGCGGTTTAAATGCAGTCCGAACTCAAAATATGTCTTTCAAGTGTAGACATAAGGAAATTAGTATTGTAATGTAAAGCAAAAATAATATACCTATGAAATATTCATTTATTTTACAGTGCAATTATTTTACAATATATGACCATTTCTGTCATTATTATATTCTAATTAGCTTGTCTTCCTAAAACAGCCGTGTGAATGTAATTTAGACAGTATATCACAAATAAAAAGAGGGTTTATTCCTCTTTAAAGTTCAGCTACAAGTCAATTCAGACTTTTTCCCGTCTTCTTAGTAAAGAAACATGGGTTGGAGCTCTTAATTTTGACTCTCGAAGTGCATTAGATATAATAACAACTAAAAAGTGTACATTTTGAAAGTTTTTCACCAATTTTAATTTGAAATATCGCAATAAATATCGTATCGTGATATCGATACATCCTTATTTGTGTATGCTCATTGCAATACACACAGAGAGACAAAACATGAGAAAGAAGATGGAGGGGAAAATATTTATGCAAGTTTTATTACATATAATTGGGATTATTTAGTGAAACACCGTGTGGAGGACACGACTTGAGTGTTTAACTGAATTCGGTTTGTATTACGTTCCTATTCATCACTACAGTATAAAGTCCCTTATTAATAAAAGTGATTTTCGGATATATTTGGCAACAGCTGTTTGGTTGAAATGAAGGAGTCGCTCTTCTACACAATATCAGAGGATAAACACACACATTTGTCTATTACTGAGATGTTTGCTCCAGAACTTACCAGCACGATTACTACGACAATGATGGTTAGCTTCATGTTCTTCATACACATGGCGTGGGCCAGATTACGGCTCGTGGTTTTAAAGGTGACGGACTGCACATACAAGAGGAATAAGCATCAGCGTACATAACAGCATACAGTGTCTTAAACTGATGTTTGAACAGAACTCACAGAATCCATCAGGTTCTCTGTTTTATCGATGAGCAGCTCGAGTCTCTCTCCTCTCTGAGCGGCGAGATCTACAGCAACCTGAAGCGTTTACTCAAAAGCCACCGCTGACATCTATAAACTGAATTACGTGACCGAGCCTCACCGATGTTTCGGACCATAATGCCTTTCAGGTCGTCTACGTGCATCTGTGTTTCTGTCAGTCTGTCTGAGCCTTTGGGATCGGAGTGATGTTTCTAGCAATAACAGTAAAGCACATGTATATAATGAACAGAGTTGGGTATAGTAGTAGCGCAGGTAGCGCAATAAAGTAATGAGTTACATGTCATTTGATTAGTTAGTTAAAGAAACACACTTTTTTTGGACATCGGCTCATTTTACGACTCCCAAGAGTTCAATTTTATCGTTTTTGAATCCATTCAGCCGGTCTCCATGTCTGGCGCTAGCACTTTTAGCGTAGCTTAGCTTAGCATAGATCATTGAATCTGATTGGGACCGTTAGCATCTCGCTCAAAAATGACTAAAGAGTTTCGATATTTTAGTGATAAAGTTGTGATTTTCTCGGTCGATATGGAACTATACTCTCGTTCCGGCGTAATAATCAAGGAACTTTACTGTTTACTGCATAAACATTATATCAACAAGTATCGAACTCATCTTATCGTTTTATTGAGGAAAAAATTATATAGCGATAATTATCGTTATCAGATTATCGTCTAGCCCTATATGCACCTGATATATATATATAGCCAAAATAACCCATATTGAATTGGTAATTGATATCAAAACCCAATTTTTTTTATATTTTATCGATTAATTCAATTTTAATGTTGACACAATTTTATTTTTTAGAAATCGAGGAATCCGAGGAAATAGAAATATTACCAAACGTTAGAATTCGACACTTTTAAGAGGTTTTGTGATTATAGTGGAATAGAAAAACATGCAAAATTAATGTTTTAAAAAGCCATTTAATGCTAGCGCGAGTGTCAAACACGTCAATGTTTACATCAGAAAAGCAGCGTAATCGAATAACAACACTACTGTACGTCTGATATTGCATGTGTGCATCACGGTGACCGACTGAAAGCTGCTGTTCGTTGTTTTCACAGGACATTTATAGTTAATAATAGTCTACCTTCAGTCATTTTTTATTATTTCTGAATGTATAATATGTGTAAGCCAAGTTTGCACTTGGTGTAGTTGTAGTTCATGCATTTTTTCTGCAAAGAAGAAGTGATTTGTTTAACATTCGCATCATGTGTGCTTGCCCTTGGAATATAATTGTCTTTAACTAGAGGGTTAGTAAAGAAAAGGTTACTTGCATATCATGTTTTACCACATTGCCCAGCCCTTGTCTAAGTCTAAGTTAAGTCAAGAGAGACCGGTGCATCCGAACACACATGCGCTGGTGTGTATAGGTGGAGCAGTACCATCTGTGCCGCCAGCGTGCCGGAGAACTCGCTGTTCATGGCGTAGGGCAGCGCGGTCTGAGCTCGCGAGCCGTAGGTGGTCTGGAAGCGCTTCTTCACCTCGTTCAGGAACCCGAACGCACGTGAGCGCTCGAACTCCTGCAAGAGACACGCACAGCTCAGAGATAACATCATGAACCAAGCTGTTTTCAAGTCAGCTCGGCAGAATATTATTACAATGCATGTTAATGGCCAAATTCAACAATGCAACTACTATAATGCAACCACGGCCAGATTATGAGAAACAGAGTTGATTCATTCAGATTATGTAGTCTACGGCTCATAACTTATCTTACAATAAACACAACTATTACATATTACTGTATGCTGTTATTATTATATGTAGGTGTCTTTGCTTTATCAGAGGGATTTTCCTCATCATGGTGATATAGTTTAAACCCTCTTTTTACCACATTATGTTAGTTGGAGGTGAACGGAGAAGGCTCGCTGCTCCGAGTCACATTAAAGATGATACTCACGCCATCGGTGATGCACAGATACACGATCCTCTCGTGGCAGATGTAGTGGAAGAGATAGCTGAAAACAACAACAGTACAGATGCATCAGAGCGGAGTCGGACCGATCTCGGGAACACTCACAGCACAAGCGCCGCTCGGCCGTACCTGCCGTGGGAATACGTCAGCTTGTTGTTCTCCGAGGATTTTGGCCAGGATCTGTTCCGTCACCTCCAGGAAGTTTCAGAGAAGCAGGCATGTTTAGCCAGGACCGTGGATCCTCGAGCCACCACCGCAAACAGAATAGCCATGATGCACAGACACACACACACACACACACACACACACACACACACAGAGAGACAGACACACACACACAGAGACAGACACACACACACAGAGACAGACACACACACACACAGAGACGACACACACACACACACACACACACACACACACAGAGAGAGACACACACACACACACACACACACACACACACAGAGACGCACACACACACAGAGAGATGCACACACACACACACACACACACACACACACACAGAGAGACAGACACACACACACACACACACACACACACACACAAACACACACACAGAGAGAGAGACGCACGCACACACACACACACACACACACACACACAGAGAGAGTGTTCAGATTGTAAATGTATCTGTATATATATCATCTGTATGTGGAGGTATTGTGATTTGCAGTGGTAGAAAGAGCGATGACCTTTCTGACTCGTGGCCTTTTGGTCAGTAACTAGTTACAGTAATATTACTTGTGTTGTACCTAACTAGTAGTGTAACTAATTACTAATAATATTAAAGTTACCATCCATAAAACAGCTCGTTACTCGTCTCAACCCCTACTGACTTACAATCCAATCATATCTAGCTTTATTCTCATAATTTCCATGCCTTGACCAGAGCATCAAGCATATGAAATATGAAAAGCACACATTCAGCGGATGGAAATATTATATTACATGATTTAGAGAGGAGAAAATATGAACATGTGTATTACACGGTTTGCCCTCGTTCCTCTGATCACGATATAAACTCAATTACACCTTTATACAGAACAAAACATGAACTTATATGACTTACATCATTGAATATAACCGTATGGGTATAACAGAGAAATTATAGCTACACATGAGATTAATACAACACGTATACTTAACTTCATTATTAATCTCTATTGAGTGTATGTAATAGCACTGTGGATTTTAGTGAAATGATTATATCGTTAGTAACATTTCAGAAGAAATTAAAACTTCTGTGGGGCGTGAAAGAGAAGTAAAGTAACTAATTACTGTCTCCAGAAAGTCATAATATTACTTTTGAAAGGAGTTATGAATAATAAAGTCAACGAGCTCAACACTGCTTTTTATGACAATCCTGGTTTTGAAAGCTTTGATGAGTTTATAAGCATAAGAGCTGGTAATAAATACCAGCTTCATGTGGAAATATATCACTTTAGGACAGATATAACACAATAATCATACAAGAATATAGCTGACATATTGACTAAAGTGTCTCACTATATTCACACGGCACTTGCTGCAGACAATATACAATATAATTGCACTGTAAATTGAGTTTGAGAATGCATTGGGTCATGGCTGTCCATTACTTGAGGCAATATTAAATATTACAAACACAGAAGAATTACATGATAATGTGGTCATTGATTACAGCACTGTGATGCTAGCTCACTGCATTAGCGTGTAACGTTACTAGTGTAATATTAGCAGCACTACAGGCTGTGACAATGATTATCAGCAGTGTTATGCGTCTGTGTGAGCTGTTAGTTATCTGATGAGTACATTACAGATGTTATATGTGCTTTATGAAGGTAATAACCGAGCTACACTGACAGCTGGCGCCTCAACACGATCAGAAAACACTCATCTGTCGATCATTACCTGAGACCCGGATGAAGCGCCGCTCTTTGATGTCTTTAAAGCGCAGTGGCATAAACGACACGTTCATTGCCTGACAAACATGACTGAAATCGTAAATAAATACACTCCGGTCTGTGTAAACCGAAAAATCAACAAACGCCAAACCGTCTGTTTGTTCCGCGTTACGTCACATACGTGTGATCACGAGACTTACGCTTTACGTCACGCGCGTGCGCGCGTCTTCGTGGATATGTTTTACGCATTTTTAATAAAATAATAAATTATGACTTTAACAAACAGCTTCATATAACAATACAAATTTTAATAGCTTAAAAAAACGTAATATATTGATAATAATTATAATAACTTTATATTGTATGTATACCTCTACATTCATGTCAGCTTTGCGGTTTCATTGTTGGTTTTATAATGTGGCAGGGATGAGTTTGTGAACCCTGCATTCCAGCACAGAACGAGCTCTGACTACACTAATAACATATGTACCGTGCAGTGGTGTAGTCGGGGCCATACGCAAGTATACGCCGTATGCTTGCTGTTTTCATCGGGCTGTTTGCGTATTACCACTTCTAAGGATCAATATTTGAACCTTTTCCCGCCCATCATCGACTGAGTGCGCGTGTCCGCTGCATTGAGAGAACTCCACTCAAAGCCGCTTTTGTTTTTCACCTACGAGCAGGGAGAGCCTACTGGCCACCGGGAGCACCGGGACATTCCCGGTGGATCGGTCACCGAAGCGAGGAAGACCTTCCCCACATTAGGCACTGTTTTTAAACAGTTTTACAGCGAACTGCAAAAAGCAAACACTCCAAAAGTGTGACTCTATGTGAAGCTATGCAATGCAGCCGCGCGCAATGTAAAGTGATAAACAGTGCATCCATTCAGATGTGACACAGAATTATTGTTATAGTCGTGTGATATAGGAGAACATTAAAGGTCCTGTAGTGATGCTGGCTGAAAACAGCACGACAATGTAAACTGCATGAAGAGGTAAACTGGAAAACACCAAAACATAGGCTTGTTAATTCAGCACCATAGTAATTTACCATGGTTTTACTTCTTGTGAAACTATACTAATCATAAACAAGAAATTCTATCTTTAAATCTCATACATTTTAGAAGTAAAATGTTGATTCAGTAAGAGCACGATTAAAGATAAATATCAGTGTCTTATATAAATTATGTGTGTATTATTTACAAATATTAAAGTTCTTAAAGGGATAGTTCACTCAAAAATAAACATAATCATTAAATCAACATCATGTCATTCCAAACCTGTATGAATTTCTTTCTTCTGTGGAACATAAAAAAGAAGATATAGTGAAATTCAAGGCATTTTGTACATACAGTAGGGTAAGCAAAATGCTTTGGTAACATTCTACAAAATGTCTTCTTTTGTATCCCACAGAAGAAAGTAAGTCATACAGGTTTGGAAACACACGAGTGTGAGGAAAGGATGACAGCATGTATTAGAAGTAGGCCTACATTTTCTGCATTCTAGCTCAAAACCATTGCTTTATTGTCAAGTGCATTTCTATCTGACAAAATAATGCATTTGCTTTGAATTCAGTAATGTCCATTATTATTTGTTTCAGTCCTGTTTTATTTATTAATTTATTTACTCCAATTGAAGTATACAACCCAGAAAAACATTCATGGGGGAACTCGTGGGCCGGATGCAAAATCCCCTTGCAGGAAGTATTATTCCCTTCCTAAATAATACAATCAGTGTATAAATGCATAACATAAAACCTTAAATTCAGATGTATATGTGAAGCACTTTTCAAAATGAATACAATTCCATAGAAACATTTTGAAATTATATAGAACTGTAATAATGCGGTCGAAAGAAGGGGTGGGACAACCAGGAAGTCATGCTGTAGACTACTTGAAAAAATAATCTATCAACCAATTGTGTTGCCCTGTGTTGATATTACTAAATTACTATATAGATTTATTTAAAATGATAATAATATGTATGTATATATTATTAAAGGTTGGGGGGCGACTGGGTAATAGTAAACCACTCTTTTCTTTAGGACTACACCACTGGTACCGAGTAACCATTCACAGTGCATTGGGGCGAAGGTAAGTGAACCCTTGAGTCTCCTTCAGCAGCAACACCTCCATTAAACACTTTCTGTTTGCAAGACTTGGACAATATTTCTGCAAGGGGAAAGCGGTCTTTAGCTTGCGTCTGTATCAGGCACTTTTGGTTGATTTGGGTCATTGACTTGATGCATCGTGGACACCAGACATGCCTCGAGCGCTGTTGTGGTTCATGACTGATGCATGTTCTTGTCAGGTGTTCTGGTGATGATCAGACACACGAGCAAAGCCTTCTGCGGTTATCTGAGGCTCTTTAGCTGTGGTTTCTATAACCAGCTGTGCTCTAGAGAGTGATCTCTGCTGAGTAGCAACAGTCCAGTGTCCTGTGGATTCATCAATATGTCTTTAGCAATGCTTTCAGTCTTCTCCAGCTTCGTGATGCGTGTGTGTGTTTCTGTGTTTCACACACTCTCTCTCACTCTCACACACTCTCTCACTCTCACACACTCTCTCACTCACACACACACACACACACACACACACACACACACACACACACACACACTCACAAACACACTCTCTCACTCACACACACACACACACACTCTGTTTGGTCTGAAGCACAGCTCAAGTTTCTAACCCCCCGCACAGATAATTATTTATGAAGTCTGCTGAGATCATCAGATCTTGCTCCTGATGTCTTCCCGGCAGCGTCTCTGTCCAGGACGTTTCTGTGAGAGATCTCATGTTTGGGTGAAAGATGTTATTTGCAAAAAGAAACACTGGACCCGAGCAACAACCAGGAACAAAAATACATTATTACAATCTGCTTTAATTGTTCATGAATGCTCAATATCTACATTAATCATCGGAGATCACAGCACTTGTGTCTCATATGATATTAATCCAAAACATATGTGATTTTTATATCTTATAACGGTTCAAAAATATATTTCATAGACTACGTGAGCACTGCCGTAAACCATTTACCAGTTAATATACATCATAAGATATTTCTCATGCAGTCACGAGCAGAACATGCTTCAGATCTTCAGGACATCGGTTCTTCTTTATCCCTGAATGCCTGCATCCGTGCCTGTTTCAAGCATCCCAGACAAACACATAAATCAGTGTTAATTTCACAATATGTGACCCTGGAGCACAAAACCAGTCTTAAGTGGCTATTTTTTAAAATGCATCATCTGAAAGCTGAATAAATAGGTTTGCATTGATGTATGGTTTGGACAATATTTGAAAATCTGGAATCTGAGGGTGCAAAAACATCTGAATATTGAGAAAATCACCTTTAAAGTTGATCAAATGAAGTTCTTAGCAATGCATAATTAAGTTTTATGGTAGGAAATTGACTAAATATCTTCATGGGACATGATATTTACTTAAAGAAGGCATATTATGCCCCTTTTTACAAGATATAATATAAGTCTCAGGAGTCCCCAGAATATGTCTGGGAACTCTCATCTCTAAATACCCCACAGATCATTTATTATATAATTTTTAAAATGCCTATTTTGAGTGGAAGCAGAAACACGCTGATTTTCGTGCCTGTCTCTTTAAATGCAAATTAGCTGCTGCTTGTCCCCGCCTCTTTTTTCCAGAATAGAGCTGCTACAGCTCACACCTGCTAAAAACATCCGTTTTGGTTCCCATTATCATGCTATATGTCACCTTTAATGATTTTTGGCATAAAGGACAAATGTATAATTTTGACCCATGCAATGTATTGATGGCTATTGCTACAATATACCCCCAGACTGGTTTTGCGCTCCAGGCTCACGTAAGAGAACGTCACAAGCGAACTATTTGAAATCTCACCTCAAAGGTGTTCAGCACATGTGTGCAGACTTCGGTCAGGCTGTTCAGGCCGCTGCGCAGGGGTTCAGACGCTGGCATGCCGTCTGCACAACACCACAGAGATCATCAGCACAGATCTAATCATCACAACACTGTTCTTCGTACGTGGCTAACTGCGTTAGATTTGATTGTTTGGCTTGGTCTCGGATCGTTTGGCTACCCTACTGGCCCAAAGTATCGATGAGTGCTTTTGAATCACTGCTTCTACTAAACTTTGTGAATCATTTGTTTAGAAACACTAGTTCGGAGCGTGTATCAAACTGTTAAAGTCACCTGATTTCAGTAAACGAGGCTTTGTTACGTCATAACTGTTTAGAAATGCCAATGGTTCACTGCGGGGGTATCTAATCATGAAAGTGAATCATTTGAGTGAGTGAATCATGCGAGTGAATCATGAAAGTGAATCATGCGAGTGATTGAATCATGCGAATGAATCATGAAAGTGAATCATGCGAGTGATTGAATCATGCGAGTGAATCATCTGAGAGTGAATCATGCGAGTGAATCATTTGAGTGAGTGAATCATGCGAGTGAATCATGAAAGTGAATCATGCGAGTGAGTCATCTGAGTGAGTGAATCATGCGAGTGAATAATGAAAGTGAATCATGCGAGTGAGTCATCTGAGTGAGTGAATCGTGAAAGTGAATCATGCGAGTGAATCATCTGAGTGAGTGAATCATGCGAGTGAATCATTTGAGTGAGTGAATCATGCTAGTGAATCATGCAAGTGAATCATGCGAGTGAATCATGTGAGTGATTGAATCATGCGAGTGAATCATCTGAGTGAGTGAATCATGCGAGTGAATCATCTGAGTGAGTGAATCATGCAAGTGAATCATTTGAGTGATTGAATCATGCGAGTGAATCATGAAAGTGAATCATGCGAGTGAATCATCTGAGTGAGTGAATCATGCGAGTGAATCATCTGAGTGAGTGAATCATGCGAGTGAGTCATCTGAGTGAGTGAATAATGCGAGTGAATCATGAAAGTGAATCATGCGAGTGATTGAATCATGCGAGTGAGTCATTGAGTGAGTGAATCATGCGAGTGAATTATGAAAGTGAATCATGCGAGTGAGTCATCTGAGTGAGTGAATCATGCGAGTGAATAATGAAAGTGAATCATGCGAGTGAGTCATCTGAGTGAGTGAATCGTGAAAGTGAATCATCTGAGTGAGTCATCTGAGTGATTGAATCATGAAAGTGAATCATGCGAGTGAGTCATCTGAGTGATTGAATCATGCGAGTGAATCATGAAAGTGAATCATGCGAGTGAGTCATCTGGTGATTGAATCATGCATGAATCATGCATTCAATCATGATATATTTATGGTAGATATCTTATGGAACATGATCTTAATATTCTAATGATTTTTGGCATAAAAGAGAAAAGTATAATTTTGACCCATACGGTGTATTGTTAGCTATTGCTACAAATATACGTGTGCTGCTTATGACTGCTTCTGTGCTCCAGGTTCACAAATCATTATTGAAATGTATTTTAAGCTTACACTGATTTGTAACATCTCATCTAAAATTCATTTATCGTGAAAACGTACAATTTTCCTAAGAACCAAATCATGTTTTATTTTGTGTGCGTGTAGCACATTGTTTCAAACTAATATGTTATTCATCTATCATTACACAAGCACTGTAAAGAACAACTATACCACGTTTACATGTTAATGACTGAACCTCAAAGAGAGAGTTTTTCAGTATTCCGTTCCGGGTTATTTTTTAGGTTAAATTTTTCTGGATTCTGTTTAATTTTTTCTGGATTCCGGTTCACGTGCAGAATTCATATTTAAATCGGCTTAATATTTACAGATACTAGTCCATATCGCGATCTGATTAACTGATAAGAGCTAAAACACATCTTTAAATTGGTTTACTTGCTTATCTAGTTGTTTAGTGCTAGGTTTGACCCCCCGAGAGATGGGTCTGGTTAGTGTTTGAGTCAGATATCGGTCTCTCACCTCGCGTCTGTATGCGGAAGTTGATCTTGCTCTCTGACGGATGTGTGATGCTGTATCCACAGAACTCCACGTCCTGACTGCAGAAACAAGACTAAACTCAGCGGAGGAGCCGGATTAATGCCACAAACTCGTGTTCAGTTATTCTGACCTCTTCATGATCATATATCGGAGCGAGTTTCCCAGCGTGTGATCCTCTTCATGAAGCACAAACGTCACCGAGCCCTCGCTCTGCGCCATCCGAGCAACCCACAGACACAGAGATACACACACACACACACACACACACACAGAGAGATACACACACACACACACACACACACGGAGAGAGACACACACACACACAAACATAGACACAGAGAGAGAGAGACACACACACACACACACACACACACACACAGAGAGACACATACACACACACACACACATGTAAGAGCATTAAATTAAAGTAAAGTGTGCTTTTAAGATTTCAAATATGTTTTGGAGAATAAAACGTCAAAATGTGGTGGAAATAATGTCTTCAGTGTAACACACACACATGTAAACATTCAAACATGTTTATTCTGACATGCATATTAAAATATATAAAAGAATAAGGAACAGATTACATTTGATTGTGTTTTAAATGTGTAAACAATTATTGAAAAATGTGGCAAATTTACAAAATGTAATATTACAACTAATTAATATCTGTCATGACAGTAATTCGTTTTTTAATATGTAATAAACTGATGTGTTGTTAATATGCCTGACGACTGTTACACCGAATTATATTTTAGTGTTTTCTGTAAATAAGGGGAAAATATATGATATTTATTAATTGCTCCGAAAAACTAAATTGCAATTAAATTAAACAGAAAACTTTAAAAAAAATAATAATGGGAAAAACAACAATAATTTAAAGCAGTATTACACTTATTGTTTATATGCTTTTCATCTTTGACCCTATATATATATATATATGAGTACTATCCACCTTAAATATTATTTTGACTGAATATTCAGCTTGAATGTAATTCATAGTTTTAGTTAACTTTGTTATTAACCCATAACTGTGAATTAATCTCTTATGAATGGCAAAATAAAGTTAACTTTATGTGCGAAATAAGGGATAAATATATGATATTTATTAATTGTTAAAACAAAAAACAAAATTGCAATTAAATTAAACAGAAAACTTAAAAAAAAAAAAGGAAAACAACAATAATTTAAAGCAATATTATTGTTTACATGCTCATCTGTGACATAATATATATATATATATATATGAGTACAGTATCAGGTATCCACCTTAAATATTATTTTGGCTGAATATTCACTTGATAATCATTTCTTATATTCTTTGAATGTAATTAATAGTTTTAGTTAACTTACTAACCCATAACTGTGAATTAATCGCTTATGAATGGCAAAATAATGTTAACTTTATGTATAAATAAGGGATAAAATATAAATATTATTACGTTATAAAACAAAAACATAACTTAACAATTAAAAGATTAGGATATTATTATAAATGTAAAAATAAAATTGCTAAATTAAAAATAATGTTCGTTCATCTGTACATAATAAACATTATATTTTTGCATATGATAACGTTAATAATTTACAGCAAAATACAATAACTAGTGCCATGTGAAGAATTATACACGATGTTTAATTCTAGTTATAGCTTAACATATTAATAATATTACGGATTTGGTAAAACATGATATTAATCTGTATTTTATTTGACTGTGTTTTTATAAAGCAGGCCTAATATTAATCTACGGATCATATTTGTTTAGTATGTTTAGTGTTAGTTCGCTCATCAGGGTAATAACAGTTACAGTATTTATATATGATCTTAAAGATACTTATAAAGTTAACAATTCAATACTATTAATGCAGTTATATTAATATAATATTCATCTGCTTCGGAGACACGAGGAAAAGCCGCAGTGTAGCGATACAGTCTACTATAACAACACTCAGAACTGCCGCATCGAGGCAAAGTCCTCCATATTCACTCATAATAAACTCATAAATACAGATTGTGTGAATAATGCAGTTTATTTACCATCTCCAGCGCGTGTTTCTGTTTGGGCTCCGCCATGCTGCCGCTCTCTGTTCTTCTGCGCATGCGCGGGGCGCTTTGAGACGTCCGCCATATTTCTCCGGGCAAGACTGCTTTAAAACAAATGGCGGTAAACGGAGGCGCTGCGTTTTTACTGGATAAAAACACGATAATGTTTACATTTATCCGCCGATTTCAGTGGTTTGTGATCTACATTGGACTTTTTAAAATAGCTCTGCCTCCAAAAAAATAATTGTGAAAGCTCACACTTGGTTGATTTTTTTTCTGTTTACAATTCTACCACTAATGTAGTATAACTTTGATATACGTAATGTAATTTTAATGTACATTAAATTAAATGTCTTTAACCCCAACATTTAGCTTTTATTGTGCCTCAGGTCCAAACACAGCTCATTCCCTTTGAGATACTTTTGGAAATTATCGAAATAATACATATTTAAGTAGTCATAATGGAGAAAATTTAATAAAATCAGTGAATTCAAAAATCAAAAAGTGGCAGATTGGTAGCCTACTTCCAATTTTCATAGCATTCCACAGATAAATTAACAAATGTATAATAAGTCCACAGGTTTATGATAAGATATCCTTATAATCTATTGATGATAAACATTAAAGATATGCTTTCCATCACTATCCTGACAGTCTGACACTGTCTTGCCAAAGTACTCACTGTATAGTGCTCATAGCACAGTTTACTTTATGATATAAACTACAATATAAGTTCAAACTTAATAAGAATTCATTTAAACTTTGATTTATTATAAAGTCTCAGCTTTCATAGCTAACTAGGCAATGTCGCTATCTATTAGTCTGACACTGGTGGTCAGTGTCTACATCCTAAATATTGAGAAAAGTATGGAAAAACATGTTTGAGATAAACCATAAATGGAAGTGGCCCTTATATGGTCACTAATAGGGTTTAGTGGAGAAGCGTGGTACTGCGCCCAAACTAAATCTCACCGAAAGCTCATTTATTGAGATATCAACCTCAAATTTGTTGCACAACTTCTTCTGATTTTAGTTTTTTGATTCTCTAGCAGTTTTAGAGTGAAACAGGTTTTGTAAAATATATATTTTATATATATATATATATATATATAATAAATATAAATATTACAATTTGTACATTTTATATTTTTTCACAAACTTAAACTACAATAACTTTTTTTTTTGCAATATACTTTTATAATGTCTTTCAGCTGTACAATAGTCTGCCAAGTGTTTTCTTTAAAAAGAGACCAACCTTAAGTCTCTGCTCCAACGCATTTAAAATGTATAACAATTTAAGATTGAAATGTCATTTTCAGGCCTATACTCAAAAAGTGGATCCGGCAGTTAACAGGTTAAAATAAAGGTCTGTGCATTAGTGTGTATAAGACACATGACAGAATATAATTGAGCTATGTGCAGCTGCACACATTTGATAAAGTACACACAATCATCTCTGCACCAATAAAACATGCAACACTTTACTAGTGTCGGTGTGAAAGACTGGAAATACCACGAAAATCAATAAACATGCAAGATATTAATTACCTCGTCTGACTTTATCGCCAGCACAGACTTTGTGTTTAACATATAACAGTCATATTTATTTAATCTATTATTATTAATAATAGGCTACGGATCTAATTTCAAGATTATTGGAAGTGATTTTACTATATCATGCACACTCGGCAATCTCTATATGATTTCATGTATTTGTATTTGTTTGACAAGTAATCTGCATTGTGATTTACATTTATGAAATATTTGCATTTTACATTAATTTATGACATCACCTCTCTCAAACATATGTCATGCATGCATTTGACAAGATAAAATATACATTAATTATGATTAGGAATGAATCTGCCTTAAATATAAGTGATAATATAATATAAGTGATAATATACATAAATATATATACATATTAATGCTGTCAAATGATTAATCACATTCAGATTATCCGTTTTTGTTTACATATTATATATGTGGACTGTGCATATGTATTATGAATATATAAATACACAAACACACATATAATTGTGTTTTAAAAATATGTCCATGTATATACCTGTATTTATATTAATATAATTGTATATTGTATTATGATGTATAAACGTAACATATTTTTCTGAAATATATGCATGCATGTGTGTGTGTTTATATACATTCACATATACACACACACATATATATATTATGTAAACAAATACTTATATTTTGGATGTGATTAATCGTTTGACAGCACTAATATACTGTAATTATATATATATAGTGGTTTTCTGTCCTTGAGATATACAGTGAATGTGAATTGCTTTTTTCTAGAAATCCCTTGAGTATTAAACATCTCTATACAAGAGTTTAATAAATACATAAATCATTTAAAGATGTTCTCCATGTATTTTATTATGAATAATTACCGTATAAGATGCATGTCTTTCCACTTGAGCCTCTGCCCTCCCTCGTGTCTGTGTGTTTTAACTCTTATATTGAATATTATTGTCTTTTCTATCTATTTGTCGTACAGTAGCTGATATAAAGCATGTGAACTGACCATGAGACCGAGCTTCAGAGCTTTCACTGAAGATGTGTTAGTGTTGTAGTCCAGATCAGACCAGCGCTGCTCGAATCCATCTGGGGCCGAGCAGTACAGATCTTGTACAGTACCAAAGAGAAAAAATACATTTGCACAATCCACATTTTCAGGTTAAGGTACACTGCTTTGGAACAGCCTGATGCAAATGCAAACAGAGCTGAACATTTAGCAAAGAAATTTGAAAAAGTTTTTTTGGTGATTATTGTTTTGCTGTTGTAAAAGAAAAGCCTAACCAGGGACTGGGGCTGCAAACTACCCTAGAAGCCTATATGTGGAGCATCGGCTGCTTGATTTTGTTATAATGCATTGTCCCTGTTAAATAAACCAATAAAATAAAATAAATCTAAAGGATCCACATTATGTGTAATACAATAATAAGACACTTAGAGCTGTTACAAAACTCATCTTTGCACCGCTGCGCCGGCAGAGAAGCTGCGTCTGGTACAGTTACAAATGCATAAATAATGTTAATAATAATAAAAAAAAACTGTTTTCTTGCAACTTGTGATATTGCGTAATTATATCATAATATATATAAAATACACATCTGGTACTCTCAAGAATTTTTTTAGCAACAATATCTTGAATTTTGTGGGTGCATGTATTAATTTTGTTTTTATTTTCAATAATTTCTGATATTACAGTATAAATCACGTGTTCTCACTCTGGGGACTCAAAATGAAATAAAACAAATATTAAAATGAACTAAAACAGGTTCAAATCGAAGCAATTTCCTAGTGTTTGATTATTTTGTATAATGAATATACATCTTTCTAGTCATGCTAAGCTCTACAATATTGGGCATTCAAATAATGTTGTGGACGATATCGTATCAACATTTTAAGATCCACTGATATAAATCAAAATATTTATTTTAGTAATTTAGATATTGATTGCATTTGAAGCAGGTAGCTTCACATCCAGTCACTTTAATGATGGTTGTGGTCTTGACACAAAATCCCGAGACCATCGAAAAATGATCTTAAGACCGGTTCTGAGTGCTACAACACTATCATATCAGCTCAGAGCCGTCATATACAGATGCTGCATGATTTATAGATATTGATTTAAACATGGACATCTCTAATAATCATCGTTTGTCATTATTTCCTTGTTTAGTTTTTATTCCTTGACGTGGTTCAAAGCCCTGCGAAAGACCCTTCAGAATATCAATGGCTGTTAACTGTGACAGTGTTGGGTTGACGGCAGAGAAACAATCTTAATAATAATAGTAAATTACCTGCCTAAAGGAGCTTTGTGTGATAAACATAGCAATTTTGCATGAGGTAAAATTAATATGTGCATGCAACTTGTAATGTGATTATTATGTTTTATTATTTATTTAGTCATTTAGCAGATGCTTTTATCCAAAGTGACTTATAATGAGATTGCAATCAATCTGTATCTCATATAAACGCAATAATTAAATTAAACAGATGCAATTAAATCATAGCAACTCAATCATAAGTGGCATATTTAATCACACACACACACAAAACATTATTATGTCCTTATACTCTGATAAATGAAAAAAAGGTGCACGTGTAAAAATAGATGTCGATTTAATATTCAACATTTTCTTTATAAAATTATGTGATTTTACAGAGAAAATCAATGTATGTTAAAGCATATTTGATCTTTTTAGTGCAAACCTCTGATAAAGGAGATCTAAAAAGCAGTTGTACGTACATCGACTAAATTAATTATCTAAGTGTAAATGTTTTAGAAATGAAAACACACTCATCAAATGTCTCTGTCATGCATCCTTACAGAAAACCAGTTGAAAGACATGGACAACAATAGTGAGCTCAAGCCACAAGATGGCACTAAAATAATCCAGACTAATTTAACCAGAATGAACAACACTGGTATATAACAGCTGGCTTTGTGCTCCAAAAACATAGTATTTGTTTGCACTTTATTTTGATAGTCCACTTTAGACATTCTACTAGCTATAAGGAACTACATGTTAACTAATTATCAACTACATGTCTACTAACTCTCAGTAGGGTAGGGTTAGGGTTGGTAGAATACGTTGCATGCTTGCAAAGTCTACTAATGACTGCTAGTTGACATGTAATTGCAAAGTTAATTACTGTTAGTAGAATGTCTGAAGTTAACTATTTTGATTGAGTTTTTCTGTTGACATTATCTGTGAAGTGAGACAGCAATATACTGGATTTGTATTTTAGCCGGACGTGAGAGTTTAAAGTTAAAAATCCTGGATTTGATTCAGGTCTTGTCTCGATGTGAACTGATGGACTGTGGATTATTGTGATGTTTTAATTCTGACGGCACCCATTCACTGCAGAGCATGATGAAGAAACACTCGTATATGATCATTACCTGGTTTAGGTGTGTTTGATTCGATCGGAGTTGAATTAAAGTCACACAAGTTTCCTCTGCCGCAGTCCCAGTGGTTTATTTTATGGACAGTTCAGCATTACGTGATTCATTTGCAAAAGAACACCTTCATCTTAGGAAACCAGATCGACCAGATTTCTGAAATGGAAACTGGGGATGTTTCCTAGTTCGGAGGTTAAAATATAAATCTCAATCGTGCGGTGAAAAAAAAAACATGTTTCAGGTTTTTGAAACTGACTAAAACGGTGGCAGTTTTCAGATACTGAGAAAAATGCAACGCCCCAAACTGTGAGAAGATTTTGCAAAGGTGCGAAGAGCTCAACTTCTCAAAGTGAGAGTGCACAAACAGGAAACCGTTTTTCATTTGGCATGCGCCCCAATATTTACAGACGCTCTTTTGAGATTTGCAACCAAATCGTAGGTCAAGGAGAGTGACCATTAATTGAAAAAATAACAAAATATGGTAGAAAAGATGGTGAGAAAACACCATAACGGTTAGCATTTGCACCCCTCAGATAGAGCTGCAGCCACAGATGTTTACAGTTTAACCACAATTTTTTTTTTTTTTTTGCAGAAGACACACAAAACACGTACCATGTTCGCGTCGACGTCTCTTTCTATGTGACTTGTGTTAGCATGGATGTGCCCGCAGATCACATGTGTCATGTGGAGCAACCGTCCCTGCAGTGCACAAGTGCTAGATTGCACTGCATGGTGTTAACTGTCCAAACCTCATGAGCGGAGAGAGTCAGACAGAGAGGCGGGAGCCAGCGTAGAGTAAGTGTGTGACACACACAAACACAACACAACACACACACACAGCCCTCTGAAGTGTTGCATCACCAACACCTGAACCGCAGACCACCACACACACATGAGTGACACGACTACACATGTCTCTAGTTTTTACTTTCAGTTGGATGTGTTTAGAAAATGATGTATGTTAATTAATCAGATGCAGTGGTCCTTTTTTAATAGCTGTGGTCTAGTTTAGTAAATTTTCTTATTAATAATGAGAAGTGTGGATGTGATCAATGTTTGGGGTGATGCATTACAAGTAACGCGATTTTGAAGTAACTAGTAAAGTAACGCATTACTTTTTAATTTACAAGTGAGTTACTTTTTCAAAATGTATTGATTTATTATTGACAGCTCTTCTGTCCCCTTGTTGAAAGAAGTCGGGAGTAAGATGTCACTGTAGTTCTTGAATAAATATGAACATACATTAATTAATCTCACTCAAAAACAGATTCAGTATTCCTAAAAATTAATCAAAACTGCGCAATGCAACTCTGAATGTGATGCAATCCTGTAATAATTAAATGTTAAATAACACAAATAATCCTTGTCATGGACTGTGCTAACGCAGGAACACGCAGAAGTCGAGGAAACGTTTAACAGTCTTTTATTCAAGGAACTCAGGAGATAATCCACAATGGGAGAAGCACACACATGTAGCAACAAAGCAGACCCGCCAAACAAGAACTGAAAGGAAAGGGGCTTTTAAAGACAGGATAACGAGGGACACCTGGAATCAAATCAACAATCACATAAGGGAGAAACTGGGTCACAGAACAAACATGGAGCAAAAACACAACAAAAACAGACTAGGGGCATGACATTACTCCCCCCTCCCGGAAGTTGCATCCCACGCCGTAACATATCCACTGGGGAGGGGGAAGCAGACAGACAGAGACCAATCAGGGAGGGAGGAGACAGGAGACGGAGACAGCCAGGCCACAGCCATTACATTTACATTTACATTTACATTTATGCATTTAGCAGACGCTTTTATCCAAAGCGACTTACAATTGCATTCAGGTTATACATTTTCATTAGTATGTGTGTTCCCTGGGACCCACAACCTTTTGCGCTGCAGACGCAATGCTCTACCACTGAGCCACACAGGAACACGGTGTTTCCGGTGGCCCATGGTGGAGCCGATGGAGGTTGGAGCCATGGAGGAGGATTGGCCGCCGACTCCAGGGGGCTGACCAATGGTGGCGGAGCCCGAGGCGGAAACGGAGAGCCGAAGAGCAAGGGCGACGGGCCACGGTGGAGAGGAGGGAGCTAGGAGCCATGGTGGAGCCAAGGGTCAACGGGCCGAGGCGGAGTCTGGGCCTCAGAGGGTGGAAGCAATGATGCTGGATGATGGCAGTCCCGCAGAGCTCGCACAGCGTAGATGGTGGGCTGAGGGTGACAGCGGTGGAGGAGGTAGGAGCAGGTGGGAGGTGGGTGGAAGGGTGTGCATTTGTGAGCCTCCTGGCTTCCAGGGCTGAACTCAGGAACGGGAGCCGACACCGGAGGGCGCTCTGGAGGTTTGGGCTCTGGAGGACGCTTTCGGGGAGTGGACACTGGAGCCCACCATGGGCTAAACTTGGGAACTGGAGCCCTTCCTGGGCTTAACTGGGGATCAGGAGCCTGAGAGTCCCTTACTATGGCACAGTCTGAGGATCCCTTGCTATGGCACAGTCCACACTCAATACTGTGGTGGGAAGAGCAAACGACAGTAGGCGTGGCGTCAGGCCTTGGAGAGGCTTTTATTTAACATAAATAATAAAATAGTGTCCAAAGGGGAAAAGTGTCCAAAATAAACAGGGGATCTGATGTCCTCGTCGTGCTGCAGGGTTTGTGTAGGAGGGGCAGTGTTCGAGAAGGAAGGGTTCAGGTAAGGAGTGGAGTCCGGCGCATGCTCCCCTCTCTGGTCCGGGGCGAAAGGGGCGGTGGCTTCCTTTAGCAGCTTCATCCTCCTTTGGCCCGCGGCGCTTCCGGGGATTATATGGCCCGGCATCCTGGCCCGTCAGCCATATAGCGGGTGCGGTTCTCATCCGGACCGTGGGTCCGGCAGCTCTGGCGGCGTGGTATCCCTCTACGCTCCCTTCCTGGACCCACGAGGACACCAGCGTGCATGCACGGGATAGAGACCAGTCACCCGAGGAGAGGCGCCCTCTGGGTTTAACAGTCTAGTATGGCGAGCGATCTCTCTCCTTGCTCCACTTACCACAATTAGTAGGTCCTGACACATGTTGCCTAACCCCGATAGAGTTTAGAATATCTATACATGCTGATCCCAATGCATCTTTTTCATTATCAACATGGATATTAAAATGTTAATCTGCAGCCAGCATTAATTCAGATAGAAAATCAGCTATTTCTTTGATAAAGTCTGTATGGTGCCCTGGTGGCCTGTATGTGCTTGTAAATGCAAATAGGGATTTATCATTAACACTTATTACTGAATGCACTGTAAGTCACTTTGGATACAAGCGTCTGCTAAATGCATAAATGTAAATGTATACAGTGTCAATAATGTGATTTAGTGCAGTATGCTTTAACTTAAATCAGTAAAGCTGGGAATACACACAGACTGTTATAATTTGTGTTGTCATTCTTTGGCACTGTATTGTCCTTTTGGATAAATGCTCAAGCTTTTTTTTATTTTACAATTCATAAATGCATTTAGTCATTAGGAATTGCTTTGCTTATTTAAAACCCAGTTCATTGCTTGACATTTAAATGCTAGTGGAAACGATTGCAGGGGAAATCCCCATCAAACCAGAGCTTCTCTAAATCAGTTATCCAGGAGATTTTCACATGCTTTAACATTTATTGAAGCACTCATGCTTCAGTTTCCATCCAAGCGTTTCTGAATGCAGAAACTGCTGGTTTGAGATGAAAGCACAGCGCCGTGTAGGTGGCTTGAAGGTGGTGTTGCGGTGAATTCGTCTTTGGATTAGGAAAGTTTGATTAAATATGTTTTTTGAAAAGGAAAATATGGTCAATGAGGCGTGAAATAAACAACCAGAGCAGAAACACAATGGAAGGAGCAGGAACGAGGTGGTTTGCTCTGTTTCGTTTCACTCTGATGTGGCTGATTGTGTGAGTTTATCTGTATCTTCAGTGGACCTTTACACATCTGCTACGGTTTAAATGCTTTCCAAGACACAAAAGGTGAACGCTAAAACAGCAGCAAAGGCCATTTGCATACCTCTGATTGATTTTATCAGAAGCTCAGCATAGCATCTTTAAGTCCATGCATCCATGAGAAAAATAAAACAAGCCTTAAGCATTTTTCTGGGATGTTCAGCAATCAGTTCATAAATGCATATCAATGTAGAGGCTGCATGGAATAATTGTCCTGTGCTTAAAAGAAATCAACAAATGTTTGCAGCATCTAAAGATATAAACATGCACTTATGCCACTATATACATCTGAACTTTAACACTGAGGGTTTCAGCTACTCTCAGCACAAGCTAACTGTTAAGGTTAAAGTGACTATAACTACGAAAAGCTAATTCTGTGCTCATCTATTCACCCATCACACCCTGTTAATGGCACCCACTGAAGTGTGTTGTTTTGAGGGCAGCACTTCGTCTTAGAAAGCGCGGCTTTTACAGTCCTAGTGTTTTTAGAGCATTAAAACATGTTTAACAGTTGTTTCACACATAAATGAACTCCAGATGAACCGCTTACGGTTATTTCAGTTATTTTGTTTAACCTTGTTAAAGAGGGCAAAACATGCATTTGAAACACTTTATGTTCTTGCTCAGTCCATGCAACAAAAAAATTAAAATAATGTTCATGTAATATGGTCAGTGCAGTCCAAATTATTATTTAGCTCATATTTACAGCTACATGAGCAGATTACGTAAACCATGAACTAATTATATGCAGCACAAAACATAATTATTGTTATTAACCTATAACAGCTGATGTGTGACATTAAAAAGAACCACAAAACATTGATATGAACCGAGTTTATTGATTTATATACTCAGTTTCGAATACAAATGATGCTTTAAAAAGTCCCATCTTGATGAGATGCAGCACTGTATTGGTCAGTTTAGTGATGATAATACACTTAAATAACCACATGTTTAGGACAGGGTTAACAGTTTGAGACTAGGATTAAAACTCATGTTTGTTGAGCATTGATTTCAGTATTAACAACATTTTTAGATGAGGCTTTCTCAGTTCCCCACAACTTTACAAAATGAGTTTTTTATACAAATCCTGTCCAGAAACGCACACGTGTAAAAGGGTGAGATTGTCCAGATGCGTGTAGTTTGTTCTGACGGTCATGAGGAACATTAGCAGGGCTTCTGGACCATCACCGGGTACATCAGGGGAACCGCGATGCCCTGGTCCGGCTTCTCAAAGGCACTTATCAAGTTCTTGACTTTCCGGAACAAGCGTTTAGTTTGACCTGGTGCTGTCTGCAACACATGAACGAGTACATACATAAACACAGACACAGTAGAACTTGCTCGCAAGGCGTTGGTGAACTTAAACTAACTAGCAGGTAAACTACAAGTGCATGGACATAATGCTGCCCGTATTGCTTTCTTTACTTCATCTGAATCAGATATGTAGCTATAATGTCTTGTAGTTTCTAGATGAGCTATCAAACAGCTCATATGAGACAGATGGTTAGGGTTAGCTGAGAGATATAATTGCTCTTTTTAATCGCACCTCATTCAGATAATACCTCTCCATACCTCTATACATCTGACTCATTCTCAGAAATACACAGATGTGTGTTATATTTATTACTGATACATAAACACAATGTCATTTTCCATTACACATGCAAAAGAACCTTAAATATAAATGTCATTAGAATATCATGCAATTTGTGTGGCTGTCTGTATATATATATATATATATATATATATATATATATATATATATGTCTGTCCCTGCAGCACAAAAGCAGTCATAAGTAGCACAGGTATATTTGTAGCAATAGACAACAATATGGATCAAAAATTATGGGTATGGGTCAAAATTATACATTTTTCTTTTATACCAAAAATTATTAGGATATTAAGATCATGTTCCATTAAGATATTCTGTACATTTCCTACCATAAATATATCAAAACTTAATTTTTGATTAGTAATATGCATTGTTAAGAACTTCATTTGAACAACTTTAAAGATGATTTTCTCAATATTTAGATTTTTTTTGCACCCTTAGATTCCAGATTTGCAAATATTATCCAAACCATACATCAATGGAAATATTATTTATTCAGCGTTCAGATGCATAAATCTCAATATCCAAAAATTGACACTTATGATTGGTTTTGTGCTCCAGGGACACATTTATATTAATATATACAGAGTAACAGTGTTGAATGTAGACAAAAAGCATGTTTCAAAAGAGAAATATCGTATTAATATTTCTTTCTTGTTTTTTCAGTTATTTTAATATGTGATGTTTTAGTAAGGCATCAAGTACAATCCCAGCTTTAATGTGACAGGCTTGAAGTTACTTTTTACGGTTGTACCACATATTTGGGATTCGTAGCAATATCACAAATTCAGACAGTTTTAAAACAAATGCTAATAATAACATAACAAATCCAGAATCCCTGATAATATCAGGCACAGATGACTCGTTTGCATTCATTATTTCTTTGAACAGATTCAGCTTACAAACAACAATTATATCCTACAAATAAGCAAGCACACACATTTCTTAGTTATATTTATATTCATCACAAAGCGGTCTGAAATGCAAATGTTCAGAAGAAGATAATAAGTGAGGTTTATGCTGTATGTGTTTGGTGTTTGTCGCTCACCTCGGCCGCCCAGGAGCCCGCCGTGTCTCTCTGGAGCCGGTATGTGAAGACGAAACCATTACTCCTGCGGCACAAATCAGATCAGGTTTAAAAACAGAGTAAACAACACGCTACACTGTAAAACAATGCTACATTCACAAGAGTTTCATTTTCAACATTTCATATTTGTGAGCCTGGAGCACAAAACCAGTCTTAACGGTAAATCTTTCGAAATTGAGATTTATGCATCATCTGAAAGCTGAATAAATAATATTTCCATTGATGTATGGTTTGGATAATATTTGTAAATCTGGAATCTGAGGGTGCAAAAAAAATCTAAATATTGAGAAAATCATCTTTAAAGTTGTTCAAATAAAGTTCTTAGCAATGCATATTACTAATCAATAATTACGTTTTTATATGTTTACGGTACAAAATATCTTCATGTAACATGATCTTAATATCGTAATAATTTTTGGCATAAAAAAGAATCATAATTTTGATCCATACAATGTATTATTGGCTATTGCTACAAATATACCCCAGCGACTTAACACTGATTTTGTGCTCCAGGGTCACATTTAATTGAATGTGTTATTTGCAATAGTTTGTGACATTTACTAGCAATTTCTGAGTGAAAAGAGTTTGTCTTCAGTGTGAAACATTTGAGCCTAAATGAGAAAAAGCAGAGATTTGTGGAGGACTTACAGAACGCAGAGGCAGTATGTGTCGGGCACGCTCTCACTGTCTCGAATTAAATAGCTGCCGTCTTTGCCCGCTTCACACAGACGCGTCTCGCAGGTCTCTCGGCTGATGGCCCCGTGATACACAGACAGCGATTCCATTGTGCTGCATGTATTGTTTCTCAGGCAATCACAACACGCTTGTGATATTTGTCCCTTGAGCAGGAAATGATGAAAGCAGGCAGGAAATAAGCACTTCAAAAAATAAGGCACAATTTCTGCAACAACAGCAAAAGCATGTAAAATGTCAGGTGAACATTAGAGAATGTAGTTTCAGATATCAGGCCGCACCGCTAATGTGTGAGCTTACAGATTAAAGCTGTACAAACTCTTCATTTATAACATTTTATTTCAGACAATTCCTCTAAAAACAGTTTTGCACATTAGTTCAACCAATATTTGATAGATTTTTCTAGTTGCTTTCACAGGGTAACACTTCTTTATGGTCCCTTTGGAACATTCTGTTGATAGTAAGTAACTTTGCACCGTGTAAACATACTCTCAGTAGAGTATTAGTACTCTCTGCTTCATATCATAACTCTTTATTGTGATGGCATCTCAACAGACACTCTACTGACTGTAAGTAACTTATTCTAACCCTACCAGTCTACTAATACTCTAATGAGAGTCAGATATGTAGATGTAATGTTAGTTATAGACTAGTCAGAATGTGTTTTTCGATAATGTAATAGGCCACAACTTGGGCTCTGTGAAGAGTATTGAGATTTGAGAGTGTTGTACGTGAACAAGGTGGGAAAATGGTTTTGTATCCTGTGATAGAGCATCCCTGTCACCACAAACATCCTCTCTCTCTCTCTCTCTCTCTCTCTCTCTCTCTCTCTCTCTCTCTCTCTCTCTCTCTCTCTCTCTCTCTCTCTCTCTCTCCTCTCTCTCCCTCTCTCCTCTCTCTCTCTCTCTCTCTCTCTCTCTCTCTCTCTCTCTCCTCTCTCTCCCTCCCCTCTCTCTCTCCCTCCCTCTCTCTCTCCCTCTCTCTCTCTCTCTCTCTCTTGAAGTGCATGCCGTTGACATAGATATAGACACACAAACAGATCTGCATGTCCCTCTCGTTTCCCATCTTTACCTCCAGACCCTCCTGTTAGACTCACTTAGCTGAAGACGTTTTTGTTTAATTGCACCAGATGTGAATGTAGAGATGAAGAGTCATAGAAAAACACTGTGGAGATGTTGTTGAATTGTGTTTATTAGCACAGGGGATACAGGCTAAACACTTTTCAGAGTTTTAATTCACAGCCGCTGCAGATCCAACAAGATCCCATATTAGGACTATTGTATGCAAGGACTGAGAGATTCTGCAGAGGAAAGGCGAGGGTGAGTGTGTGACAACAGAATGTGCTGGTTTGCCTTTAACAAAACTTCTGATGTTAAAACTGATGAAAAGTGCACTGTGATAAAAAAGTCGAAATCACACCCAGACAATTGCATGCACAGGTGCATTAAAATAAGTGTTTATTTCTTCCAAGTTTTGGGGATAGTTAGAGAAAAATGCTACAAAATAATGTCAAGGCAAGGCATATCACAACAGTAAAAACAAAATGATATACAAATTGATTTTAAATTAATTTAAACTAGTTATGAATAGAAAATGATTATACATAGTGCAATCAGTTGGGACGTAGCACAGTGCTCATTCAACAAATGCACAGCTAAACAGATGAGTTTTGAGTCTGGATTTAAATGACACTAATGTTTTAGCACATCTGATCTCTTCTGGAAGCTGGTTCCAGCTGCGGGCGGCATAATAGCTAAAAGTGGACTCCCTTTGTTTTGTGTGAACCCTTGGTATTTCTAACTGACTCGATCCTACTGATCTGAGTGGTCTGTTAGGTTTATATTCAGTGAGCATATCTGCTATGTATTTAGGTCCTAGGCCATTGAGTGATTTATTAACGAGTAAAAGTACTTTAAAATCAATCCTAAATATAACTGGAAGCCAGTGTAAGGACTTGAGGACTGGTGTGAGATGCTCATATGTTCTGGATGAGCTGCAGCTGTCTAATGCTCTTCTTTGTGAGGAGATCATTACAATAATCCACCCTGCTGATGATAAAGGCATGAACAAGTTTCTCCAAATATTGACTGGAAACAAAACTTCTAATTCTTGCAATGTTTTTAAAATGATAGTATGCTGATTTAGGTACTGCTTTGACATGACTACTAAAATTAAGGTCTGTCTCCAGAATAACCCCAACATTTTTGACTTGATTTTTAGTTGTTTGACCCCTAGAGTCAAGGTATGCAGCACTGATATTTTGCCAGAATCAGAATTAAGGCGAATATAATTTATTATCTTAATAAGTGCTGTCTCTGTGCTGTGATGCGCTCGGAAACCAGATTGAAAATCGTCCATGTATCCATTTCAATTCAAGTATTTGTTCAGCTGTTTAAAAACTACCTTTTCAATAATCTTACCTATAAAAGGAATATTTGATATTGGTCTATAGCTGCTCAACATGGTGTTATCAAGATTGCACATTTTTGTAAAGGAAAAGTTTGAAAAGTCCCAGAAATAAGAGAGGCATTCACTACTTCTGAGAGATCTGCGTCTAAACAATTAAACACACTTTTGAAAAAATATGTGAGAAGTGTGTCAAGATAGCAGGTTGACGATTTAAGGTGCAGTACTATTTCTTCCAAAATTTTGCTATCAATTTCTTCAAAAACAGACATAGTCACTTATTTTTGAAATTGCGGTCAAATCTGTGTTACCTCTGCATAACTTGAGTACGTGCCAATCTCCTTTCTGATATTATTTATATTTTCAGAAAAGAAGGAAGCAAACTCGTTGCATTTGCTGTCTTGGGGGTAGTTGACTTGGGGGGTTTGTCAGTCTCTTAACAGTAGCAAAGAGAGTGCGAGTGTTGTTTAAATGACTGTTTATAAGGTTAAAGAAGAAGGTTTGTCTAGCTGTGGCTAGTTTTATGTTGAAAACATTAAGGCTGAGTTTATAGATGCTATAGTAAACTTCGAGTTTTGTCTTCTGCCACATCCGCTCAGTCTTTCTGCATTGTCTTTTCATATTCTGAACTGCTGTTGATTTTCTCCAACATGATTTTTGTCTGCCATTCTTCTTGCAGACTTTCACTGGGGCAATATCATCAATAATATTCTCAACTTTTGAGTTAAATGAATCAGAAATGCTCAGTGTTAAAGATATAGCCTTCATAAATAGTGTACTAGGGTTCTCGTTAATGCATCTCTTTCTGACAGAGACCAATCTAGATTCTACGGAAGTTCTAAGCGGCCATGCATTATAATAATTTTTCTGTCTTGTTTTCTCGTGATCACGACTTAATTTTCTCGTGATCTCGACATAACGAAAGTTGTTTTGTCGCTATCACGACTTAATTTTTCTCGTGATCTCGACATAACGAAAGTTGTTTTGTCGTTATCACGACTTAATTTTTCTCGTGATCTCGACATAACGAAAGTTGTGGATCTCAACGTAAAAACCGTTTTCTCACGACGTAATTGTAGCTATCGTGAGAAAATCCCGCACCTTGTGAATGTTTCTGGCGAATATTATGGTGTAAGCGCTAGCGGCTGATATCTCCATCATAAAGTTACTAATTTCCTGCAGCAAATATGGACTTTATCTCTGCATTGAGAGAGAGGCGCCCCCGAGGAAATTGAATTTGACCTCACGTGACTACACGTTTAGGGTCGCTATATTGTGTTATAAAAAAGTTGCAGACCCGACAGCCTCCTTCTCAAGTGTCGAACACTTATGTGTAAGTCGTCAATCACTGACAGACACAGAGCTATTTCAGTTTGAGTGAGTCCCTGATCAAAAGTAAAAGCGACGATCATCCATGATGCTGCGATGATGCTGCTTCTATAGCATTTTCTCATGCCGAATACACAGAGAAAATTAAAAGTCGTGATAACGACAAAACAACTTTCGTTATGTCGAGATCACGAGAAAATTAAGTCGTGATAACGACAAAACAACTTTCGTTATGTCGTGATCACGAGAAAATTAAGTCGTGATCACGAGAAAACAAGACGGAAAAATTATAATAATGCATGGCCGCTTAGAACTTCCGTAAGATTCAGTTGTTACAGAGATCAATTTATCAAAGAAAATACTGAAGTGATCAGATAATGCTACATCCTTAAAAACAATAGATGAAATGTTTAGACCTCTACTGATGAGTAAATCTAGAGTGTGTCCTCGATTGTGTGTTGGTCCATGCACATGCTGACTCAGGTCAAAAGTGTTATAATTTATTTTGTAGTTTTGATTTCTGCATTATCTATGTGAATGTTAAAATCGCCTGCAATAGTAAAACAGTCAAACTCTGAGGAAATCATTGATAACAGTTCTGTGAACTCTTCATCAAAGGCATGAGAGTATTTTAGAGGCCTGTAAATAATGATAAACAGAATGCGTGGAGCACTTTCAGCACAATACCTAGGTATTCAAAAGACAAGTACTGACCAAATGACACTTGCTTGCATTGGTAAACATATTTTAGTAGAGCAGCGACACCTCCACCTCTCCTAACAGTCCTGCAGACACTTATAAAATTAAAGTTAGGAGGGGCTGTTTCATTTAGGACTGTTGCACTGCAGGTGTCTTCTAGCCATTTTTCATTAAGAAACGTAAAATCCAGGTTGTTTGTGGCTATTAAATCAGTTTTTTTAGTGAGCAAATGCTAACTTGATTGAATTACATTTAGTTTCTACAGCAATCTTAGACTGATGCATTACAGACCGCAGATTTGATGGGTCAGCCATACGTCTTGAGAAAGCCTTAGACTTTCTATCACGTGATAAAACAGAAATAGAGGAGGCTCCCGCTTGCTCTGTAAACGTTTGTGAATGTTGCTGCCAATATAGCAGGGACCCGACGCATATCACTGAGAGCTGTTATCAGTTGTTTTTGGTTCACTTACAGCCGATGGAGGAGGATTTGGGCCCTGGCGTTGTGGCAGCGGTCGGAGAGCTCTCACAGGAGAAGGATGGAGAGCTGGGCCTACAGTCTTTGGTGGTTGGGGGGCCCGCCATTTTTTTTTTATATCTTCTTAAGGAGTTCTGACTGGTCTTTCCGAATATCATTCTTCCCCACATGGAAGATAATTCGATTTGCAGTCTTGTGCCTCATCTGAATGTTCCGAAGTTCCTTGCTCACATCAGAGATGGTTGCTTGATGAAAACAGCATGTCGTTGTAGTCCTGCTACTGATGTTTCTGATAATAGAGTCACCCATTATCAGAGTCCCACATTCATTAATGCTTCAAATCTGTTCTCAAGATGTAGGTGGTGGTAGAATGCCAGTGTTTACAAGTCTTGTCATAGCCGTAACTGGGGTAGAGGTTACTATGGCAGCAATGCGCGATACTCATGACAATCTGATGTCTCGAGTGCCTTTGGGATCTCGCTCCCTGTTTCTGCCACCGACAAGTCTGTCGATCAGTTTTGGCTTGTTCCTCTACACTTGGTATAAACTGTTGAGAGTTCACTAGATTCAAAGGACTCACTGGCTGAATGCTCAGGGGGTCCATGATGACGATCTGCTGTGTGTTCCACCTGTTGTGGATTTCCAGCAAGTAACGTTGTTTCAAGAACCACAATCCTTTGTAGAAGTCTGTGACAGTTCACGCAGCGTGTAGATTCCACGAGAGGCATTTTCTCTCGTCTGTGTGAATGTAGACAGCTGTGTTTTCCCATCTCCAGAATGTAAGCTGCTGGCATTTGGAGGCAAAGAGTCTTCTTTTTCCAAAAAATTTTTGAGAACTGTGCTGATCTGCTGAAGTTAAAATCTTAGAGAGATCTGAGAAAAGTACTTCAATAGGTAGCAAAGCACAGAGCAATAAGCAAGAGCATCTGAACAGTAGTGAAGCCGGAAGCGAAGTGAGGGCTTAATTGGATAAATTGCATAAGATACATGATGGCAGGGAAGGAATGCTGTATTTATAGGTATCTGATAGCACTGAATCAGAAGAAGCAGATGGATCAAAGAGCATGCATGAAGTGAAGACGATGTGCTGTGTTGAAGTCCCAATTCTGTGTATGATTTTATTCTGGACAAGTTATCTGTTTTTGATTTGACTCAAACCGAAAGTGCTTTTGCAGACTGTTTTCTAGAAACCTGTGTGTGTGAGGGAGAGCTCTTTTCCCCGTTGTTTTACTGGTAGTGAGGCTGTGTGTGAATCTCTGGATGACGCAACAGTATTTAAACAGAAGCTACGCAGATTGATATGCTGATAAACTGATCTTATCTCTGTGCTGCTTTTTCTTTGGTTTGTTTGTAGATAATATTGGTTTTGGTATTTTCCTAAATGTCTGTGCCAGCTCTTTAAAATTTTATGAAGCTGTCAGTATTATAAGATGTTTTAAGTACATAAAGCATAATTTTGAATCAGCGTGTAATGTTTTAAGTTATGGCTGCTGCTATTATATCATTATATATTTTTTGTGTGTGTGTAAACTATGTATTCAGTAAGCAGGCTCTTTTATCATCTCCCTAAAAAGATAATATCCTGGCAATAAATTACAGTTAGTTTTTGCATTAAGTTTACAGACATTTTCTTAAACCCTAAAACATTGCACCGTGCAACGCGTAATTCAAATTATGAGTAAAATACCTGTGAAAAACCAACACAGACAATCCCTTCAGTGTATGTACTCCTTCAGTTTTTTTAAAAGCATAATTCAGAAAAGAATGAGACAACTCGTAGAATTGCTTGAATGAATTTATTCCTCCAGAGTTTTAGTACTGCTGTAGATGCTTATGGCACAGTCATTAATATTGTCCATATGTTCTCTGAACTCTGTGTTTGCACTATCATGGCATGACTTCTGATTCAGAAACACATCAATGTTGCCCTCTTGTGGGCTAATCATCAGGGCCGGCCCTTGCCAATTTGCTGCCCTAGTCAAGATTTTACCCTGTGCCCCTTGCCTCACATTAGTGAATATTAACTAACTTGAACTAACAATTAACAATACATTTCTAACAGTACCTATTTCTTATTTTTGTTAGTGTTAGTCATTGACAATTAACCTTATTTTAAATCGTTTCCGGTGAAACTATAAAAATATAGGTGCTGCCTAAGTCACTTTATAAATTAAACACAAATAAACATCAATAATAATTACATCTGGTATTCTTGTAAAACTGTATTAGCATACAGTAGGCTACTGTTTAATCTTCTAAATACATTTGAAAAGTGTTGTATTTCCAGTAGATGGCAGCAATGTTTTACTAACCCATTCTAATGTGTTCACCGTGAATTATAGCTACTGAGAAATGTTCATCTTTAAAGTAAATTTTACATTAGTTTAATAAGCCCCTTATAGGCCTATACAAACATTACTAAATCTGCCAATTCAAATAAAAATACAACAAATCCCCCAAAACTACACCACTGTAGCGTAAAAATATGATTTAAACATATCTCGGATCTCCAGAGATTGTTATTATCCTATTTTAAACTTTTAGTCTATAGGCTTTCTCGACTATGCTAACATAGTTTGTTCATAAACTTTGACCTCATCTGGAGTCCTTAAATGTGTATCTACCTCATGTCTTTAGCGAACCAGGAGATCATTCACTATCTTCTCCTTACTTCATTTTTTTAAGTTAGACACCAACTTTCTTAGTAGGTTATTCCTCTATATATGCATTATGAACAATATAACGAAAACTATAATAAAATATAAAAGAATGCCTGTTTTCTGATTACTTTTTAAATGTGTAAATATATTTTTTCCGCACGACTATTTCCTAAATCTCTGATGACTCAATGTGCACTGATTCTTTCCTCCTCGAAGTGGTACTGTTTAATACACAATGACGACATTTCACAAACAATTTCCCCAGGCATAAAACAAAAGAATATTATCAGAACTGGTTTGACTGCTTTACTGCAGAGCAATTACTGTACGCAGTAAAATATAAATATCACTGTCATTTGATAGTGGATGTGGTGAATAAGCAGCCAGTGATCAAAATATTGATTTTGAAGTTATTGAAAACGATCGTTTTGAGAATATGGTAGAGATCGTTAATATGAGCCAGTGGAAGTGCCTAATGATGACAGCGATGGTAAAACCATCTGCTCAAATTCAACCCTTCCAAGTCTCAAAAGGTAACGAAATATGCTTTATTTTATTATTCTGTAATTGTCCTTAAAATATCAAGAGAGTGTTTTTTAGTGTTATTTATTTATTTGTTCCTATTGCAGCAGTTAGAGAGTCACCCATGCTGGATAAATAATGATCTCTAAATACATGAATATCATTATTGGTGAAACATTCATGCATTTAATTAATTTATTTGACCGTAGTCATTCATCACATCACTTCTGTCTTTGTCCCCTTTTATTCTTCTCTTATTTAATTTTCTTCCCTGGGAACCAGAGGGCTTCGGTCTTTTTGACACAGTGATCATTTATAAGTGAACATCTTTTACAATCATGTAACTGATGTATGTGGAAGTGCTGCTGGCGGGAATATGTTTCAATTTAGACAATTTTCTTAACTGAAAAAAATATGTTTTCACCACGCTGTTAACTTGCCGATCAAAGTAAATTTCAGAATCGAAAAATACTCCAAGAGTCTTCACATAACTATTATTGGACAGTGGTCCATAGCTTTCAATTAGGTCATTTCCAGGCATTTTGTTCCCGAACATAATAAACTAATTTAGTTGTAAAAACATATTTGCTAGCCTTCTCTTTGCCTCAGTCAGACACTTATAAAATTAAAACAAAAGATGTACAGCCATCACACTCCAATGGAAAATACTATTGTAGGTCGTCAGCATAGATATTATCATTAATATTATATTGCCTAAGTATTTTCCCCAAAGGTAACACATATAATGAGAATAAAGTCGGACCAATGATTGATCCTTGAGGAACCCCCCAAGTGATAGTCGTAGATGACGAGACATGATTTCCAATTTTAACTGAGCATGTCCTATCCTGCAGATAAGAAGAGAATCACTTAAGGGCTACACCTTTAATCCCAACATAATCTCTAAGGCTTTCTATTAAAATCGCATGATCTAAAGTATCAAAAGCTGCAGTCAAATTCAGCATCATTAAGGCAACACTTTTCACGGAATCAATACTTATCAATATCGTTTGTGACCTTTAATAATGCCGATTCTGTGCTATGTTTGGTCCGAAATCCAGACTGAAAAATATCCATTATGTTGTTTCCACTCAAAAAATTAACAAGTTGATTATGGACAACTTTGAAAATTTGAAAATAGGCCTGACATTTTTTAAATTCTGTGAATCTAAATTAATTCTCTTTAATACTGATTCAATAACAGCATACTTAAACTGTAACGGTACAATGCCATTAAATAAGCTATTGTTTATAATCAATAATATATTGGGACCAATAGTGTCTACCACCTCCTTAAACAATCGGTTTGGAAGAATGTCATGAAGACAGGTAGTTGGCTTTAAATGCAATATTAAATTTTCCAACTGAGCTAATATAACCAATTCAAATTTACTCAGGCAGTGAGGCAGATTTATTTTGTTAGCTATAGCATTCCCTACAAGCACAATATCCGACCGAATACGATTGACCTTATCAATAATAATAAAAAAAAACTCTCACACAAACCCTTAGATGTAGTAGGACAAAAATGAATAGATGGACTCAATAGTTTATCTATGATTGAGAACAATACCTTCGGGTTATTTGAATTATGCTATATAATTCGTGAAAATCTAGCAGCTTTAACAGCATTTTGATAATTTGATAGAGACTCTAAAAATATCATAAGATATATGCAATTTATCCACTTTAAGCCTGACGACAAACCCGCCTCATATTCCGAGTCACATCATTTAACCAAGTTTGGTTTTTAACTTTATGACATCTCATTTTAAAAGGTGCAACATTATCCAAGATCTCTGAACTAACATGATTAAAATAATCCTTGTCAGCAGTTGAGGAGACCGAAGGGTGTGCTACAATTATCACACTTACACTTAAACCTGCACCAGAGTGCTGGAAAGGAGAATTTAGCCAATCATCAAACCTCTGCTGGATGAGGAAGAATGTGGAGTCCATGTCTTTATCCAGTCTGAATGTGCTTTGTGACTTACAGCTGCGTTCTCCAGAGTGTCTAGTGAAGGGCATTATGGGAGTGTGGTGTACCGCTGCCACTTGCCATTCAATCACTATACAACAATTGTGAGAGCTGTGTCCGCTTTCTTGGTAGTAAGTCAAGCTTGTTCCCAGTGAGTTTTCATCCACAGAATGTCACTAGCTGTGTTTCCATCCACCTTTTTTTATGCACATTTTGGAATATCGCATAAAATAAAAACCCGCTGGATGGAAACGACAAGATGTGCCTCAATTCTAAAAATGTGCATAATAAATGTATGCGCACAACTAAGTAGGATAAACTTTTTTTCCAACGTGCATAAACTACGACGGAAACACATTTACCGAATAAATTCATCCATGCACATTGAAAAAGTCATGTGTAAAACCTGTGTATGTTAAATTAAACTCATAGTAAACTGCAAGCTCTATACGTTGCTGCTTGTGCTGCTTTAATTAAGCACCGGATGCTCTTTACTCATCTCACTCGCACAAGTGTATTTCTGTAAATGCATAAAAACACAGTACAATGCAAACACTGTATTTTATGTAAACCAATAAAGAATGTCAAATAACGCAAAAACATTTTAATGTGTTTAAAATCACTTTATTTACGTGTTTTTGCTGTTGACCTCGATCAAATTCAAGCATACAAATAACTGCAAATAATTTGACTTTAGTGGAACATCATATCTGTAGCTAAATATTGTTTTATTATTTGTTTTATTTCTGACATTAGAATGGTTCAAAGGTAATTTCATCAGTGATTCGTTTGGCTATTTCTGTGCTGTGTGTGTGAGAATAAGCCATTCGAATTCTGTAACCCATACCTGAACCTGTATGTAGTCATTTACAGTGGCTTAGTCATTTAAATTAAAACAGAACAGAAGTACAAGTTCATTTTAACTCTTTACTTTAAAACATAGCACATCATTACAGCTGACAAAATGTAAATTCATACTAAACATTCATAAGAAAGTAACGAAGGAAGTGCGTTATTACTGAACACCAATAGATTCGATTATATAGTTATGAGTTAATCACATAACTGCTTAGGTGTTTCTATAGACATGAGCTCATATCCTACAAACCAATTTCTACATCCAGTGTTTTCTTGCATTGTCTTCTTTGCAATGTGCCAAATATAACCTGTTAATTCATCAATCTCCAATAAATGCGACCCTGGAGGTGTATTTGTAGCAATAGCCAAAAATACATTGTATGGGTCAAAATTATCATTTTTCTTTTATGCCAAAAATCATTAGGATATTAAGATCATGTTCCATGAAGATATTTTGTACCATGAATAAATCAAAACTTGATTTTTGATTAGAAATATGCATTGCTAAGAACTTCATTTGAACAACTTTAAAGGTGATTTTCTCAATATGTTGATTTTTTTGCACCCTCAGATATTTCCAAATAATGTCCTATCATAACAAACCAAA
The DNA here is from genome assembly GCA_027564155.1 of Gymnocypris eckloni scoliostomus. Taxonomy (NCBI): domain Eukaryota; kingdom Metazoa; phylum Chordata; class Actinopteri; order Cypriniformes; family Cyprinidae; genus Gymnocypris; species Gymnocypris eckloni. The sequence goes on from CM050426.1 coordinate 2,695,701, forward strand.
CATCAATGAAAATATTATTCATTCTGCTTTCAGATGATGTATACATCTCAATTTCGAAAATTTTCAAACCTATTTTGTGCTCCAGGGTCACATATGAATGCCGCTGTAGGCAATTTTTACATTTAATTCACGGGGGGGGCTTTAAACCTGATAAAAAATTCTGAAAAGATGCTGAACAAATATGATCATTAATTTCATGACGTCAGTTGTCTTCGTTCACAGCAATAGAAATGCTATGAATAGGCATTGCAAAGACACATTCTCAACAAACAAGGTTAAATGGGCTATCGCCATCGATCAGATCACTTCTGAAACGCACTTGTAATTGAAAGCAGGAACACAGCTCTGTAAATGATATCATCAGAGATAAAGGAGAACATCACACTGGTCTTCTGCGATCTGCTGTGTCTCCTCAGTATTGAAGCTTTGAGTGTACTGCTTGTCCATAAGAGAGCAGGACGGAGCATCTCTCTTTTGTACTGTGCTCAAAGTCCCACCTCTCCCACTACTACACTACAAAGACAACTATTTGTCTCGTTATTCACATTCATTTACTGTAAATTTAGCAGAAGGACTGAAGATTTGAACAAGTTTCTTCTCATGAGCATACATACATACACGTGTAGTGCACTCTCTATGCATAGCATTGTACACAAGTCTTAGGCCATGATATATATATATATATATTAGTGCTGTCAAACGATTAATCGCATCCAAAATAAACGTTTTATTTACATAATATATATGCATGTTCAGTGTATATTATGTATATATATATATATATAAACACACACACATACAGTATATATATTTCGAAAATATTTACATGTATTTACATGTCTATATGTATATTCATATAATTTATGTTATAAATAAATATATTTCATATATAAAAATAACATTTTTCTGAAATAAATACATGCATGTGTGTATTTATACAGTATATACATAATGTACATACATACATATGTAAATAAAAACATTTATTTTGGATGCAATTAATATATATATATATATATACTGTAATTTTCCATGGCCCATGAGTTCTGTACATTACACCTGCTCATTATTTGCCATAAACTACAATAATAAATAGTATTTAGTGTAGCTATTACAAATTAACAACAACAAAACCTCAAATACAAAGCATATGAATCATATTTCATTGTGCTTACTACAGAGTACTTATGCAATCATATAATACAATCAAAAATATCCCCCTTTCGAGGCAAATTCAAAAATCTATTTTAGCTTTTATAGACATACAAAAACATCTACATTTATCATATGAAATGAGTTCAGTCAATATACAATGTGTGTGATTGTGACATAAACCTTGTTCACTAATATTAGGAATAATCATAGTGTTCCTCAGATTGACAATATCACCTCTGTGATCTAGAAAGCAATACCCTGTTTAGACGATTTGATTGTTAATTGTGTGTAAAGCTTATGATCTTAATTTGTAGAGACACGGGTTTGGATGCTCTTCATGCTTAACCTGTGCAGCAAATGTCTTTGAAGCGTTGGGATGGCTGTCATTGTCACAGCAGGCCAAAGAGCACCGGTATCAGTTCGACTGAATTTGGCCTTCAAACTGGAGATACAGTAATAGTGCACGACACACTCGTGAGCATACGAGCCTCATGATTGTCAGTGATATCCAGGTTCATAATAAATACACTTGAGCTTGAACGTCATTGCGGGAGCATTCTGAACTATTTTTTCCCATGTTTTAACGACGTCAGCTTATTGAAGTTTTGCCAGAATGGAGATTGTCCTGATTTGGAGAGGTGTAATTCGACTAGGTCTGAGTGTAGAGGGTCATCTGAGAGCACGAGGGGTCCGTGAGGCGAGGGGTCCGCCGGGGAGACGCACCTGCTCTGGCTCACACCTGCTCCACGCATGAAGACAGAGACAGGACATGTTTGAGACGGGACAAACACAGACAGGGGCAATGCTCAAAGCAACAGAATCTGTGCACAGCTGTGATGAATCATGCAGAGCACCATGATAACCAGCCACAGTTTACACATAAATACCAGAGTTAATACAGTCACTGTTTCAAAAACCTGTACTTCTGCTTTAATGACAAATTGCATAATACCAAATAATAATTTATTTTTACAGACATGCACACATATAGAGTGGCCCCAAAAAGAAAATCCCCAAAAACAGATTTAGATATAAAATAAGTGTTTTTCTCAGCAACTAACTGGTGTTTGAGTCATTACATGTCCAAATATATTTCAGGGCCACTATATATCATACATAACTGTGGAGAACTGTAGTAACTATGATATTTGTGTCCCTGGAGCACAAAACCAGTCATAAGGGTCAATTTTTTACATTTTAGATTTATGCATCATCTGCAAGCTGAATAAATAATATTTCCATTGATGTATGGTTTGGACAATATTTGAAAATCTGGAATCGGAGGGTGACAAAAAATCTAAATATTGAGAAAATCATCTCTAAAGTTGTTCAAATTAAGTTCACAGCAATGCATGTTACTAATCAAAAAATTAGTTTTGATATATTTATGGTAGACCATTTGCATTATATCTTCATGGAACATGATCTTTACATAATATCCGAATGATTTTTGTAATAAAAGAAAAATGTATAATTTTGACCCATACAATGTATTGTTGTCTATTGCAACAAATATACCTGTGCTGCTTATGACTGCTTTTGTGATCCGGGGACACATTTTGGCAGAATTTACCATATAGTCATGACAAAATTAAGTAGGAACCATAATCATACATACCATGATTCTAAGCAATACAAAATATATTTAGTTTTTCCAACTGCATGATATAAGCGAAGCCAGTATAAATAGACATATATATATATATATATATATATATATATATATATATAAACAGATATAATTAGAGAGTTGGATTTCTAGCAACAAAAAAAAGGCTCCATGGCATTTTGAAACACAATCTGTGTTATTGCTTCAGTTTGGTTGTGTTGAGAATTCTGAGCATCTTAAAGCGATAATAATTCAGTCAATATTTACTCACCCTGTTCTACAGCAGTATGAACACAAACAGGCTCACGAACTGAACATAGAATTAACATCATTCTCTGATAGTGTCTGATAGTTTGTTAATGCCATGTTTCATACTGTGATTAAAAATATATTAGACATCACACACAAATATTTACGCTACAGATAATAGTTTTTCACCCTTTAAAAATGTTAAATCACTGTTCTCTCAGGTATTCACACACACTGTAAAAAAGTTGAGCACTCTTAAAATATTTAAGGCAACCAGCTTCAGCCAATTTTTGCGTTCTCTCAACTTTTTGTTATATAAATTTAAAACAACAAGTTGAGAAACTGTTAAAGCTGGTTGCCTTAAGGTTCTCTCAACTTTAGATTTTTTAAAGCATTGTAAAAAATAAATAAAAAAAACTTAAGTTTAAGAAAACCAGCTTTAACAGATTTTTAAGTTCTCTCGACTTGTTGTTTTAAGTTTATATAACAAAAAGTTGAGAAAACTCAAAAATCTCCTAAAAAATAAGTTTTCTTATATGGTTATCTTCACCTGTTCCTAGTTAATTTACTAATTAGTCCCTTCGTTTGGTTAGTGTTTATAAGTTCCTGAGTTTTCCCTTAGTGTTTGTCCGCTCTACTTTGTTGCTGGTCTTTGTGTACCCTACGTTTTGTTTATTTTAAAAGTCTATTCTACATTTAAGTAGCGACTCCTGCTTTCTCCCTGCCTCTATTAGCCGTGACAGAAGAACGCACCCACACTAAAGAGGACTGCGGTTGAGAATGCTCTGTGGGGTTTGCGGAATGCCCCCCCTTCCTGCGAAGCAGCTCCATCCTCCTCAGCCCAGAGCCGTCATTTGTGGCACATTCAAGCCCGTCGTCCGTGGGGAAATTCAAGCCAGGCACTGCAGCCCATTCAAGCCCGTTGTCCGTGAGGAAATCAAGCCTGTTGCCTTTTGCGGCTCAGTCTCCGCTGTCAAGCCCGCCGGCTCCAACCCCAGAGCTCCTGGATGCGGCACTACCCCTGGAGTTCTTGGCGCCTATCCTCACTCCAGAGAATCCCTCCAGTGCCCGCTCCTTCTGAGCGACTGCCAGATCGAGCCCCTACTTTCCCCAAGGATTTTTGTGGGGGGGTATAGGGCTGGGGTGGGGGCTGGGGCTGCGGCCTCGGAGGTGGTCCCACCATGGCGCCCCGAGTCCCCTTACCCGCCCTGGAGGCCTCCCGTGTCTCCATCCTGGACCAGCCTCCAGGGCACCCAAACCCCCCCTCCCCGGTGGATATGTTAAGGCGCCTATCGGGAGGGGTGATAATGTCAGGGATTGGGACTTGTTTTTCCTTGTTTTACACCTGTCCTTCCTGAGTTTCCTTATATGGATTATTTTCCTGTTCGTGTTTATTTCCCTGGTATTCCTAGTTAATTTACTCATTAGTCCCTCATTTGGTTAGTGTTTATAAGTCCTGAGTTTATTTCCCTTAGTGTTTGTCCGCTCTACTTTGTTGCTGGTCTTTGTGTACCCTACGTTTTGTTTATATTAAAAGTATATTCTACATTTAAGTTGTGACTCTTGCTTTCTCCCTGCCTCTATGAACCATGACAATAAACAGCTGAAGCTGGTTGCCTCAATTTTTTTAGTTTGCTCAACTTTGTATTTTTTTGTCATTTTTGGAGCTGCACTATTTATCAGCTGTTGCCTTAACAAATATTATGATCTATAATATTTTACAGACAAAATGACAACAAGTTAGTTAAGTAATAAATAATTAGGGACACAATTGAAGAGTTGCTCTCTTGTTTCTACAGCACATATAAAGATAGACATTCATTCGGCTATAGAAGTGTGAGTAAATAATGAATTATAATTTTCAGATCAACAATCTCATTAAATGTCTATGGATAATAGAGCCTGATTTTACAGATTTTAACAGTAGTTTTAGGTTTGGATTTTTTTATAGTGGATTAATTGCTTTTCTATAGTTGCATTTCAAATTCACTGCCATGGCATTTTGAAGAAAAACTAACTCTACTTTATGCGCTCATGAGAATACCTTTATCATTTTCATACCATGTCCATATAAAATGGCCCTCTTTCTCAAGATGATATCTATCAATGAATCTGCAAATTCAAGAACATACTTCACCGTTTGTAAGTGAAGCATTGAGGATTCACAACAGAGTGTATATAAGACACAAAAATATTAACCGATGATTTATAAAGTATTCACTATAAACCAAATTTATCCTACATTCACTATATTTTCATGAAAATATATATAAATAGCTGAAAGCAGATATTAAGGGCCCAAGCACAAACACAGGAGGTCCATTACATGAAAATACTATTAGGAAAAATTGGTTTAACAGACATGAGTAGAATAACTTATATTCTTTGACCAATAGGTGGTGATGTTACGGCATGTCAATATGCTGAAAAAGTATGGCAAGCCGTTTTGACTTTTATTCATTCTCAGGAAATTAATTATTGATATCAGCAATTCAGTTCCCTATCGATACTACACTTCGTACTGCATCTTATTTAAGACACTGGGGGAAACTCATTTTTCTCCGATACTGAAGCCTTTTTTTAAATGCCGCAGTGTAACTGCACGACCATTGGTTTGTGCAGTGCCTGCAAAATAAACCGCGACAACTACAAGATCTTCGCTCTACGAGACTCAAAGCCTTCGCCGTTGAACGAGCCATCGCAGCGGATCCAGACCTCACTCTACTCGGCTGACTCGCCGCTTCTCAGCAGCCCGCAGCGCCTGCAGCAGCTGGTCCACGGATTCCCTACCGCTATTCAGCAACTTTCTCTTCAGAGAACTCCTCTATAAGAACAAATTTCTTTGGCTTTATTGTAAATGGCGCGCCATTTTTGTCACTCACAAACACAGTGATTATGTTTCATGCTTGGGCGCCACCCACACTGAAACAGTACTCTCTGGGAAGGAATGTCACTACTGCGGTGACATGAGTCTCTCCTTTCTGTGCTCGCGGCTAGCTTTCTTTTCAGAGAGCCACCTCGCCCCTTACGCCCTCCCGCTTTTTTCCTCCCAGGGACCTGCGAGGAAAATGCAGCGGTGCAGAGGATCACAGTGCTCCGAGATGAGTAAGCTTACGCCGGCTGTACCCCCGTGTACCTTACTCTCTCCCCACAGAGAGTTTTCACCCGTTCTCTTCACCCACCCGGACTAGCATCCCTCTGTGGCTGCGAGCGATCTGGTCTCACTCAGTGGAAGCAATGACAGCGAGATGGACGACAGCCTGTCATTGGCGGCTTCAGATACAACAACCCCTCCCCCTCGCAGTCAGCGCAGCCCAGCGCATCCAGCCCAAGCATGGATGCCAATCTTTTCCGTGTCTAATGCTGTGGAGGAGCTGGGTTTGGAATGGTCTCCCCCAGGGGAACTGTCCCGTAGCCGCCTGGATGAATGTTTCTTGCGGGCGCCACCAGGCCTCTCATCAACGAGCTTCACCATTCATCCCAGAGGTCCACGACGAGATCACCAAATCTTGGCGTGCACCCTACTCGTGCCTCTTCTTCCTCCTCCCTCACTTCAGTCGACGGCGCGGAAGAAAAAGGATACGACAGCCTGCCTTCCCTGGATGAGTCAGTGGCCATGCATCTCCACCCGCCCACAGCCATTGGCTGTAAGGCAAAAGTCGCCCACCCATCCAAACCATGACAAAATCAGCTCTAGCTGGACGAGCCTATTCATTGGCTGGACAAGCAGCCTCGGTGCTTCACTCCATAGCAGTCCTGCAAGTGTTCAAGGAAAAACTGCTCTGCTCCATGGATGAGTCTAACCCAAACCCCACAGCTTTCAATGAGCTGTGCAGTGCGACCGATCTAGCCCTGCGCGCCACCAAGATGACATCTCATGGCCAGTTTAGTGGTGCTCGAGCACCATCTGTGGTTGAACCTGACGGAGATGAAGGATGTAGATATGGTCCCCTTCCTTGACTCCCCGGTCTCCCCCACCGGCTGTTTGGTCTTGCAGTAAAGAGCTTCACTGAATGCTTCACAGCTGCACAGAAGTCGTTCCAGACAATTCAACACTTCCTGCCCAAGTGCTCCAGCTCTGCAGCCACTTGAGTCACCCCAAGATGGCGCCGACTCTGCAGCCAGCGAAAGTCGTGCCACCAGCTGCTCAGCCAGCCGCCAAGCCCGAGCCTCGCCACTCACGCTTGGCCAGATCCACCCACCGAAGCGCCAGGGACCCCGGCCCATGATAGTGCTGGACCCAGCACCTCAGGCGTCTTCCTGATCGAAGGGACAGGGCTAAGTCCCACTGCAGCTGGACCACCCCTCAAAAAGCCTCTGTTATGCCTCGTAGCGCGTGCGGACTGCAGAGTGTTTGTGAAAAATACTGTTGTGAACATTGGGTCCTTTCACACAGTGCCCACACAGCTAATCGCTGTTATAGCGAGAAAAATAAAACACAAACATATTCAAAAAGAGAGCACTTTTCCTCTTCCCCTTATCACGAGCCTCAGGGCCCCGCTAGTCGGGCTGCCGCTCGAAACAATTCAACTCCTCGCCACACGGCCGAGGCCTGGAAGGCCATCCACGGAGTGTCAAACTGGGTTCTGGGAATAATAAAATGAGATTAAACACTTAAATTCACTGAAGACCCCCGTGATTTGGCGGCGTGGTCTACACATCGTTTCAGTGCAGCAACGCTCACGTCCTCCGCGCCAAAGTGATGAGTTTGCTTGTGAAAGGAGCCAGTTATCGACTAGGTAATCACGCCAGAACATTCACTGGCCATTCAGCAGCTTGCAGCTTCCTTCAAACTTGGAGTCCCTCATCCTCTAAAAGCACTTCAAAGGATGCTGGGCCTCATGGCCTCAGTGTCTTCGGTACTTCAGTTGGACTTGCTTCACATGTGGTCCCTTCAGTACTGGCTGAAACCTTGAGTTCCTCCTCACGCATTGCAGGTCTGGCCCCTTGGAAAAACCATCAGTGGATGGGTGGAACGGGGCGTGCCCCTGGGCATGGTCTAGAGAAGTAAGGTGGTCTCGACAGATGCCGCCAACTTAGGTTGGGGGGCGCTGTGCAACGGCAAACTGGCTTTTGGCCAAGGTCACCTTCACATCAACTGCCTGGCAGTATGATTGGGCCTTCGCACCTTCATGTTGGACCTGAGGGGGCATCACATCTTAGTTCGCTCGGACAGTATGACAGTGGTGTCCAATATAAATCACTAGGGCAGTCTTTCCTCGAGGCGCCTCTTTACTCTAGCATAGCACCTCTTGAAGTGGGCTCAGCTCAACTTGTGCTCGCTGAGAGCAACGCATGTGCCGGGCAAACTGAACCTGGGCGCAGACATGCTATCTCGGAGCAATGTCCCCTCAGACGAGTGGACGTTCCACCCACAAACGGGTCAGGAAATATGAGGAATCTTTGGCAGGCCAGAGGTCGAACTCTTCGCCTCAGAAGACAACACTCATTGCCAAACTTATTTTTCAAAGGACAGGGATGCGTTGGCCCACTATTGGCCCAACCTCCTCCTTTATGCTTTTCCCCGATCACCCTGAAGAAGCACAGAGTTCTGTTAATGGCCCCGCTCTGGAGGAACCAGCACTGGTTCGCGGAGCTGTCTCGGCTGCTCACTGCAGCCCCGTGGCCCATTCCCCTGAGACGAGACCTCCTCTCTCAGGCAAACAGAACGCTTTGGCACCCCCAGCTCAAACTATGGGTGCTACATCTTTGGCCTCTCGATAGGAGCCTTCGGACCTTCCCGAGAGTGTGCTAAATACTATTTCTCAGGCTAGAGCACCGTCTATGAGACACCTCTATGCCTTTAAGTGGTCTTTCTTCTCCACCTGGTGTACTACCCGCAGCGCAGACCCAGTTTTATGTGACATGTATCATTGATATTGTCCTTCCTGCAAGAGCTGTTGGAAAAGGGTCGTTCCCCTTCCACGCTCAAGGTCTATGAAGCAGCTATAGCAGCCTCACATGTTCCTATAGATAGCCAATCAGTGGGAAGGAACAATATGTGAAATTGGAATTTCAACTAGTAAGAAATTAATTCTTGATATCAACAATTTATTTTGAATGGCAGCCTATGGTGACATTTAAGTAGTGAAAATACAATTACACATATCAAGAATTATAGTTTTTACTAGTGAAAATTAATTTTTGATATCAAGAATTCATATACTGAGAATGAAAGTCAAAACGGCTTGCCATTGTAAAAGGTATACAGACAGAAGTGATTATGTGCACAAAAAATCTAAAAGGAGCAGATGATTCAGTTCATAACGGACTACAGATGCCTCTAATCCAGTTTTATGCAACTGATATTTACTAAGTGTATCGTCCATATACAATCAGCTATGTTTTTATATTAATTATTAATAACAGTTTGCTATTCGCCACTGAATGGTTTTGCCTAACTATTAAAATCGTAATTATTTGATTTATCCTATGAGTAGTATAGAATAGTGCAATCATGGTCTCATTATGACTTGTCATTAGCAAAAATAATAACATCATGTTTCCAGTCCACACGGATCAAATGTTATAAGCCACAGAATTAATATGTGGACCAATTTTACAATGTTTTACCCTAGACACTATACAGTAGATGCCTGTGCAGCTTCAGTGCTTGGCCCCTAAAAATACACTGCATTCATTTGAATAGAAAATCTGCACAATGTTTACATATTTTTACAAAAGTAAATTTAGACATCAATATCAATCAATATCAAACAATAGTAAGTGCACGTCTTTTCATGCTTGCTTGAATATATTTCTTTGAATATATTATTCTGTGATTTCTCCTTCATTAAACAAGAATCATGACTTGCAAAGATCTAGCACCTTTTATTAAAATATATAACTACGATATAACCCTGATCCACATGATTGAATTATACATTATGAGCGGCAGTATTTAAAGGAGTCATGAAGTGTGGAAACAACTTGTCCTTCATATTATGATGACATATAAGAGGTAATTGTACAGCATTATAAAAACACACTGTAATTTTCACAACTCAAAGCGTCCGAATCACACAAAAGAGCATTTGTTCCTTTTATCATGAGAATAAAAAACTGTAATTAGAATTGTAATTAAATTAAGCATTTCTGCTTATGATGAGAGCGTTCACAAGAGCGCAGAAGGAAAGAGAGCACACAGATGCATTCAACAACAACAACAACAATTACAAATAAACCTTTAGAAAATACTAAAACAACATTCCATGACCCCTTTAAAGATTGAAGTACTATTTGGGGTATTTTCACCTTTATTTTAAAGTGAACAGGATTGAGAAAGAACTGAGAAGCGTAGCTCATTATTATAACTGAAAGCATCAAATCGACTTATCGTCACAATACTGAATACTGTATTTAGGTTAATAGTCACTGCCCAAAAAATGAGCCCAAAGAGAATACGTTTATACTCTGTCTACACTATAGTAAAGCTACAATGAGGAGACAGGAGTTAAAATAGAAAAATGTTGAATTCACCTGGTATCGCTTTGTTGCCTCACCTTTCTGTTTTGCCACTTTACGCACCGTCATGGCAGCCTGTCGTTTCTGATATTCAGATATCTCAAAGCCTAAACAACAGCAACAGCAGAAGCAGAAGATCAATTCTGTACACTGTAAAAATTACTGTGAATTTGATGGTAAAAGACTGTAAAAATGCTAGAGTAAAAAAACTGTAAGCTCCCCTACAATATATGGTGAAAAACTGTATTAGCGATTACATGTAATTTTACGGTAGTATGCCGTTTTTGGAAGTGAAAAAGAACATATAAGCGTAACAGTGAATAACCGTAAATTGACATCCCCAGAATTCCATGTGTTTACATTTACATTTATGCATTTAGCAGACGCTTTTAATTAATACTAATAATTTGTGCTGCTAATGCAATGCTCCACATACTCCAATGCATACCATTGAGCCACAGCAGCATGTGTTACATTTCAAATGTGATGTTTTTTTGTTGAAATAACTATGTTTCTATGGGGCAGTCGTGGCCTAATGGATAGAGCGTTGGACTGTAACCCGAGATTGTGGGTTCGAATCTCTGGTCCGGCAGGAATTGTCAGTGGGGGGAGTGAATAATGAGCATTCTCTCCACCTTCAAAAAAAAAATATACCACGACTGAGGTGAGACCCTTGAGCAAGGTTTATGGTAAATCTCCCTGGGTTCAGCATTGCTGCACTGCTCCAGTGTGTGTTCATGGTGTGTGTGTGTGAATTCACACTGTGTGTGTGTGTGTGTGTGTGTGTGTGTGTGTGTGTGTGTGTTCTACTGTGTGTGTGTGTGTTCACTACTGTGTGTGTGTGTGTGCACTTGGATGGGTTAAATGCAGATTTTCTTCTCAGTTTTGCACATTATTACATAAGTCAATAACATTACAGTATTTAACTGTAAATTTAAGTTAAAAGCGTAAAATGTTGCTACTGTATTTTTTACGGTAAATTTCTGGTGACCACAGCTGCTGTTTTTTAACATACATTTGTTTTTAGTTTTTACAGTGTAGTTTTACAAAATAATTTTGGCAGCTGTGGTTCCCAGAATATTTTTGTAAAAAATACAGAAAAACTGTGAACACATTTACGGACAAAAACTGTATAAAACTGCAATTTACAAACAAGAAAATTAGAATGTAAACCAGTAAATTCAATGTCAATTTAATAAATGTTGTGTACCTTTAACATACTGACAATCATAACAATGCAGGTGGTAAAAGAGAAAAGAGTCATTCATGCAAACACTAAACACCATCATGGTACACACATGACCCTTAAATAATGCAATAAACTTTCACTAAACAACAGAAGATGTAACATTAAGCTCAAATGTACATAACTGATAAAATCTATTAAAAGCTTTCAAATGTGGAGTGTCACGCAGGAAATTCTGGGATTATCGGTTTGCACTTTTTGACTGAAAATTATACATTGATTTGTTATTTTTTACTTTTGTGCAATTAATAGCATTTTACTGTAAAATACATGAAAAGTCTGATTATATATTTTACAGTTTTTGACTGAAAATTATACATTGATTTGTTCTTTTTTACTTTTTGCAATTAATAGCATTTTACTATAAAATTACATGAAAAGTATGGTTTTCCCCTATATATAGTACGGGAACTTACTGTTTACCTATTAACAGTTTTTTTTCCCGTAGCATTTTTACAAACACTTGTTTAATTAGTTTACAGTGTGAGGAAGGGTGATATAAAAAGCACTGTACTTTGGAGGCACTGAGGACATACGGAAATACAGTTAATGGATGAGAGTTTAATGCAGCTTACCGATTTTTTCATCCTCCTGGACCATCCTGCGCTCCTCGTGGAAAGCCCTCAGCCAGCGGATCTTCTCCTCCGGCTTCTTGGCAAGGAAGATGTGGATCTCCTCGCTGTCTCGGTTGTGCAGCTTGAAGGCATTTTTCACGCTGACAATAAAGTCGTCATCCTGTCCATCAACGGCATCTCTCACCGTGTAGCGGTCCATGTCAATGCGCCCTTTGTAGTAAAGAATGTCCCGGCGTATCAGGTCCTGAGAAGAGATGCAGAGGCTCATTAATGACCATCTGTGCTTGCAACACGATAAATACAGACTAACAGAAGCAGAGCAGACATTTTCATTTTACATTTTCTATAGGAGCCGAGCTACTGATTGTCAGAGTGGCAGAAAGCTGTCAAGAGAGTCCATGTTTGGACACTTTTATTGTCACTAGGTTAAAAAAATGTAAAACTGTATCTTTTCTTGGATCTCTCCGACTGTAATTGTGTATGATTATATTGTCAGTGTACTGAAAACAAATACAGATCACACACTCGCTCACACAGCCAGACTTGTCACAGTGAAAGCCTCCAAACTGCATCTGTGATCTGAATGAAATATAGTAATATGTAATCTCCAGCACATTTGGCAGATTATGAAACAGACGGCTCTGTCTGTGCCTCACAGCGACTGGCTGCCACCCACACCACTTTTCAGTGAAACAGAGCTTTTCTCAACTTTTGGACGCTTTCAGAAGATTCCTCTGATCCACAATTCCTCGCTGATAATCAATCCCCCCTCTCCTGTAATTATATATCTCCATGCATCTGTAAGTGCCACATTTCTACATGAAATGTTTAAGTGAGGTTCTCTTTAAGTTGTCTGCTGGTGTGACGTCTCAGGCTGATGAGACGTGTTAAGCTAGTGTTAAGGCTTCAAACACTAGCTTGCTCTATTATATCTGTGTTCTTTTTATTTATATAATAACACAAAAAATAGACTTTTATAGCACTTGCGTATTGTTGTTCTTTGTTGATTTTTATTTGCTTCCATTGTCCTCATTTGTAAGTCGCTTTGGATAAAAGCTAAGTTTTGGATAAAATGACTAAATGTAAATGTTTTGGACAAAAACAAAATATATAGTCACAACAATGTGGGTTTGGAACAAGAAGATTGTGAATCAATGACTGAACTTTTAATGTAATGTGATAAAAAAAAGCATTTTCATTGTGATTTATTTTAATTTTTTACTTAGTTTTTGTTTCATAAAAAATAAGATGCAAAGGAAAAAAGATGCACATCTAATTATGTTGTGAAAGTATGTTGGAAAGTATAATACAGGAAAAACTAGGACAAAATAATACACTAGTGATCGACCGATATCGATTTTTATAACCGATATCGATACCAATTATTTGCATGTTTATGTGCCGATAACCGATATGCAGAACCGATATTTATTAACTGTTATAAAGTAAATAAATGACTGAGTGAAGGAAGAACATAGGCTGCTTCACTTTGTTTTATCCTCTTTTCAGTCATCTTTTTTTAAGTGTTGAAAATTAGCAGTCTTTCTTGTTAAATTTAATCTTAATATTACAGCAATAAAAACATTTTATTTATAAAAAGCATCAACAGCAACAACACTAATATTAACAATACGCAAAATAAATGTAGAATGTCTAATGTTTTGAAATTGAGAAAATAAATAAAGGACAGGATCATATCAACTTCATTTTAAACTGTTTTTCCGCTGTTTAATAGGCCTAGAGTTTGAATATAACAAACAAAACATCGTATGTTATTGCATTTCTTAACTGGCATGTTTTATCAGAATTATGAATAATGTTTTTCGTCATTCTAAATTATGAAAACTGCTGACAGCGTGGTTACTCTATGCATTTACACAGAACTATACTCAAAATGCAATCTATAAATAATAATTAATTCATTTCTAAAGAGTTGTATTTATTTAGCTGTTCATAAGCTAAATAATGCTTATATAGTAAATGTTACTACAATTTAGCAATATGAAGTTGCTTCACGAGACTAACGATGAGCAAATATACAACCGAGAGAGAATTAAATTCAGCGCTTTTATTTCCAACATGTTTAACTCATGCAAAGTTATGTCTTTATTGGGACAGGACTCCGTGAGTTCGTCTATTTCTTAGAACCAAGCTGCATAAACTACAGATCAGGCATGTATGTAATGCATCTAATTTGTGCATTAATGTTATGTTAAATAAAGTTCACTAACTACAGCAAATCAAGTACCTGCATGCCATTGTTATTGTCTCGTCTCCCCTCAGACGTGCTGCAATATCGATCCTGCACGCATTTATCGGTGAATCCGATATTACAAAACCGATATTGATTATGGTAAAATGCTTAAATATCGGGAAAAATGTCGGTAAATCTATATATATCGGTTGATCTCTAATACAGACGGTGATCAATTATATCTCTCTTATTGCAAAAATGTGAAAGATTGCTTTATCTGGTGTAGACAACAAAAAAGGAAAGAAAAGGGTCCTCTGAGCAGATTTGTCGTGACATATTTGATGTAGTCTTGTTAGAGCATGAGACAGAAACGTGTGCGACTGAATTTACTTATTAAAGATCTGTTTGGTTTGGCCTCGGCCAACAGCCACATTCTGTCAGACTTTGTTTCCCTGCGTCTTGTGCTTTCATGTGCTTCCTTGTGTTTCCATGCCCATATATGGTCCTTCCTGTTTCCCAGTCATTATTAGTTCAGTTAGTCCCAGCCGTGTGTCGTGATTATGTTCCAGGTGTGTCTAGTTAGTTCTATCTATTTATAGTCTGTTCTGCCCCATGTTTCTGGTTGGTTGTTGAACGTCTTCGCATATGTTCCTGTGTCTCCTACATTTGTGATCCATTAAAACCCTTGTTGTAAGAATCTCCTCGTTCCTGGCTCCCAGAGCAGTGTGACACATTCACTGCTCATTTCCAAATGTCCATTTTGTGCTTTTTCATACTTATTTTAATTAATATACATTTGTACCCAAGAATACAGCTCTGGACATTCTGATAATCAACTTCATGAGGCGTTCTGGGAAAGGTTTGCTAGACACTTGGTCCAACTTAAGCATTTACAAAGCTGTTTTATAAATTAAAATGTTATTTAATTTTTATTTAATCAAGTTTAAGAAGTTAAAGAAATGCATATAACCAGGGGTGTAAAGGTACATGTACACTAACACCTCAGCGTGATCAAATTTAACGCATAATAAACATGAATGAACATCTCACCCCTCACGTAATCACTCAATTAGTGCTTCAACTGTTTAAAGACGTCATTAAAACAGCTTGTGAACAAAATGTCACGCAGCATTTCATTAACCTCAGGCAAGTCATCAGTGTCTACAGCTCGTTATTTGCTAGAGAAATGAAGTCTAATGAAGAGCGCTTTTATTATTAGCCTATACTTTAGAATATATATATATATATATATATATATATATAATCAGTGCTCACACTTTGAATCTCCAGCTGACCATCTCAAACCCCTTTGAGGAAAACAGTATAGGCTATTTGTGTACCTTTTTGCACAGGACCAGCTGATGATCAAACAGAAAGAAGACTCTCTGCTGACTCCGGCCATACGGCTGATAGATCCATGACATCTCCCCCGTGTAGATCAGCTCCGAGCTTCGGTCCAGAATATCATCACCCTAGCAGAACACAAACACCCTAAAGCAGCTTGTATTCATGACATATGCTAAATTATTCAACAAACTCAAATAATCCAGGATAATAGCCAATACGAGACATTATAAAGACATAGTAAATATAACATGTTTCCATTATGTGGAGCCACTTTCCATAAATTAATGATTTATTTTAAGGTGCAGCTGCTATTTATAGCATATACTAAACAAACTAAATATAGCACTTATTGTTAGGAGTCAGAAGATGGTTATTACATCCATGTCCCACGTTTATTATTAAAACAACTTTAATTATTTTAACCCAAGCACATGCTCTACACTTCACCACAAAAACACTAACACACCAAAAACTCTTAAATACAAACATAAAAGAGCATTAATATGTATCATAAAGCATGATGGGGAGTGGAGATCATATTCCTAGATTCTACAATGATACTTTAACACAACTAAAATCATGTATGTATCTTAACTCTATAATTCGGTTGAAAGTAATCGTGTAAGTTTAACTTGATTTAAGGGGAAAAAAAACTAATAGTTATGTCATTACTCACCTAGTTGATTGATTACATTGATAATCGTAAACTTTTTTTGCATTACAAGTTAGTTTAAATATGCAAACGAGGCATTATTTAATTAAATATGCACTAATTTGCATACATTTCTAGAACAAAAAATGTAAACACCGGATTAAGTCAGGTTCGAAAATCTTGTTTTTACACCGAGGGAATATTGTACATCTCATTTTTGTCACTCCATAATATAACGGACAAAAAACTATATGTTTTCACAATTTTTTTTTTTGGGGGGGGGAGGGTAAAATGTTGTATGCAATCAAGAAAATTATACATGAACAAATCCCTCTGTAAAGGATTTTCAGGCCTTCAGGATAAAGACTATAGGAAAACAAATGTAAAGTTTGGTGTGTGTAAAGTGGAGATTTATGGGAGAAAATACAAATTTTGAGAAAACGGCATTTTATAGATAAAGTGCTATACAAGAAACACGTTTTCTTTCCACAAGCCTGAAAAAACACTACAACTGCCATGACATAAAACATTAAAACAGTGTCTCCCCTGAAGTAAAGTGAACAAGCACCAAATGCGATTTTGACCTGCTTAATGAAACACTTAACTCGTTGAACCAAAGCATAACTGTTTCAAGTTACAATGCAACTGTGTTTGAACGAGAAATCTACAATGGTGTTATATTAAAATTAATTGTTTAATTGTATCTTTTTTTTGAGTGACGTAATTAAGAGCATCTGAATGAACGTGAGACAATAACTGCATGTTAATAGACAGATATTGAAACACACCTCCCAGTCCAGCACCGAGGCCTGCCACTGGGCGATCTTGTCAATGTTCTCCAGTCTTCGTTTGCGCTCGTTAATTTGCTGAGTGACGTTCCTCATGACAGCGAGCGCTGCTGCCACGTACCGGTAATCACTGCCAGAAAACACACCCACAGACTATAAGCATATATACATAAGCTAAATACATAAGCATATAACACACTTACAGACAAACACAGACTATTTGATTGCAGTGGTAACACGTTACAATAACATGCATTAATTAATGATTAACTAATGCACAGTTAATCATGAGTTAACCCATTTAATCACACATTTTTTTCCCAGATATGAAAATATCCAAATGATGTGTCATTAGTAACCCTTTGAAATAATCAATACTTTTTTTTGTGGAATAGTGTGTGAAAAATTGTTTTATGCTCTGTTGGATAACCGAAATCCCATATTTCTGCAGTCATAAATTTGTTATTTATCTTAGCTCAGCTATTTTAAACTGTTTGATCACATTCTAGGGTTATTATGCATAAAAACAACTTATGCAACATTGATAGGAACACTGAGATAAAAAACTCAACCCCCAAAAAAATCAATCATCAGCGCATTTAAAAAAACATATTGTTACTATTTTATATCAATGCTACGGGTATTGCAACATCATTATTGTTTTATAATGTAGTGCAATATTTTGTCATTGCAACATTTTAGTGCAATTTTCACTAATAACTGCAACTGGATTATATTGACTGTTATCCCAGCGGCCACTATTGAGACCATCGACATGTTTACTCACTCTATGACCACACCGAATACATGTGAATTCATATATTAGCACTAGACACATTAAATATAATGTGCACCACAAATCTTTATGTTAACACACTTTACTAGTCTTTCGTTTTGGAGCTTTAATGCACTCATCATCTGCTCTGGTCATGTGACAATTTGCACCAATCATGTGATTATGCACATATTTCATGAAGACATTGAATTCATTTATTTGATTGAAAAGAAGATGCATTGATAGTAAATAGTGACGAGGCTGTTAGTCTCTTAATGTTCTGCCTTAAATCTCCTTTTGTGTTCCGCTGAAGATAAAACTCACACAATTATGGTACAAAATATAATTATGGAAATGTATATTCTTGAGAAAGCTATCACTTTTAAATTGTAACATTGGGTTATATTGGTTGACAATTTATTTTTGGACATATATTTGTGAATGCATATGTTTTTCCATATTTGCTGAAAAAAGTTTTTTTATGGTCAATATTGTGAGCGGTGGGGATGATAAAATAAACTTTTATTAATAATTACTGCATCATCATCAGATTAAGTAATCAATTCATTGTCATTAGTGAAATGTGTCATAATGTATTAATTCCCTAATACCATGTTATATTAACTAACAGTGTAAATGCATGTGTTAATTAGCACAGCATGTCAAAGCCATGCATTTACACTTGCAGTTGTTTGCTTTAATTAATCATTAGCTAATAATTTGCAAAGATTTCATGATGTTATGACTTTACTTGTTGAGGCAGATAATCCATAAAGTTATGTGCCTCAACAAGTAAAGTCATAACATAATGATACCTTTGTAAATCATTAGCTAATGATTAATTAAAGCAGACAACTGAAGTTAGAGTACATAGCTTTGACAACTGTGGTAATTAACTTAGGAATTTACATCATTAGTAAATATTTGTTATTAGGGAACTAATACATTATGGCATATTTAACTATTAACTATTTATTTAGTACTTAATCTATGAATCATATTAGTTGCTGAAGTAGTAATCATTAATAAATGGTTAATTCTTCATGAGTTATACATTGACTCGTGATTATCTGTGCATTAATTAATGCATATTTGTGCACCAGTATTACTTTTTCGGTTACACTTTATTCTTGGGTCCTTGTTAATTATACATTTAAGTACTGAGTAATATTAATTAACTACATGTACATAGTATTTGGTTAGGGATTGATCTAGGGTCGCTTGCATGTAATTATGCATAATTCATTTTTAATATAATAGTAAATGCATGTAACGTGTAACAAGGACACCTTTAAACAAAGTGTTACCATATTTTCACTATTAGGACATGAGACTGTAAGTAAATTAACTTATTGGCAAAGTTTGTATTGTTTTTTTTTGCCAAAAATGCACAATGATTTGTTTAGAGGAATATGATGGGTGGAGGTTTTGCTGCTATTAAGTTATTTACGTGCAAGGGTTCACTTACTTCAATATATGCAATAATAAAACATGTAAAACGTAGAAGCGTGTCTGTGTCATTAGTGTAGTCAGATTGCCTTTGTCTTTAATTGTGAGTCAAATTTAGAGAACATTTTATAAGTAATTAATACTGAAATCGAATTATTTTAAAAGGGTTCACAAACTTAGTATCACCATTGTTTATATACATATATATATTAGTGGTGGGCCGTTATCGGCGTTAACGTGCTGCGTTAACGTGAGACTCTTATCGGGCGCTAAAAAAAATATTGCCGTTAATCTATTCTCAAAGTTGGGTTGGGAGCTGGGTCTATACTACGCAAGCTATGATGACTTTCACCCTGATATTTTAGCGCGGATGTATACCTAGCCGAATTGCACTGTAGGGGGCGAGAACGAGTCTTCGAACTAGAGGCTCGCAGTCCGTGATGGACAGATTGTTAACGGCTGGTCTGTGTGGTAATACAATCGGGCAGGACATCCAAACGCTCACCTATCATTCATCAACCTCAAATATGGCTTTTCATCTGAAAGATGTATGTAGTAGCAACTTTACATGGCCGCTCAATATGATGTTAACCTAGAGAAATGCGCTATTGAAGTGTTTGTGTGGAAGCGCGTTTGCTGCAGGACAGGCTCGGTGCGCTCACTTGCTCTTAAAATCTCCGTCATTTTGGTCATACAGATAAAAGTAGCCTAATACATCTTTCAAATCTGTAAAGAGTACGCTTATTTGTGTGCACTCAGAATAACAACGAAACGTTGCGCTTTTAAGCAAACAGGATGCGCTTTTAGGTCTCATGTGAACTTGAACGAGAAACTTAGAAACTCCGATGAAAAATATATTCTCTATAGAGAGTGAAATGTCTAAAAAAAAAAATAGAAGACGTGTGTGTTAGCATGGATGATTTACATGAAATTTAATCTGTGCAACACTGTGCATAAGATGGCTTTCAGTTCAATATAATAACAAAAAACGACATTTTGGGCTTACTTACTTTTAGTCATTATTTGGGTAGCACACATATTCTGAATGCCTTCGGCAGAATTCAAATGAGCCATTTTAATCTAGATTAATCTAGATTAATTCCAAGATTACAGTGAGATTAATCTAGATTACAAAAATTTATCTATGCCCACCTCTAATATATATATATATATGTGACTCTGAAGCACGAAACCAGTCATAAGGGTTCATTTTATGAAATTGAGATTTATGCATCATCTGAAAGCTGAATACATAATATTTCCATTGATGTATGGTTCGGACAAAAACATCTGAATATTGAGAAAATCATCTTTAAAGTTGTTCAAATGAAGTTCACAGCAATGCATAATACTAATCAAAAATGAAGTTTTGATATTTTTATGGTAGAAACTAAATCCTAAATATCTTCATGGAACATGATCTTAATATCCTAATGATTTTTGTTATAAAATAAAAATGTATAATTTTGACCCATGCAATGGCTATTGCTACAAATATAGTCCAGCCCACTATCCCAGGGACTTCAGACTGTTTTGTGCTCCAGGGTCACACAATATAGTGTATATAGTCGTATATCTCCCTGGCTACAGATATCTATTTGTTTGAATCATGTTTCTGTAGCGTTCTGTTTTGGCCTATGCATCAGCTTCAGATCTCCAGACAGTGTTTTCTGTGGTTTTTGCACACATATGTGTGTGTGTGTGTGTGTGTGTGTGTGTGTGTGTGTGTGTGTGGTCCTGTGATGTGTACTTGAGCAGCTCGGCCAGCTGTAGTGGATACTTGCAGATCTTCTGCACCGGGGTGAGGAGGAAGCCGTCGATGGCGATGTCGATCATCTGCTGGAGCAGGCGACAAGCCTCGAAGAAGTGCTGATAGCGGCCGTCCTTCATCAGCTTGGAGAGCTCCATGCACGCATCCAGGTGGTTGTTACAGTATTCTGAATAGATCCAGAAACCATCTTGCTGTGTGGCAGACGGTCAGAACTTCATCAAACAAATGCGTTTCAAGGATTAATCAGTTTAAACGTTTGAATAGCTGATACTCATCAATACACAACCATTATAGACTGCAGGTGCAGATACAATTGGCTACTATATGTGACCCTGGAGTCATAAGCAGCGCAGGTATATTTGTAGCAATAGCCAACAATACATTGTATGGGTCAAAATTATAATTTTTTTGTTATGCCAAAAATCATTAGGATATTAATATCATGTTTTATGAAGATATTTTGTAAATTTTCTACCGTAAATATATAAAAACTTAATGTTTGATTAGAAATATGCATTGCTGAGAACTTCATTTGAACAACTTTAAAGATGATTTTCTCAATATTTAGATTTTTTTGCACCCTCAGATTCCAGATTTACAAATATTGTCCAAACCATACATCAATGGAAATATTATTTACTCAGCTTTCAGATGATGCATAAATATAAATAAAAGAAAAATGGATCCTTATGACTGGTTTTGTGCTCAGGGTCATACAAAAAAACATTATAGAGTGTCATGAAATGTTCTAGATTTATTATGACCGTGCAGCTAAAATTGGCTATAATATGAAATAAGAAGTTTTTACCTAGCCATAAGGCAATGTACTCACATGTTCCAGAAAACATGGTCCGATTTCACTAAGATGCGGCTCCTCGATGTTGTACTGTTTCTCCAAGTCCCGCACAAATCCCATTTGAAATCTATAGATGTCCTCGATGTTTCCAAAAATCACTTTCAACTGGTCGTCACTGAACATGTCAATCCTCTTTCGACACTGCCTGAAGTATCCCTGCAGACAGAAACACCTTCGGTTCAGTCACGAACGTAATCTTTGATTCCACTAACCGATCAACCTTCAAAGAGTTCATGAAGACATTGCAAAAGAGCTCCTTGAGTGATTTAATCCAAGTCTTCTGAAGAGACATGGTCACTTTATATGATGCACTGATTTTATTTAGGCTTCACATAAACACTGATCAACGTACACACAGAGCTCATCAAACATGCTGTGGGATTACAAATTGTATTTAAATGTTTAATTTAGATTCTTATTATTCACTTCCTGAATAAGATTGTCTAGCCATGAGATTGCTTCCTGACCATTGAGCGTGAGATACAGCTGTGCCTTTGTCTCTATGATAATGTTAAGTTAAATGAGTCAGACCACTGAGGCTCACTGCAAATGGCTTTGGGATCCCCTGGCCCAGATGTGGATTCGTTAGGTTGATTGGATTAGTGTCTATGCATTTGAATAAATGAAGTTTAGACACGTAGTTTTTAAACTAAGTTCGGGAGGAGCACGTCAGATACTCAGGCTAATTAGCACAGGTGGTACACAATCTAGGTAATCAGCCTTGACATAAAGGTGTACAGCTGACTTACCTCCATCTAGTCGACGGTTAAGCAGCATCCCTCCACCACCCCTTCTCCACCAATATCACTAGAATTCTAATCACACGGGGGTTCACTGTTCTCAGGGCCATTCCCGGCTAGGAGCCCTCCCCAGGACAGCACGCCTCAACGTTACCATACACGCCAAATCGCATTCGTTATCGTGCTAGTAGATGTAAGTGTGAAATCGTGAACTATAATGTTGCCACGGAAAGTTTTCCACCTCCAAAAGTCCCTCCTCCAAAAATACCTATAAGACACCCTGTAAATTACTTGAGATTGAGATTTCGATGACTACAGATACCAACAGCTTGTGTACTCAATAAAAGAATCCTGCTGACGATCCAATCCGAAGTCTCCTGGTCTTCTCTTCTGAGTTTTCTACACTTTAGAAGAACCAAGTTCACAACAAAACGTGCTTAACGTGAGAACCAACGGGGTTTATTTTGCATGCCGAAAAGTTACAGTTTGTTTACTATATCTTTCATACATTTTTATATATGAATTAAAAGCCTTAAGTAAATCTGTTCATCATATATAAAACTACCATGTAGCTAGATTCATAGGGATTTCTTAATCGGAGCGTCTATTTACTCTAAGTGCAAATGGCCCGCCTTGTTGGCAGAGTTCGAATCCACCCTCCCTTTTCAAATCTCATATCGCATGGGAAAGGCATTTATTTTCAATAAAAATGAAGGAAATAATCTAAAAGTTGAAAATAAAAGTATCGGGTAGGTGTAAGGAGGGCTTCATTGTACCAATGAAGATGGCATCCATTTAATAATTTGAATTAAAATGATAATTTACACTCGATACGTTATTATTGCTTACTGTTTTATAATGTACTACAATACTGAGGGGCAGATAATTGCCACTATTTGCAAAAAGAGGTGTACATAGCAGAATATCTTGCTATTTTAACAGGGTAAATAGCATCTATAACTAGCCTATTTGCACTTAGTATAAATAGCATATCGTTTAAAAAAATGCAAATAACCACTGCTTTTTTTAATGAACTTTTTGAAATGTCAACATTTTGGGTGAAAGGTCTTTCAGTGGAGGGACAGAAATCTCTCAGGTTTCATAAAAAATATCTTCATTTGTGTACTGAAGACGCAAGACCTATGGGTTTGAAACGTTTCTGTAATCTCTCCCAGGCACTAAGCAATCGCACTCATCCGATGCTGTACCTCACAGATGTCCTTCAGGTGCTTGATGTAGTGGCGCTCAGTGCTCATGATCTCGTTGATGACGTTGGCCCTCATCTGGTCTCGGTTCTGCAGCGGTTGGCCGATGCACAGACAGCCGTTGCTGGGGTCGGTGTGTCCGTTCTGCACCTCGCTGGCACCCTCAGTTGATTCTGTGCCCGCATGTTCCTGGTTAACCCACAGCTAACAGCAAAGAAACAAAGGCAGAGAGACACATTACATCTCCACGCTGAGAGATTTGCAAAGGGGAACAGGTTTGAGACTTAACTCTCACTGGGGTGAGCTGACAAAAAGTTGTTTTTACTGGGAAGTCCATGCATTTAAAGCTTCCTAAGTTACAAAAATACCAATTAATTTCTTCCACCATCTTTCTTTAACCATTTTTGACTTGTTTTGACATGTCTTTTTCCAAACGAATGACGAGGTGCAGTCTTGCTCTCATGGCCTTGGTAATAAGTCAAAAAAATCTCCCTTTGGTGTGGGTTTCAGGTTATGGTTTCAAACAAGAATGGATTGTGCTGCAAGATGGCACAGAGTATATTAAAATAAGGTGGGCTTAACTACTATGTACTAAATTATTACTTTGATACAATACACTTATTGTGTGCATACATGCTTTTACCTTGTACTTATATTTTAAAAATACCTGCATGTAATTAATTTCTGTAATTATATTTATAATTACACTGTTGACCATCCCTTACACCTTAACCCACCATTAAACCTACCAAACCTGTCCCTAACCTACCATATCCACCTCAATAACAGTAAAAGTGTTTTAAATACAATATAAACGTAAGTACATTATACTTATTTTTGATGTAAGTATAGTAACGTCACCTAATATAAAGTGGGGTTGAAGATGCTTCTGAAGTGGCATATTTGTAGACTTTTCATGTTTTAATGGGGACAGAAATCTATTTACATAGGAATCTCAATGTTGGGAAACTATGAATCATTACAATCTTGAATGTTACATTATGAGATAAGGTCTTCTGGTACCAGTACCAGTATATTTAGCATTTTTGTGCATCTCATGCTTTTTCAATTTTGTTTTTAAATGAACTGAGGAAATAGAAACAACATGCATTTTTTAAAGTAACTTTGATATTATTATAATTCAAAAATAAATTCAAAAAGTA
Organism: Gymnocypris eckloni scoliostomus; assembly: GCA_027564155.1. Lineage (NCBI taxonomy): Eukaryota > Metazoa > Chordata > Actinopteri > Cypriniformes > Cyprinidae > Gymnocypris > Gymnocypris eckloni. The sequence goes on from CM050426.1 coordinate 2,720,939, forward strand.
CCGTGGTACTTTATTTGTTAGTTCAAATAAGTAACAAAAAATACACTATGAAACTTGTATTGTGTTGTGCTTTCATTTATGTTCGTTAGGAAAACATGTTTTTGGTGTAAAATAAAAAAAATTAAGTTGTTTTAAATGTATGGTGGAGATTTGTTCATTTTTTTTTATTGATTTCTGATGTGTGTTTGTGTCTTGAGGGGTCTAGTCTTGGTCTGGGCTTGGAGGGTCTGGTCTTAACTCAAGTGAGGGCATAAAAGTTCACTCTCTGTAATTCTCCATTCATAAGTCACCATTGGATTTCAACTCTTCCCCATCAGGGACATTTGCTTGAGCATCAAATCCCAAGTTCCTTGACCAAAAGACAACTTAAACCTTGTGCCTGTGTTATTGGCAGCTGCATACATTTTGGCACAGGTGTGTATTTTTATTGAAATTGTACTATTTCACTTCCATTTCCTTTAATAAATCTATTCTGCGCAAGGTACAATTTTTTTTTCCTCTTAGGGCCTTTTGGACAAAAACTTCCCCATTGAAACCCATTAAAACTGCTATTTTTAATTGCAGTGCTGTTTAACTATACAATTATGCAATTTTGGTTAATAGGCTTTCATTTTACTATATTTTACCAGATGGTGCCATTATTTCAGGTTTGGTCTATAAAGCAAATACTTGCTTTATTCCCGTTTTCTGCTTCTGCATATTATAGAGCCAACTGGATAAATAATGCAGCTATAATTGTGTATGTGTGTTGGTATTGATTTATTGTGTGTGTGTGTGTGTGTTCATGTTTCTTGACAGAGAAAAACTCACAAATCCAAGCACTGTGTGCACCAGCGGAGTTTTGCTGGCATCTAATTTATGCTGCGCCAAAACAAGCTAATTTTTTTAGATATCAACCTCAAATTTGGAACACAACTTGTTTAGATTTATGGCTTTGATTTTCTAGCAGGTTTAGACTTCAACATGTTTCATAAAATATATATTTTATATAACATATTGTTCATAAATAATTTTCATAAACTTAAACATGTATATGTTTTTTTGGTGTTACTTTTTTTACTTTAACAATAATCTGCCATGGGTCTTCTTTAAAATGACACCAAACTTAACTCCCAATCTTCACATTTTTGTGAACTGATGTTTTTTTGACATGGAGATTTTTGTCCACTATGGACCTATGTGTATCTTTTTTTGAATTGACGCCCAATGGTTAACAAAGACCAACAGCTTTGAAATTTAATCTATAATTATTACACTCACTCATTGCCAATTCAAATCTAGGCATCTAACAGAGATGCAAACACAAAATGCGATGCTGCCTGATGAAAATGAGAAGATGGTTCTGAATGCAAAGCAGATACTACAGTACTACTAACATCTATTTCAACATTCCGAGGCTGTTACAAAACGCATCCAAAAACATATCAGATGCTCATCTATTTGAAAAGCTATGACGCGCACTAGGAGCGTGATTTCAGTTGAATACTTTGTGAGACGGCTGTGTTGACAAAATCAGCAGCACTTGATGAGATTTGAGCAGCTGGGGACGCACCTTTGCTGTTGTGTTATGGAACCTTGGAGTTGCTATAGGGTTGATATAGAAAACTGGTTTTGTGTAAGGTTGAGGAGGGTGGGGATCAACCTTTGGAAAGAATGACAGAAATACACTTGGTTTTAATTTACTCTCGCTGTGGAAGAATAGAAATGGAACAGTGAGATGGAAGAGGCTTGGCAACACTGATTCAACGCTCGGACGCATCTAATCCGTGTCCTTTTCTTCACTTCAGACCTTGAGCTGCATCACAATTCAATAACAATCTAGGACATTGGTCTCAAACTCATTCCTCGAGGGCCACAGCTCGGCAGTGTTTAGCTCCAACCCCAATCAAACACACCTGATCCAGATAATCAAGCTCTTCAGGATCACTAGAAACTTCCACTCACATATCTAAACTCTACAGAGCTGTGGCACTCCAGGAATTGAGTTTGAGACCACTGATCTAGGAGCTTATCCTATGAGATGAGAGTTGATCAAAGACGTACCCTCACAAAGCTGGCGGGGAACCAGCCCTCTTCGTCATCCATCTGACCCCACCACCAGTCTTTATTGGAGGTGTCCAGGACCTTGATGACATCTCCAGCCTTGAAGGCCAGCTCCCTCTCGGCCATCGTCACGTGATCCCATACCGCCTCGGCGCTGACCACTGAACCGCCGCTGATCAGCTGCAGAACAATACAGTGAGTCTGATGGAGAAACGTCATTCTTTAACACACACTTCCCCGTTTGCTATTGGTCAGAAAACATTCGTGCCTCATGCTGGCAAAATGAGTCGGAGTGAGCCAATTTTATGAACAAATGTTATTGTTATATCACATGACTTGTTGGAATCGGACAGAAATGACTGAGCTACAGCCGTTTGAAAGCGACAGAGTTAAAGAGAAAAATTGAGTTAAAGTTTTCTGAAGAATCCAAAGCAAAATCACAGAGCAATAGGATGCAATGATTGTTGAAAATCGATTAAAATGTGTGACGATTCAAATCGGTTGAGATGCCAAAAATAAGAACTAGGAGTTTATATAAATGCATCTCTGAGGGGAGCTGACTGTCTTTAGAAAAGTTTAGATAGTATTTTCTTTTTTCTTGCCTCTGAACGATGCATATTAATATTAAGCGCAGCTCTGCTTTGTTTACAGCGGTAACCAAGGAAACACTGTATCATTGCTGTTTCCAAAGCACTCTGTTTACAGCGGTAACCAAGGAAACACTATATCATTGCTGTTCATAAGTGATTTATTTACAGCGGTAACCAAGGAAACGCTGTATCATTGCTGTTCATAAGCGATTTGTTTACAACGGCAACCCAGGAAATACTCTATCATTGCTGTTCATAAGCAATTTGTTTACAGCGGTAACCAAGGAAACACTGTATCATTGCTGTTCATAAGCGATTTGTTTACAGCGGTAACCCAGGAAACACTCAATCATTGCTGTTCATAAGTGATTTGTTTACAACGGTAACCCAGGAAATACTCTATCATTGCTGTTCATAAGCAATTTGTTTACAGCGGTAACCAAGGAAACACTGTATCATTGCTGTTCATTAGCTATTTGTTTACAGTGCTAACCAAGGAAACACTGTATCATTGCTGTTCATTAGCTATTTGTTTACAGTGCTAACCAAGGAAACACTGTATAATTGCTGTTCATAAGTGCTCTGTTTACAGCGGTAACCAAGGAAACACTGTAATCATTGCTTTTCATAAGAGCTCTGCTTACAGTGGTAACCAAGGAAACACTTTCATTGGAGTTGTGCCTTCAATGAGGAGTGAGTGCTCATAACAGGCTTGCACTTTCAGACTTTTGTGTTGCCGCAGCCATTTCCCTGTGCGTTTCAGCACCAGGAGAGACTAAATTCCTAAAAGAACATGCACAGATCCTGCGTCTTTTTCAAGATTTCATTCAGTCCGTGTGCTACTAGATGCGGTCGCTACCTGGCCCCTGGTGATGGTCATGATTACTGCCTCACGTGTTTGGGCCTCGCACACGCTGAGGTGGCACTCTTGTATGGTTCATGTTCTCACTGCGGGAACATAATCATCTCAGTGTTAAGTTCGAGACTCCAGTATCTTGAGGAGACTGGAGCCCCTTCGTATATTTCCCAATCTAGTTATTTTCTGGGCCAGCTCAGAAGAAGCCTACTTCAGTTAATAACCTAGGTGACCTGAGGGGGACAGTGAGGAATACCCCGCCGACTCAATCTCCTCAGGCTCCTCACTCCTCCATAACACTGCAACCAGTGGAGCTTCCAAGAGGGCATGCTGATCCGCCTCGTGCGGTACCAGTCGTCACTTTTGGGGCTCCCCCGGAGGACCAGATGTCAATCACTACGTCGGAGGGTGAGTGTATGTCTTCCGGGGATGAATATTTGGCTGCGCTGCCCCCTTCGGGTGTGGCAACGCTGCCCTAGTCCAACCCAGAGATGGGTGCTATGTTTTCTCGGACCACCGCGAGCATCAGCCTCGAGTGGATCCCTCCACCTTGTGCTGAACCCTCGCGGCTGGACGATTGGTTTCTTGGGGTGGCCCGTGCTGGTTCTCAGCGCTCCGCTCCAGTGCCTTTCTTTCCGGAAGTGCATGAAGAAGTGACTTGGGGAAGTGACATGGATGGCACCTTTTTGTGGTCTGGTCCTTCTTCCTCCCTCACTACCCTCGATGGCGGGGCGGCTAAGGGGTACATGGAGCTCCCCCCCAGTGGAGCGGTCTGTGATGATGCAACTGTGTCCCAGGACCGATACCTCTTGGCGGGGTAATCCGCGTCTCCCCTCCCGAGCGTGTAAGTTCTTGTCCTCTCTGGCGGACGGCTTACACAGCTTGTGCAGACTCCTGCAGGTCTACCAGGCCAAAGCACTCAAGGAACTGCACAAGGGTAGTTACGACCCAGGGGTTATGCAGGAACTGCGTACAGCGATGGACCTCGCCCTACGGGCAACGAAAGTTACTACACGCTCCCTGGGTCGGGCGATGTCCACCTTAGTTGTCCAGGAGCGCCACCTATGGCTGAACCTGGCAGATATGCGTGAGCCTGACAAAGTTCGGTTCCTCAATGCCCCTATCTGTCAGGCTGGCCTCTTTGGCGACGCCATTGAGAACTACCCACAGTCCTCACATTTTCACTAAAAGAGCAATTTCCTATATCTCTGGGTCACAAGAGGGCGTGGTTGGTGGCGTGCGACATGTTGCAAACACCTTGCCACCCCCTTCCCCCTCTCTCCTCGCCAGCAGTCAGTGGTGTGTGGTTCGAGGATGCCACCAGGCCTTCTCTCACTCCCTCTGCCCCACCCAGGTACCAGGTTAGTGTTGCGCAGCTCATGCAGACTCCACTTCGGGCCGCCTCAGCGCCTCCCGAGTTGAGTCCCTGTGTTCCACCTCACTGCCCCACCCCGGGTATGTCTATCGTTCCGTTGGTCCTGCTTGCGCGGTGTCTAGGAGCCTGGCTAGCTTTCCCCAGCCCATCTCGCTAGCTCATCCGCACCATCAGACTCGGCTATGCGATTCAGTTCGCCCGGCATCCCCCCCAGGGGAATCCACTTCACCTCTGTGCGAAGCAGCGATGCCCCTGTCTTATGGGAAGAGATCGAAGTCCTCCTGGCGAAGGAGGCGGTCGAGCCGGTCCCTCCAGCCGACATGAAGGCAGGGTTTTACAGCCCCACTCTCACAACAACCTGCACTTCCGGGAAAGTGGCGACTCCATCCCCACGTAGTCCAGCTGATTTGGGGTCTCTTCAAAGCCACACAGGTAGACCTGTTTGCCTCTTCGGACTCAACCCATTGCCAGCTGTTTTATTCCCTGACCGAGGGCACTCTCTGCACGGATGCACTGGCGCACAGCTGGCACCAGGGCCTTCGCAAATATGCGTTTCCCCCAGTGAGCCTTCTGGCACAGACCCTGTGCAAAGTCAGGGAGGACGAGGAGCAGGTCCAGTTAGTTGCGCCATACTGGCCCAGCCGGACTTGGTTCTCGGAACTCATGCTCCTCATGACAGCCCCTCCTTGGCCCATTCCTTTGAGGAAGGACCTGCTTTCTCAGAGACGGGGCTCCCTTTGGCACTCGCATCCAGACCTCTGGAAGCTTCAAGTCTGGTCCCTAGTTGGGACGCAGAGGGAACGGAGACGTACGTCCCGTCGCCACAGTCGCTGTACCTCCGCTGTACGGCCGAGTCACTAGCTCGGCTCCTCAGCGGAAAAGCAAATATGTGACGCACCTGCTGCTCATTAAATACTCGTGCTGTAGCGCAGAGCAGCTGTTGCAATTATCGCATGCCAATGTGCATTGACTTGTTTTTCTTACACTCGAAGTAGATTGGTCTCCCAAAGTGATCCCCAATTCGTCGGTCAGTTCCGACGTACGTCTCCGTTCCCTCCTTCAGGGAACGAGGGTTACATACGTAACCGAGACAATTTTCCCCAACCGTGTAAGACAAAACAAATTATATTTGTGTGAATCTCGCCAAGACATATTTCGCAATAATGCACTTTACAGGGAGACATACGCTTTGCAAATGTCAGTTAGCACGATCATTTTGTTTTCATCAGCATGGGTTTAAAAATGATATTCACTGGTTTTGACTCAAGTCATTGATAATTCGATATACAGTAAATATTCATAAAGCTGGAATGCTGCAACAATACAGCTTGAGAAGCAGAAGCAGCAGAGAAAGAGATACTCCTCTTGGAAAATGTACAAATAAAGATAATTTTAGATCTTTAATTACTATTTGGAGCATTGGGATCACTAAAACCTCAAATTCAACCAAAACTGACATTTTTCCACTTCTTTTGTCTGTAGCTCAAAATTAGACCATGCACATTCACACTCATTTTACCAGCACGGCTCACAAAGGACTGCATATGCTGGCTCAACACAGGCACTGTTCAAGATGCTCATCCTTTGAAAGAGAGTCAGTGTTCATCTTTAAATATTTCTGCAGTCTGCACATAAAGCTGTAAAAGGAGAAATAATTTCCTATACCATCGATCACCTTTAATAAGCCCATTAATCTCAATTCTGATCTTGCATTGAAAGAAAAGAAGAGCAAAAATATTACCTACTGTAGGGCTACAAGTTTTTCACCCTCAAGGTACACCTCTGTGCCTTATCTACCCTACAGAGATTATTATAGTCCCACATTACCTTACAGCTGCCTTATGCAGGATTTTAAATTACTGTTTGTTACGCTGGGGTCAAACGTAGCCCCTCCTTGTGGGCAGACTCAATGCTGCCTGAAGCCACGCCCCTTGGTCCTGACGTGATATTAGTTGTCAGAACACAAACAGCAAAGCATCACATGAGACAGCAACTACTTGCTGGACAATGAGCGATAGTGTTCTGCAAATCTTCAAATATTGTGTTTATCATACATAAATACTCACTTTTGTGGCCACGGTTTAGACATTAATGGCTGTGTGTTGAGTTATTTTCAGGGGACAGCAAATTTACACTGTTATACAAGCTGTACACTCTCTACTTTACATTGTAGCAAAGTGTAATTTCATCAGTGTTGTCACATGAAAAGATATAATACTTCAGTGAGATACTGTATATAATATGTATATAATCAGTAAGCTATTTTAGAAAGGAAAATTTAAAAGATGAAAAAGAGAAATTAGGGAAAATCTATGAATTATGAATAATGTATTGCTATTGTGTGAATAACATGTAATCCAAAAAAGTAACTGTAGTCTGAAATTTAACTTACTCTAATTACAAGTACTTCATTTTTGGAAGCTGATAACGTAATCCAGATCACATGTAATCAGATACTACTCAGCTCTGCGCATGAAATGTAGTGTGACCAGCCCTTAAGACTCACTTACTACTTTCACCATCTCATCAAACCATTTCCAAGTGTTTTTTTTTTTACTCGTATAGTGTAGTGCTTCTGTTTTTCAGAAAATGAAAGCCAAAGGTGGCCGTGGCATCAGAAAAACTAAAACTGGCATGGGAATTAGACCTCCATTTGGAGTCTGTCAATATCTGTTTAACACAGATTGCTCGGATTGCTTTCCTAAATCGAGGCACTCGTGTGATACGTGACCCTGGAGCACAAAAGCAGTCATAAGCAGCACAGGTATAATGGTAGCAATAGACAACAATACATTGTAGGGGTTAAAATTATAAATTTTTCTTTTATGCCAAAAATCATTAGGATATTAAGATAAATGTACTACCGTAAATATATCAAAACTTAATTATTGATTAACAATATGCATTGCTAAGAACTTCATTTGAACAACTTTAAAGGAGATTTTCTCAATATTTCGTTTTTTGCACCCTCATATATTCAAATAATCATATCTCAGCCAAACACTGTCCTATCATAACAAACCATACATCAATGGAAATGTATTTATCCAGCTTTCAGATGATGCATAAATCTCAATATCGAAAAATGTACGCTTATGACTGGTTTTGTGCTCCAGGGTCACATATAAGGTTGCCATGATTTTCAGAAACTAAGACATGTTCCTGGATCAACACCGTTGACCTAACCCTCACCCCATCCCTAAAGCTAACCCTACCAATCATCTATCCCTAAATTCAGAGGGAAATGATAGTTGAATAGGGTGCAGAAGCATCTATCTCTGGTTGTAAGGCTAAAACTGACCTGTAAACATGTAAACTTGTCTCTCAATTCTGATTGGCTGCTTGGAATGTTGTTGCAGGATCAACATGGATATTGGTCCAGGAATATTTTGCACTTGGTGAGATCACGGTCACCTGTGATATAATCAGTTCAACACTAAGCAAGAGGCTTCCTGATTGGCTGTTTGTGCAGTTTATGCTCCTCTGAGAGCGTCGTCTTCAGCATGCGTGTCAGAGTGCTTGTCTCTGAACTCTCCAACTGCAAACACATAAGCTTTCTCTAGACTGAGACTACAGACATCACATGCTGAAGACCCCATGGATACCACTAATAGACCGGTATCGTGTAGATGTCACAGTTACATCACTCGCATGAATGTGGTGGCAGAAACACCCGGGAACAAGTGGAGGGAAACGGGGAAATCCACAGAATAAGAGATACAATGTATCGTTTGGATGTCAGAATCGGAATGCTCATCATTTTTATAGAATGCTGTCGTCAAAAATGCCGTTTGAAGCTAAACGCAGAACAGAGTGAATGAAACCTGCATTTAAAGCATACATTTGATTTAAATAATTGGTCTCCATAATATTCATATATGCAGCTCATAGGGAGCATATTATATTTGCCCTACAGTTACAGCATGGAATACTGTTTAAATCTATAACATTTTGCATTGACCTATTTTGTCTCACAATTCTTTTTTTCTCGTAAATGCAACTTTATATCTCATATTTCAGACTTTACATAACTCCACAATAGCGCGTCTGTCCATTCTGAGGGGGAGGAGGGGCAGAATTGTGAGATATAAACTCAAAAGAGAGAACGACGAGTTGATTTTTCTTATCAGAATTGTGAGATATAATCTCAGAGTTTTGAGAATAAAGTCAGAATTTTTCAATATAAACTAAAATGTATTCCATGGTTTGATTTTCTGCCACCAGATAGGCTCCGCCCACACAAAAATTTACTTCATCACTGTTTGCAAACACCAGATTGGTCTATACATAACTACAATACGATCAGAAACACACCTTTGCTTCATATTTTGAGAAGTCTACATATCATTTTCTGGATGATTAGTGGCAAGAAATATCCTCTCGAGCACCTCTGTGAATGTAAATCATTAAAAATTATTGCACAGATCATTATATTATCGTCTCTCATTATACAGACTCCTAGGGTTCTGTGAACGTAATGTAATTATCGTTACATAATCGACCCCTCGTGTTTCTGCATACCGTACGCCCGCATTCGACTTGACAGCAAGTGCGTATGAAAACACAAAGATGTGAAAACTCACACGTCACATGTCCTCTATCACATCAATGTCAGATTCACTGGACTTTCTTATCTTTTCAGAAGAGATGTGCCTTGTTATTAACACTAAAGTGGACTTCTAAAGGGACACAATGCTTTAACATTCACTTAGGATGAAAATAAGGACTGTAGGGGCAACATGGGTATAAATTAACTTTAGATATTACGTAACATGCATGAGTCTTGAGAGCGAGGGCTTACACACGCAAAAACACCTGAAACATGACGTGCCTTCAGATGCATAAGACTGAGAATCAACCATCCAGACTCCAAATAAACCCGAGCACAGTTTGGAAACCAGCTGCTATGACTCTGATCTCAAGCTTTTCTCAGTGACGACGTAGAATTAGGCATATCTTCAACACCATGTGATCAAACACATCATATCAATTAATTTACCTTTCTCTAAATACAGAATGACATCCGAGGCATCATCTTACATTTCGGAAGGACTCAGATCTAAATATGCATTGCATTTTGTATAGATAGACACACCAGATGCATGGTATTTTGTATAATTTTAAATTCATAAACTGTTCATACATATCTTAGCAGACGGGTTTGATTGCAATTGTTGTGTCTTTTTGTGATATTTTATGCATTCAGAGCCTTGGCCATGAATATTAATACACACACATATGCATTCAAAACATGAAATACAAATCAGCTTATATAATGCAGCTGCACTGAAAGACGACGGCGGAGAACACACACGCGCGCACGCACTTGGAAATGTAAGTGTGACATATTTTACCATATCGGCCGCAGTAAAGCGCAGAATCACAGATACGAACAGCCTCGGGTGTTCACAGATGTGTGTCAGTCATGCCGAGGAGCTTCAGCTGGAGCCCATGAAGATGATGAGAATCATGTTGACCAGCAGCAGAATGGCGATAACAGTGAACACCGCCACCGTCTGCACGTCCAAGGTCATGCTGCAGTACTGCTGCCAAACCACAGGTATCAATGCATGCTGCGCAGATGTGTGTAGAGATCGACACCCCGGCTGCGTCTCAAACCCTAGCGAGCTGCATACCTAGGACTGAGCCGCCGCGCGCACCTGGGATGCCCGGTGAGGCTGTGTTGCTAGGCAACTCGCTGGTTGAGATACAGCGCCGTAAGACAAGACACGCATACATATGCCTCATCTTCACCAGAAGAGCGCGAGGAGACTCGCTATTCCACTGCGCAGCTGCGTGATGCGTTCATCCCTCAGCATGGAAACACTGTCATTAACCAAGTTTCCATACAGCATTTGCGCTGTCCTCCAGCCTGTTTCCATGCAACTGGTGTTTGTTTTTTTAATATACATTTGTTTTATTGCAGGTAACGTTAAAATAATAACAATACAAAATATAAACAAATACGACCAAATAAAAAGCATAGCTCTCCAACTGGTGCCTTACCGATAATGTAGTGTGCGTGATGACGTCATCCCTAAAAAACGAATTGTTTTGGTGTGTAGCAAAACATTTAAAATTGCCCTTGAGCTGTTTCCATCCATCATTTATCCTATTGCGTAAATTATAGGTGGATAGTAGCCTGTTCTTCATCCATCTGAATCAAAACAGCCTATTTTAAATTGTATAGGCCTACATAAAATTATTTTTATTAAGTGTCATGAGTTTTATTTTTGTTTGTTTACTTTGCTATAGACTATTAGATGGATAGGCTACTTAATCAAGCAATAATAATAAACGGGTGCAGTTGTATTATTATAATTTTTCTGATTAACGTTTAGCGGTGCGGCGCTAGGGGTGGGCTAAGAGGGCCGAAGCCCCGGATGTTTTTATTACCATGCCCTGTACGCATCATCATCACTGAGTTTTCATGCGCATTAAAATCATGAACCACATTTTACTCCCGTCAGGAACCGCCCACTGAAGCTTGTACTTCTGACTGACAAGTAAACTGGCCAACCATCGATAATTAAGAAGTAATAGCAGGTCTAGTCATCTGTCAAATTAGATGAGCCCTGTCACTTTGAAGCAACACAAAGCCTATATATAGGCTATTTATTATAGTATTATATTATATACATACACTGTCTTTCTAGGAGACATGCATTTAGAGGGATTATATGTTGTGTTAGCATGGTCTGTGGCAGACTTTTTTTCATGTCAGGGCAACAATTCGATAAAAAAGAAGTACATTTTAAGTGGCTTAAATTGTAATATTGTCTGTTGCTCTATTTCACTAACAACAATGTTTACAAACAAAGCGTAACAAAAACCCACTATTTGTTTGAGCGTTTATCAGCTCCGTGACACACAAAAAGTATATTTCAATCATTTATTTCTATATTCCACTTTTAAATTTAAAACATAAATCTCATAAAATTATTTATGCAATAAGGTATGTGCGGTCTAAATGTATTTACAAGTGCTAAAAAATAAGTGTATAGAGGCTGTATAATAGAGCCCTGAATGTTTAATCATACTTCTATAATTTATATTATACTTTACATTTGAATTATATAGCTTTAAAAAAAATAAAAGCACTTAGGTAAAGTATAATTTAAACATATATTGCTATATTTGTAAGTGTCTCCCATGTATTCTGACACATATTTGAATGTCTTTGGGTCAAATATCGGCCGAATATTATTTTTGGTTATTTTATTTCTCCTAACCGATGGTGGTTAAGCCATATTAACTGTTAACCGACAAGATTATGTTTTAATACCCATTTAAATTTTTGTATACCCATTAAAATGACCTAACTGTGTCTTCCAGGGATTAACGCAACAAGCAGCGTAAACAACATGCACACATGACGCGCCTGAAGCGCTTGTGCAAACTGAGAAAAACATCAGCTATTAGGATATATAATATTAGCCTCTAATGCTAAATATATGTTTCTAAATAATTAATGAATTAACAAAACGAAATAAAAAAACACTGTGCAACAATTAGCAGCCAATATGCAGAATTTCGGTTGAATTGTGTGATGCGCTTTATTTATGTTTCCTTTATTTTACAAAAGCACGTTTTCTTTTGATTGTGAATGGGGTCACGCTGAAACTGAACAGTGCACTGTAAAATAATAATGTAAACGTACTAAAGGAAAATTAAATAAAGATTGAGATGTTTTAGAGGTAACTCTCTTTTCCTTACCATGTAGGCTATACAATAATTTTAGATGCAATTTAATAATGATTTAATGCGCTTTTGAAGTACAGTGGCTTTAACATGAGCAAAATGAACACGGACGCTGCCTATAGGCTAGTTATGTCACGTGACACCACATTTATTAGCATTAAACCCCATTTTCTCCCATTGTTTTCAATCTGATTTTGTGACATTTGAAGTATCGATATGGAATTTATGCACACAAAAATATTGTGTCGACACATGACACATTTCCATCGGCTATATCGTAAATATTTAAAAGCGCTAAATATATAAATATCCTTGGATGGAAACCTGGTTATTAACATTAACAAATATTCCCACACTGTTATTTAAGAGCCAATGGCACACTGTTAGTCAATGTGCGTTAACTGTGTCATCTTTACAGTAATGCCTTGTCATTCATATTTAACTATACACCGCTTATTACGATAAAGCTAAGCCGCTAAAAATCATCTAGGTGTTTCACAAGAAGAAATTAAACATTTGAACTCAACAATATCCATTTTTTATTTAAATTAGCCTATTCACAATCAAGATAAATCTCTTTATCATAACATTTCTTAACTTAATAGGCCTATCTCATAATATTCTTGTAATTATGACATATGAAATATAATTTAGCATTATTTATAAATTCAGTAATTTCAATAGGAATCCACTCAATTGGACCTATTTGAGTTCACATCATCCTCTCCTGATGAAAAAACACTAGAAACCATCACAGAAATAATAATGGTTTCCACTACAATGGTATACCATTACAAACCATCAACTGTTAACCACTGAAACCATTAAACATGATTTAATGTAGTGTGTTTTGAGACTTATTTCATTGGGATTTAGTGTTTTTAACAAAACCCACCAATAAAAGGTGACAAATTACCAATAGAGACTCATACAACTTCCATTAAAACCAATACAAGTCCCATTATAACCAGTAAAACCATTATAAATGTTAGGATGCTGTCTATTGTTTTTCACCAGGGTTATTTTTTTCCATTGGCTTTTGTGAGTTAATAATCATCATGCTAGCCTTTACATATAAACAGCACCTTCATGAATTGTAAAGCCTAAATACAATCAACAGAAGTAAAAAAGCTAAACCTATAGGCTATAAATGACCTGTACCACGGTCACATGACTTCAACGTTACCACCATTAAGTTTGAGGAATGCTTTCGGTCTTTATTTCAAAACATTTTTCCTTAACATTTGAGTAAGATTCGTTTGCACGTGTGTGATTATAAACGGTGCAAGCAACAAGTGAATCCATGAGTTTAACCAAAGTTATAGCTAAAGTTTGGCGTGAGATTAGGGAGGCCACGCAACGGGAGGAGCAAGTCAAAGGAGGGGCACGTCGAAGGGGAGGGGCAAGTCAAAGGGGAGGGGCTACTCAAAGGGGAGGGGCAAGTAAAATATCTGCAGCACCCAAGTTTTTGCTAGCAGTTCAATTTTATCTATAGTTCATAATTGACCAGCACAAATAGAAATTATAACATCTGGTAAATCTGATGAAAGATTAAAGTTAAAGCTGTAAAGCAGTTAGAGATTTTTTTTTTTTGTTTGATTGTATCAATAATACTTGTGCACAAATTTGTCTATATTCCCCATCAGCTCCCACTATCTTTTCACAGGCAAGTGATTTCGTCCAGGAAAATAAAAATAAAAAAGGGGGGGTTATCTACAGCATTCATCAGAGCTTTCTTTGCGCGCGCATCCATGTTGCGGCAGAATGGCGTAATCTACCCGGAAACCACAACATCCTAATTTCTCATTGGCTGGTAGGTGGTATAACTCGAGACAGCTATGAACTTCACAGAGAACTTTCCTCCGTATTCCCTCGTCTATTACTGGTATATATAGCGGGACAAGTTATCCCGTCTCAGCGAGAGAAACACACGGTGTGGCGTGAGAACTGCTTGACATGCGTGAGACTTCAGCCCTGGTTTAACTGTTCACCGTGAAGTTTAATTACTTAGACACTTGTCAGCAACCACCTTTTTCAAGATAATATTTTTTAAACATCACAAGGTGGATTTACTGAAGTACATCTATGATGTAAAACAAAATGTGCATGCTTTTCACATGCAAAAGGGAAATGAATGGTCTATTTTTGATAGACCTTTGGTCTAGTTATGTTTTTCAGTGTACGGACAACTCCAGTTACATGGTTGATATAACTTTTTTAATGTAGAATTTGTCATGTAAATATCTTAAGGTTGTCTTCAACACAGACAGACCTTATTTCAGGCATTTGACCAAAAATCCATTAAAAAAACCCACTGATAATGCGACGATGGAGCCGAATTCTGCTCCCTGCCAGATTATGCATCCCCTAGTATTGGTAGGTTTAGGAGTAGGTGTGGGGGAGGGGTTAGGATTAGGGGTGGGGTTAGGCCAATCAGGTAGTGATTTTAACGAGGGGATGCATAATCTGGCTTTTCATCTGAAAGATGTATGTAGTAGCAACTTTACATGGCTGCTCAATATGATGTTAACCTAGAGAAATGTGCTATTGAAGTGTTTGTGTGGAAGCGCTTTGCTGCAGGACAGGCTCCGTGCGCTCACTTGCTCTTAAAATCTCCGTCATTTTTGGTCATACAGATAAAAGAAGCCTAATACATCTTTCGAATCTGTAAAGACTCTACGTTATTTGTGTGCACTCAGAATAACAACGAAACGCTATGCGCTTTTAAGCAAACAGGATGCGCTTTAGGTCTCATGTGAACTTGAGCGAGAAACTTAGAAACTCCGTCTTTGAAAAATATATCTATAGAGAGTGATATATCTAAAAATAAAAATAGAAGACGTGTGTGTTAGCATGGATGATTTACATGAAATTTAATCTGTGCAACACTGTGCATAAGATGGCTTTCAGTTCAATATAATAACAAAAACGACATTTTGGGTTTTATTCAACTAATAAGGTGGGCACGCTGTGATCTGTACTATATTTTTACTGTAATTGGCAGTTATCGGCAAAAAAAAAAACAACAACACGGGAGTGGAGGGAATGGGAGTCATTCTTCCGGGAGTGGAACGGGATTTTCCTCCAGTTTTTCGTGGGATTGGGACGGAAGAGATTAAAGTTTGTGATGCATTTTGGAAACAGGAGATGAGCCCTGGTCTAATACGCCACCTGGCTTGAGAAACCCGTTCTCAAAGACTTACTTTTAGTCATTATTTGGGTAGCACACATATTCTGAATGCCTTCGGCAGAATTAAAATGAGCCATTTTAATCTAGATTAATCTAGATTAAAAAAAATAATCTATGCCCACCACTAGTTTTAATGGAAACTTTAATTGTGTATACTGGTATGTGATGGATTCTATTGGTGGGATGTTAAATCCAATTGGAAAAATGCCCAAAACACAATAGATAATTTAATGGTTATAATGGGACTTGTATTGTTTTAATGGAAACTAAAATGGTGTCTACTGGTATGTGATGGATTCTATTGGTGGGATGTTAAATTCTATATGAAAAATGCCCAAAACACTACAAAAATAATAATAATTGTAATCATGTCAGTCTTTAACTAAAGAGGTTTTTGCAAAGCTGAATTCCAATTATGACAAATAGTCCTACTGACACAATTATGCACTTTTAGCTGAAAGTCAACAGACCCTTCCTAAATGTTCGGCTCCATCTGAAGATATGCAGAAATGATGTTCATCCACAACTATAAGAACTGCACAACGTTTGTAAATCTCAGCAGACATCTCAATCAAGTGATGTTGTACTATCTGCAGTCACTAAAGGGTCAGAGAGATGAAGAGCTGTTGATCTGCATCTGCAAACACTCTCATCTCTATGTAATACAAACCTAACAAGTCCTTTTGGCAGCTTGGTTTCAATACAAGCAGTTTTTGGACTGACAGTCATCTGTACTTTACTGGAGTAGTTTTATTTTGAGTAACTTTTACTTTTACTTCACTACAATCCAAAGCATATGATCGTACTTTTTACTTCACTACATTTCATAAAACATATCGTTACTCCATAATACAAAACGTGCTCCGAGACGCAGAAGCGGAGAAGTATAATTCATGAACAAACTCTTGAAATTTCATGAAAACTCATGACATTTTTTGGAATTCTAAAATTGAGAATATTGACTGGAGAAGAGCTTGGTTAATTCCTTTTAAATATTGTATTAATAATAAAATAAAATAAACACACTTCAAAATTCTACCTACTATTTACCCTTCTAAATCTTTAATATCAAGATTCGCTGATATTGATGATATATGCTGTTTTTGTAACAATGATAAAGAGATACTGACTCACTTCTTTTTGATTGTAATGTCAAAAATTGGTTTGGCAGATTTTATATTTAATTTAATAAATATTAATTATTGCTTTGCTTTAAAGGATGTTATCTTGTATTATTTAAAATAATAGCAACACGGATCTAGAATTTATTGTAAACCTTTTTATTTTATTAGCAAAATTTCACATACATAAAAAGGTCTTAATTCATCTCCTATGTTAAATTTGTTTTGTTCTGACTTTGAATTTTATATTTCTTCAATAAGACTGTTAAAAAACAAAAAGTCTGTTTTTGTATATATGATACATTCTTCAATCCCCCTGGTATTTTATAATAACCTTATAAATTGAATATGACCTATGATTTTAATATTATTTTTTTTGTCTTATTATTATTATTATTATTATTGTATTTTGTATCGTTATTTTTTTAATGTTACCCTTTTCTGCAAAAAAACTGATTATTTTCAATGAACCTGTTCAATCGGTTCGCAATTTCATGATTTGGAATGATCCGATTGCAGCTGTCCTCGAGTCGACGACTCGCTGATTCAAATGAACCGTTTAGAGTGAGTCAGTGAACTCATAACAACCGGGAGATCTCGTGAACGCGCGCGACTGATGCTGCGAAAGTAAGTTACTAATGTCGAATTTTAGGATTGATTATTGTAACTGAAAATCATATTTAGCTCAAAACTGTCAGTAGTTTGAGAACTAAATCTGCTGTAACGGGTGATCTATTTAATGCTTTAAGGCATCAACATCAGTGTCTCTGTTTCAGGTCAAAAAACGAAATATTAAAATAACACAGATTAAATAAAATAACTCATACACATTCATATTTTCAGATATGAACGTTCACACGTTCACACGTTCAGATTTACTGCAAAATAAATCTGTCTATCAGTACTTTTTTACTTAAGTACATAAAAAATTGAGTACTTTTGTACTTTGAAAAAGCAGTACTTTTACTTTTACTGGAGTAATGTTTTATTATACGTATCTGTACTCAAGTACTTGATCTGTGTACTTTGTCCACCACTGTATTTAACGCTCTTGGTGCTAACGGGTCTTAAGTCATGTAGACATACATTTTGAGGAAATAACAGCAGATGGGACAAAATGTTGATGTGCACAGGAAAACAATGACTTTTCCTGTCCGAGAGCTCGCGTAACAGCAGCTGCTCACTTCTTCTCCAATCACCTTTAATGCTGACCACCCAAACAAACAAGACCACTGCTCTATAGTACAGATACTGCCCAGGAGACAGAGGCCATGATATAGAGCCTCTACAGAGCCTCAAATATTTGTCCTAAAATCCCTTAGGAGAAACCGGAACAATTTAGATGAATTGTCATACTGAGAATTCATACTGAGCATCAGCTCTATACAGCATCCATATGAGAATAAGAATACGTTTCTGTTCTGATATAAGACACAAATCCCTCACGCAGCACTGGTGGATGACAAACGGTCTGTTTAAACAGAGCAGGATTGACCCGTCATGACCCGCATGGTTTAACGTCCGAGAAGTCTGATTCTCCTCGATAACAACCCATCATCATCATCAGAAGCATGAATATGAATATATTCCTCAAAAACACAGGGTCAAGGAATATTTCCTTAAACGTCTACTAGTGCGCGGTCTTGCAAACATAATCTGTGCTAAGTGCACTGCAATTACAATTGATCATGAATTATGCATATATTCATCGTTTTGAAAGCCAATGGTGATGCATTATGCTCCTGCCATTGCAATTATATCACCATTAACCGTTTGTCTATATCAAACATAATCACACATCATGGGTAATATCTTCTCAATGGTAAGTCTGTTGGTTTCTGAAGGAGTTCAGAATGAGGGAAAACAATTAACAACACATTAACACAAAAGATATTTAAATGCATGTACAGTAAGCAGTGATAAATCTATGAGATTTGATCAATGTGGTACCAATTGTATTAAATGCTATTAGAGAAGCTATTATGATTTCGTCACACAAACTGCAGTGTTGAGAAGATTCGTCAGTGAAGTACCAAATCTTGCATGAGAGGTCTAAAGAATTATATAATCTGAATGTGAAACTAGACTTTTACAACATGGAAGAGGAAAGAACCACTCCACTCCAAAGTTAATCTCTGATTCCCAGCATGCTTTGCATGACTAATTTCTTCAAATGTACCCATTACATAATGCAAGCGAGGCAACAGTTTTAATAGCAATGCCAAATTAACAGAGAGGGTGGGATTTGGCTCCGCGGTTTACAGTGATCCTCTGCAAACATGAGCTTAAGCTGACAGTGTCTGCACTCACTGACAAACCATCAGACCTTCATTCAGAAGTTAAGCACTTCAGTCATTTACACATCCACCGCTAGATGCCTGAACCAGACACTGATCCACGGTACTCTCACATTGTCACGGTGTGCCTTGCTGGAAGCATGAGGCAAGCACGAAAAAACGTAACTGTCCTTAATGATGAAAGCACAGGGGAATAATCCAACATAAGCAAAGCACAAACACACGTAAACAGTAGATCCGACCAAGGAACACGGTGAAAACAGGAACTAATATACACAGGATAATCAGGAATCATAATTAAACTAAACGAGGAATAATCAATTATATTAACAAGAAAAGGAACATGACCAAATAAGACAACAGGAACAGGGGCAAAACAAAACCAAAACAGACCATAAACGTGACACACATCTAGTGTG
The DNA here is from genome assembly GCA_027564155.1 of Gymnocypris eckloni scoliostomus. NCBI lineage: Eukaryota > Metazoa > Chordata > Actinopteri > Cypriniformes > Cyprinidae > Gymnocypris > Gymnocypris eckloni. Next base: position 2,740,531 of record CM050426.1, read on the forward strand.
CAGGAGCAAATGGTAAAAGAAAAGTGCTCTTTTGGTGTTGAATTTTATTTTATGAATAATAATCAGTTCCTAGATCAGTTTCTTGAAGTAATTCAGTACCATATTGTTGCCCATTCTTGCGTTCACAGGGTTACGTACACATCTGAATGGTGCTTTATAGTACTAATACTGGTTCTTGGCTCGTAATCATAGGGGAACCACTTTTGGTGCTATATAGCACCATATATTTATATATGCTATACATCACCTTTGTCAAATGGTGTTATGTAGAACCATAAGAGGTGCCATATTGCATTGTATTTCTTCAACAAAAATGGTGCTAAACAGCACCAACAGTTGTTCTTTGGCTCGTAAAGAAACTTTAAAAGGGCTTAACAGGTTATTTGTACGCAGTGGTGCTATATAGCACCTTAATCACCCCAAATAACCCCCAAAGAACCGCTGAAGAACTATACAGGAGCTTAACAGGTTCTCTATACGCTATTTAGCCCCTCAGTCATGCCGAAGAACCAGTGAAGAACCACTGATGAACCACTGAAGCACCAAGATTTGTTGCTATTCAGCACTTAAAGTGGTTCCCTTATTATTACGAGCCAAATAACCACTTTCAGTACTATATAGCACCATTTTTTTAGAGTGATGCAGCACAGTGCCAAGATAAGTTCTTAAGAAAACATAATCAGTGCTACATGACTAGAGAAAACAGAGAACGAGTGCTGTGAAAACTTCCACATCATAATGCACTGGGCTCAATCTGTGAGCAGGGACACACAAATGTGAAAGTATGATCTGTAGTTTAACAAAAGCCCTGGCGATGTCAAAAGTAAAACAAAACTGTGTCATCCTGCAGACTTAAACCAGGATATCTCAGCGCTGGTAAAAGAGCCAGAGCACACATTTACATGTACTACTGACACTAAAACAATACGAAGCTGGTTAAAATAGCTGAAGTTATCATTTCATCTGAAGTTTGTTTGCAGGACAAATGAACAGTACCACATAAACACTTTAGCTGCTATTAACAACTAATACGGAAACAAGTTTAACTGATCATTCAGAAATATTGGATTTAGGACTGAGATTTGAGGACTGAGCTGCTTATAACCAGGGGCGTGTCTGAGGGCACAGGGTTGCACCGGCCCCCCTCAAAATATGTTTTCTCATATGAAGTCTCAGGACAAAGGCCGGATCACTCACCATGTTAATGTGCAGTGGTCCAGATCCTGGTCTAAACCGCTTCCGTCGGTTGGATCCTGTGTTGCTGTTCCTCATGCGCAGAACGACGGATTTAGCCATGGTTTTAGCTGCAGGACAGATCGCTAGAATTAGCCAAAACGCTCTATACAAAATGTGACCCTAGACCACAAAACCAGTCTTAAAGTGCCCCCTATTATGCAATTTTTACGGTTGGAAATATTGTTTTATGAGTGTCCTAAAACAGGTTTACATGCATCCAATGATGATCCAATAATCAGTCTCTCTAAACCTGCCCTTTCGCTGCTGTTTACATATTTACGGTAGGACATTTACAAAATATCGTCATGGAACACGATCTTAATATCCTAATGATTTTTGGCATAAAATAAAAATCTATGATTTTGACCTATGCAGTGTATTTTTGGCTATTGCTACAAATATACCTGTGCTGCTTATGACTCCAGGGTCACAAATGATAATATAATTCACACCACAACATGGAACTGTAATCAGGACTATCAGAGAAACCTGAGAGTGTAAAGCTAACTCTACACGTTAATATGCTGTAGAACAGTGCTGGGCTACAGTATGTGCTGTATACTGTATATGAAGCATGACTCAGCAGTGGTTTTGGCCTGTGCTGTACCTGGAGGAGTGAGCACGTGTGTGAGGGCGATGGGCTCCAGGGCCGACAGTGTGGTGGGCAGCGGCAGAGAGCGGCACCGCTGGAGCAGAGCTTTGAGAGGAGGATCTGCAGGCGACTGGCCCGGCCGCGACAGCATCTGAAAACCACTGCAGTGCATCAGATAACTTTACAACAACACATTTCACATTGCACTGCATGCAGAGCATCTCCTACAGCAGTACATCAATAGTGGAGAGGGGTTAGTCAAGTGAAGAACAGCATCTGAAAACAGTCAAGGTTTGGCTATTGTTCACACAGGCAGACCAAATAAACAAACACACTTGTTCCAGTCTAAACATGAAATCCTGTTGTATAAGCCTGCTGGAGGTGTCTTGAAATTAGATTAAATTCCGATTTTTGTTAATGCATCACATTCTGAACAGTCAGATCAGATCAGATGTGTTTTTTCCTCATTTGTCGCAACAAGAAGTCGAAGAGGGCACCACTTCCAATTTCAGTTATAGGCCTATTCTATTAAACACTTAATAAGAATTAGTCACTTTATTTCCATTTTTCAAAGGTTTTCTTCAATTTGAATGAAAATGGATGATATTTGATGGGAAAAGCGAGAAGAGTGAGGTAGGGGAAATATGTATTCATAGTATTTGGTGGGTGGGTGTGGTGAAAAAAAGCTAAATCCACAGTACCAGTTTTTTTTTTTTTGGCTTAAACAGACAATGGTAGGTGGCGTTAATGTAAATAAACTATCCCTTTTGAATATAACACCATCATAATTGAGCTTTTATATTAAGTCAGTGATTTTTATCCCTGTTCCCGGAGAAACACCAACCTCCCATATCTGACCCGTGTGTTTCTGGGCTGCGGTCTACTTTTTTATTCCCTCCTCTCTAACTTCCCTCCGTCTCGTTGACTCAAATGTGTGTCATTGATTTTGCTGCACGAATAACCACCACTGCCAAACCCTGTGCAGTGGGCTGAACCGGAACGTAATAAACCCTTGCTCCGATTTATTATTTACATTTTTTGTTTATTAATTTGTTTGATGCACCATTCTGTGTGCCTATAGTTATGCTTGGGCTGTTGGAGAAAATATATAAACGGAGCGTCTATTTACACACTAAGTGCAAATGGCCCACCTTGTTGGCAGAGATTATTTAAACTAACTCCACCCATTAATGTGTGATATGGTTAGTCAACACACAAAAAGATGCACATTCAGCATCAATTTCAGTGGTGTAGATGGTAAGGTGCATGCTTTTTTCAAGCAATCAACCTGAGTTCGAACCCGCCTTTTACCAAACTTTTTTTCTCCCTTTTCAAATCTCATATCGCATCGGAAAGGCATTTATTTCAACAAAACTTCAGGAAATAATCAAAAAGTTGAAAATAAAAGTATCTGGTAGGGTTAGGATAGATGCCTTATTGACCCAATAATGTGGCATCCATTGCATAATTTGAATTAAAACTATAATTTACACTTGATACGTTATTATTGCATACTGTTGGCTACTACAATAATTGCCACTATTTGCAGTATGCAGTATAAATAGCAGAAAATCTTGCTATTTTAACATGGTGTAAATAGAATCCATTGCTATCTGAACTTAGTGTAAATTGCTATTTACACTTGTACAATTATTTGTACGTGCAAATAGCCGCTGCCATATATTAAATGACTCAAACAAATAAAATATCAATATATGAACAGTGGCTATGCTTGTCCTCCTTCTGCTCTCCTGTTTCTATCTCATCCTGAGGTCACAGGAGTTTGGATTGAGTCTCGCTTGTGAAGACTTCAGATAATGCCATTTCTTGATGAACATAAACAACCGCTAAATATTGTCCTTATATTGTAATCATTATGATCACAAGCTGTCATTAGTGCCTGATTAACTAATGTCTTTAACTAACCACATGTGTATTTTAGTATCTTAAGATATGTATTTTTGCCATATGGACATCACCTCTGACTGATAACAGGACACTTCTTGGTTACACTTTATTTTAAGGTGTCCTTGTTACAGTGTAATTATATATTTAAGTACTGAGTAATATTAATTAACTACATGTACTTACTGTATGGTTAGGTTTTGGCTTAGGATTACTTGCATGTAAGTATGCATAATTAATTATTACAATAGTAAGTACAATACAGTACAGTTGTGCAAACATGTTAGTAGTGGTGTGATAGCAATGTTAGAACACAAGGTAGTGGATGAACATCAGCCGTGACAATATAAATATGAAATTAAAATGACAATGTTCACTTTTTTAATACACATTCCTGGATGTTTGTTTTTGTAATATTCCATCTAAAATTAATAATTTCTAATATTTTCCAGCTGGTCACACGAAAAACAAAATACTATAGTAATGAATTATACTGTATATATTATAATATTTACAATACTTTGTTAATGAATGCTACAGCATACTGTAGTATTAACTATAGTGAACTGATCAAATGTACTGTAGTATACTTTAGTTTTTACATATTGTAGTATAATATACTCTATAGTATTTACTATATATTACTATAGTATTTTTCATGTAGGAATATTATTTTATCACTACCTGACATAGAGACCACTTTTCACCAATCAGCTAACAATGGACACAATCAAGTCCTGTGCTATATTTATATAAGAAATATGCATGTTATGGAAATAATTAGGATTGTATCTTGGATGTTGAAACAACTCAAAATTTCAAAACTTATATTACCTTAAATATGTCCTCTGGAGAGTTCATCTTTTTTCTGTCTGTGCAAACATCTTGGTTTTCATCAACAGCTTTGCTAGATGAGTGATGTGAGATCTCTGTGTTTTCAAACCCAGTATGTGTCTCTTTTGGTGACTCTGGTTCCTCGTTTCTCGGATGGCTCTCGATGGTGGCTAGAGAGATGTGAGTCGAGCTGAGCTGGGACTGCGATTCGTCCGAGTTATTACACAGAGAGCTGTTATCTCGGAGAGTCTGGGCATGTTCTCCAGGCCTTCAGCACCACCGGAGGAGAACAATCCACCATGGCATTAACAGGCGAGACTGCAGATAACGCGGGTTTACCGTGAACTGAGGTATCGGCTTTCTGCTTGCTCCTGACTCCCAAAGGCATGAGTTCTCCGGACTCCTGCGTCTTTCTCAATCCTAGAGGTGACTGCTGTCCTTCAGGCGGGGAGAATGAGCGGGACGAGCTTCCATTTCATTGCAGTCTCGGCCACGGTGTTGAAAAATCGGAGAAGGCCTCTAAAATGGCCGCTTTTGCCGTCAATCCCTGTTTGTTCGTGTGTAGAGTTCAAATCCTTGACCAGTTCAAAGTTGACCGAGCCATAGTCAGAATCAATGGTTTTGTCCAAGGCATTCGTTGACTCAAAACTACTCTCTGCCAACGTCTGACTTCCTTTTCCTTTGAGGGAAATTCTTCTCAAGTAATTCAAAACATCACCCCCCCTGGACCAGCGTCCTCTTTGAGGTATCTTGAGGCTTTGCTTAGCACAGGAGTAATCCAGTTCTGTTGTATTTTTGTAGTTAGGGTGAGATTTCTTTGTATAAATGACTCTTTCTGACAGCTTACACCCGTTTTGGTTGCTAACAGTGTTTTTGGTCTCCTTGCTGGATGTTGTCTGGGGTCCCAGCGGGGGCGATGTCCTCAAACGAACAGTAGAAGTCTGCAGTGTGTCCTGCGAATGAATGTCTCTTGGCTTTATTCCTAAACACATGCTTGAAGTCTGAAGAAGGAGAGTCCCTGCACATGTACACATCATCGGACTCATCTTTAAGGTCAACGCTGGATTTGGCATCTGAAATCTTACCAGCTTTCCCTCTAAAAACAGAAGGGGACTTTAGTTTCTTGAAGGGCCTGACTTTGTTAGTGATGGAGAGTTTGAGGAAGGATGCTTCACCAGGGAGGATGACGGAGTGCGGTCGTCTGTCCAGGTCCGAGGGGGTCTTGCGGCGCTGCAGGATCCTCCAGATGGCCGCCGTCCTGGAGCGCCGCACCGGTTCCTGTTTTTCCCTTCTGAGTGTCTGACCGGGAATAATGGAGTCTGAGGAATTGCACTCTGGAATCCATTGGATCTCGGCTTTGCTCTCTTCATCAACTGAAACGTTGAACATGCTATTGACAAATCCATTGGAGAGACCAGACTCTGACGTGGGGCTGGTTGCGCTATCCATCCTCTCGCATTTTAATGTCAGGTGTCCAGCTTAGGAAGCATAATTTTTTTATCTGTGATTAAAAAACACACGCTTTTGGAGATGAATGTCTCTAATATAAAGTCCATCTACTGTAAATCACCTTTACTTTCTCCTGCATTATGTATATATAGACTAATACCTGATAACATATTCTTTAGTTTAAATGTATTTAAATGTAGCCTAATTAAACACACACACTGGTTTCCATTTTTTGTGGGGACATGCCATAGGTGTAATGGTTTTTATATTGTACAAACCATATTTTCTATCGTCCTACACCTAAACCCACCCCTTACAGGAAACTTTCTGCATTTTCAGATTTTTCAATACACTCCATTATGTTTGATTTATAAGCTTGTTTCCTCATGGGAACAAAAAATTTCCCCACAAGGTCAAAATTTACTATACTTTTGGGGACATTTGGTCCTCATAAAGTGATAAATAGCAGGTACACACACACACACACACACACACATAGACACACACACAAAGGCTATACACTACCGTTCAAATGTTTGTGACACATGTAAGTGACATCACAAAACTGTTCTATTTCAAATAAACGCTGTTCTTCAAAGTTTCTGTTCATCCAAGAAAAGTGAAAAACTGACATCAATAAGCAGTGAAGCAGTAAGCAGCACTTTATCTCATTTTTAATGAACGGTTTTCAGCAGTGAAAAACAATAATAATAATAATAATAATCATCATGAAAACTTATTAGGGACTGTGTGAAAAAAGCATAAGAAAACAAAAACTTAAAAATCCCAATACTATTTCAAAATATTACAATTCTTGACTGTACATTTGATCCAACCTTTAGCCTTCCTTCAAACACATAAACAAATTTTATTTAATTATATAATATATATATTTACAGATTTCAAACTATATATGAATTTACAAAAAATTATAAAGAAGTGTGATTTCAAATTTTCAGTAACCCTTTATTTTAAGTACCAATTCCCACTACGAACTAGTTGCTTATTAGCATGCATATTATTAACACATTGGCTGATTATTAGTACTTATAAAAAACATGACTATATTCTACATCCTAGCCAATACCTAAACTTAACAACTACCTTACTAACTATTAATAAGAAGCAAATAAGGAGCTCATTGAGTCAAACGTAGTAGTTAATAGTCAACAGTGAGAATTGGTCCCCAAACTAAAGTGTGACCAGTTGTTCACATTTCTACATGATATGAATGCACTTATTCAAAAACAAGACACAACGTTATGAACCCACACATCAGGAAATTCCAATTCTTTGATAAGAAATTGATTATGGGAAGAAAAAAAACTTACCAAATTAGAATGTTTTTCTCATAAAAGAACATAAATCATTGTGTTTCAATCCTTTTACGTCAGCAGTGATTTGTCCGATTGTTAATCCACAGCATGCTCCAGGAGCGCTGGAGGGTTTTCTCAGCCTGAAGCCCCACAGAGACCGAGCAGACGCATACAGGATTCACACACGCCCAGTTCCTCTCATTAAGTTTGAAGTCATGATCCAGTTATTTCTGCCACTCTTCCACTGCAACTACAAAGAATCCAGCTCCAAACAGAGCGCCGCGTTTAGCTTGGTCAGTCGTGTTTACATCCCGAATCAAATGTGCATTTGAAACTGAACTTGCAGTGCCAGTGCAGTGTCATAATCTACATGAACACAATACACAAAACCTAGGGTCAAAGTATTGAGGGCCTATTTTAAACGCTTCCTCTTTGTCCTGTTTTGGTACTACTGTAATCACATGGCATTTTCCTGCTGGACACAGGAAAGAGAGGATCTTACACAAGTGACTGAACAAATGCTTTAAGCTTGACAAAGACAGGAAGCCTGGTTGACAGCATGTAAATATCTGCACCGTACACTCTTTCCCTTCTGTCTGTGCTGTGCCATTGTGAGGGAAAGACAATTGGGGTTTCTTTCCCCTTGTGAGCCAGTACTCTCCAGTTTGTCAACATGATATGGCCACAATAGCCGAATCATGTCTCTGGCGCTCTGTATACGTATCTAACATACATCTCACGCATTCAAAGGCTTTTTACTGGTCTCAATATTTCTTCACGAGCGTGAAAGAAGATAAAAGGCCGTAAAGCACGGCTCACGTTCAGCCCACTTCCTCTGCAGCTTTCCTGCTATCCAATTCAGTCACAATGCACATCCTGGAGAAGAAAACCCTCCTTCTCTCTTTGTTTTTAAAAACCAAAGGCAAGACTAAACTCTTGAGCTGGAATCACTGGGAGAGTTACCAGGCTTTGACTCTAAACTAAAGCAGATTTTCTCAGCTAACGCGCTGATATTTGTCCTGTATGATCTTTGTTTCTGGCTGTTGTCCAGAAAGCACCTCGTGTGATGTCATCACTTTTTATCTCTTAGAACAATTGCCGTCTTCCTTAGTTTCCTGTGACACAGATCAATGGTTTGATAGTGCAGGCTCACCAGCAGAAAACTGCAGCTAGACCTCAATCCGTTCCAGCTATGACGAAGTTAAAAGTGCTATATATAGTAGAAATGAAATAAGCAAAACACTCACCTTTAAAAGGTATTTATTCATTCTTACTCTACAAGCTATTTTATCTGTCAACTTAACAACATGTGATTTTTATTCTGAAATGCACATTACTTGTTTTCATAATTATGGTGGCTGGGGAGATCATTCATAGACAGATCTCTTGAAACGTCATCTGAATGCCATCGCTCTAATCAGTCTATTTATTTCATGTGGGATTGTGTGCCACAAATAAGGTTGTAATGTCAGTAAACCGAAGACTATTAATGGGTGTTTTACAGCAGCATGATTTGTGTTGTTTATTGTTGCAGTGGGATGTTGTGTTGTTCTGTGATGCCAGTCCTTTTCCTGCTCTCTCACTCGTTTTCTGAAGCACCACCTTCAGTTCAGGAATTTAAAGTTAAATTAAGAACAAGAGAAACATCATTAAAATAACTATTTAAGACAAAGCTATGTCCTATAAATAGTCTGGGTTTGGATGGACCGGAAATGGTTGGGCTTAAACCGGAAGTTTGTTGAATTACACAATTAGTTGCTTTTTTGTTCATCCCAAAAGAGACAAAATAACTTTGACAGACTTTTGCATTAACTATCCCCTCGCCCGCACCCTGATTACAAAAAATGTAAAAAAAAAACGTTCCCCTTTTATACTTGTACTCTGTTCATTTACTGTTTGTTTTCTTAAAAAAATCACTAACACTAGCTTTTATATTCTTTTTTTATTCTATCAATTTGTTTTCTTTGTATTTATTATACAATTAACAAAAAAAAAGGCCTCTAACACTAGCTTGCTCTATTCTTTTCTATTATATCTGTTTCCGTTTTACTTATTACATAATAAAAAACAAACAAACCTTGCTATGTGTACTGTGGTAAGCTAACTGAGACTTGTTATATCCCTTGCACAACGTTCCTCTTTTGTTGTTTTTATTTGCTTCTATTGTCCTCATTTGTAAATCACTTTGGATAAAAGCATCTGCTAAATGACTAAATGTAAATGTAATGTAATGTAATTGCATTTAAATGTGATTCTGTTACCTTTATTGTTTATTATTCTTTTTAGTATATTACTAACATTTCTTAGTCCAAGTTTGGAGCGGTGAGGTACGAGGATGTGTGCACATGTGTGCACAACCGGAAGAGGAGGGGCCGTGTGACTTGTTCGCTCTTCACTGCACACAACTGAGGGAGTCCTGCACTTTCCGTCTTTGACCACTTATAAAAAAAACTGTGCATACCACAGAAACGGTATAACGGAAAACTTTTCCAAACCGCGCTATACCTTGAAACCGGTTATCGTTCCATGCCTATCTGCGACACTCGCCGAAAAAGTCAGGCTTTAGGAACAGAGGCCTTAGCATAACGACCCTCTAGAACCGAGAGGTTTCGAGTTGAAGAACCGACATTGGCATGCTTTGCCCCCAAAGCAAACCTCACAAACCCTCTGCTAAGGGAATCAGTCTCCAAAAACTGGCCACTAGTGTGCTTAGAGCTGCTAGCTTGGTGCCCTGAAGTGGAGGACCGGCAGGGGACGGCCGCTCTAGCTGCTCTAAGGACCCTCGTTGGGGCGGCGAGCCTCTCAGTTCCGCTACATTTCCGGGCGGAAGAAACTGAGAGATGCGCTCGCTGGAGACCGCTGCGCCCTGGAACACTGGCAGGGTTGGCAGACCAATCTCCTAAAGGGCACTGAAGAGAGACGGCAAAGTATAATGAGTTGTACACCACTCTTCCCCAGAGGGGCCTGCCCCCCCGAAGTCCTAAGCCATAAGCATCCGGACTCTCTTACTGAAGTCTTCTATTGAAATGATAGTCCTCAGACCCGCGTCATCTCCCAGGAAGACTAGCCTGCAAGAACCAGAGCCTGCTAGGCAGGACCCAACGAGACACACTTGGCAGGGGCTCCCACAGTGCCAGGTGACCTGCTAAGGGAGCCGGTCTCTCGAGACTGGCCTTTGGTATACTTAGAGCTGCTAGCTTGGTGCCCTGAAGCAGAGGACCGGCAGGGGACGGCCGATCTAGCTGCTCTAAAGACCTCCAAAGAGATAGAAAGCCTCCCAGTACCGCTACGTTTCTGAGCAGAGAATGAGAGAAGCACTCACGGGAAACCGCTGCGCCCTGAAACACCGGCAGGGTTGGCAGAACGTTCTCCTGAGGGCACTGCGGAAAGATGGGCACTGTATAATGAGGTGTATACCGCTCTGACTCCAAACTTCTGGGGAGTACGAGAAGTGACCCCCCCAAATGGGTTCCAGCCCGGCGAGGGCACTAGATCTGGGGAATGCAGGTGAGATAGGGTGAACCCATCTCCAACCCATCTGCCAGATCCATGTGCGATCCCGTAATTTCACTCGCCGCCCTGCGTCAGCGGCAGCAGGACCAGAACCACTTGATCACACAGCGGGGAGAAGTGCAATCAGCCCCTATAATTTTTTTTTTGAGCTGACAGCGCGAACTTGTTTTTGCTATAAGGATATCTTAGTTCATAATATGCTTGTGCAAACTGTGCTTGCAATTTTACAAGCTTATTGATGTCCTTCACATCGACCTCCTCGGAGGAAGACAGGCGGAGCGTCGAGCCCTCTCTCTGGGGGGTAGAAACCGCGGGACGGGCTTCCGATCCCAGAGAGCGGGCGCTGGATCTGATGGGAGAGGAAGAAGATAGGGACTCGCCCATCTTCATTCCCTCCACCTGATCCAACTGCGATTACCATGAGCACAGCCGCTGCTCCGCCTCGGCGAAAGCAGGGCCAGCACCGCGAGGAACACTGGTGAAAGCTCCCTTCTCAAAGAGAGCCCTCTGTGAGCAAGCGTACGCAGTGACAAACACTTACAAAGCGGGCAGTCAGCTCCCTCGAGAACTGACTCTGCGTGCTCTGCTCCTGAGCAGACCACACACGGCCTGTGTATATCCCCAGCAGTGAGAAACGCACAGCCTGTAATGCGATCTGCTATCGCCCAAGTGCAGTTTTCTCTGCACTTAATTCATTGTGGAGCTTATTTCAAGTGATTGTGTAGAGACAAACAACACTAAATAAGACTCACAACACAGATCGACAGACAGACACAGAGTAGCGGTTGCTGAATGTCAAAAAGCTGACACCAGTTCCACCGCATGTGCTTTTGTGCTTCCAGGTCCCTACTTCACCCCGCCCTTGACGTATCGCCCATCCATTGGTCTGATTACACACATGAAGGCATTCCCAAAGCATTTTGACGCAGCTTGAGTTCCTGAAGAGGAACCAAATGTTAAATGAATAATTTTATATGCACTGATTTCATTCATAATATTGTAATATCCACTGGCTCACCTGTTGTCCAGCAAACTCCAATAGTGACTGTGTCTATCTAATATTTATCCTATTATTCGTGGGTATTCAGCTTCGGGCGCATCCATAGCTTTAATTATGTCTTAATCTCACTAAATTTAGATGATCAGTTTAGCTGTTATAAACCGAGGGCCAAGACTGGCTACAATCACCTAAACTGCTGGATGTCTTTGGTATTAAACCTTAAATAAAGCATCATCCATATGGCTAAACTGGTAATATGAGTACATAGACATAGTTATCCAAAGAATGAAAAAAACAAACCTAAATCCACCCTCTTCTGATGAAGATTACTTCAGTGATTCACTGAATGCTACACCAATCGATGACGTTCTACAGAATTCTTTGATAACTCTTTATTTAAGGTGTCCATGTTACAGAGTAATTACCTAATTAAGTGCTTAGTAGTAGCCATTGTAATTACATGAAACACAATGTGCAAACCGTGTAACTAAGTTATGGAACGGCCTGCACTTACGGTTTGTAATTATGTAGATGTAATAGGCAGCTACTGTTACACATATGTATTACACAGCTACTTATTTAACCAAAAGATTGTTACATATGTGTTGCAGACTTTATACAATGTAATTATAAATGTAAGTACACAGACATAAGCTACTTAAAATAAAGTGTATCGATATTGTACTTAAGTGTACTTCATGCGTATCTATACTGTACACCTTAGTTTGATTTAACCCACCAGTACACAGCTGAAATACATATAAAACCTTTGTAATTACATTAAAATTACAGAATATTACACAGGCATGAGCCACTTAAAATAAAGTGTATCAATATTGTACATAAGTGTGCTTCATGTGTATGTAGTGTAGTGTACACCTTAGTTTGATTTAACTCACCAGTACACAGCTTAAATACATGTAAAACCTTTCTAATTAAATTACAATTACAGAATATTACACAGGCATAAGCTACTTAAAATAAAGTGTATCAAGATTGTACTTAAGTGTACTTCATGCATATCTATTCTGTACACCTTAGTTTGATTTAACCCACCAGTACACAGCTAAAATACATGTAATACATTTCTAATTACATTAGAATTACAGAATATTACACAGACATAAGCTACTTAAAATAAAGTGTATCAAGATTGTACTTAAGTGTACTTCATGTGTATGTAGTGTAGTGTACACCTTAGTTTGATTTAACCCACCAGTACACAGCTAAAATACATGTAATACATTTCTAATTACATTAGAATTACAGAATATTACACAGACATAAGCTACTTAAAATAAAGTGTAGTCAAGTACTTCATGTGTATGTAGTGTACACCTTAGTTTGATTTAACCCACCAGTACACAGCTGAAATACATGTAAAACATTTCTAATTACATTACAATTACAGAATATTACACAAGGTGTTTTGTGAGCTTGGCTCTGGGCTTTTAGTTGGATTTCTTTCACACCAGGCTGTCCACCTTTTTGTTGCCGTAAAAATGAGCACATCCATTTATAAGTTCTATGGGTCTTGCTTACGGTCTCATCCGCATACAGCTATTTTTTAATATGTACAAAACACTTTGTTTTGCTGCTTGATATTGAAAATTGGTGTGTCTTACCATATTTATTTAATGTATTACCTTGAACACACTGGTTTGTTGTGCAAACATTTTTACCGTTTACTGCACGTTGTTATTCTTCTCGTTATTTATAGCGGCTGATGAACCACAAGTCTCATCCATAGGCTTATTTCCATGTTGAAGAAAAAGGCGGATAACTAGAAATGTTCTTATCATATGAAATACCAACCTCCATGACTTGATCACCAAATAAAGTGCAAATGTGCCTTGTTAACACATTACATCACATTATAGTCCTTTAATGCACTGACTGCCATGCTATCAAACTCTGAGCAATTCAATCAATGTTTGAGAATACCATAGAAATTACTGAGAAAATAATTGTCTGTGACTTCTCTTATAAAACAGCATTTTTTATTGTACACTACAAAATTAGACCAATACAAAATAAATATTAAATTCGCAAACATGTGCCTCCAATGAAATCCACTCAACGACAAAAAAGGATATTTGAAATCATTTTTTTCAATGACAGAAGATAATAAAGTGTGCAAACACAGGTTAGAACCACAAAGGAAAGTGAGTAACTACACCAGAGCTGGGCAACTTCGGTCCTGGGGGGGCTTTAGTGATCTGGAAGACATTGATTAGCTTGTTCAGGTGTGTTTGATCAGGGTTGGAGCTAAAAGCTGCAGGGCATTAGTTATCCAGGACATCTAGTTAACCCTGGTTAACTAGAGCAGCTGTGGTAAATAATGATGATGTGGTGATAGCACCCTCTGCTGGTAGTGCAGAGATTGACGCTGAGGTGTACGCTATGAGCTATGTAGCTTTTAAAAAAAATGTTTGATGCATTGCACGGGTGTTGCATACAGTGTATATTTCACTAGGTTGTCACTACACCATTTTTTTAATATATAAGTTATATAACCCTACTAAACAAATTATGCTTGTCCACATTCGTACAGCATAGGCAAACTATCTGCCAGCTCTAAACTGTTCAGTGTGGACTGACATTAAAAGCATTAACAACATTAACATGAATCAACATTAACATCATGGATTTATAAAAAGCTGCACTGAAACAATGTGAATTGTGGACTTGAATAGTGTGATAAGAGTTTATTTATGTCCATATGCAACAAACTGAATGCAATCATGTAGTAAACGATTGTTCTAGGACACAGTGAATGAACAAAGTCTCTGAAGAGGGATGTTTAAGCATGATATTGTTAATAGCTATCACATTTTAGAGGCAGAATTTCCATTCACATCTTTAAGTATTATATTATTCAAATAAACCACCCCAGTGGGCAATTGATGTTGAAAAGCCATCAAATCGATATCAAAATTGGTGTAAAAAAACAGGTCAAATATGCCATTATATGTAAATTGAACATATTGTCCTACATATACATGAAACCAATTTCAGTGTGGGATTAACTTCCTATTTTCACCCAATAATCAATCGACACCCATACTGAATTTAAACTCATGTTACAGAATCTTGATCAAGTCTTGACTAATATTTGACATCGAATTGATATCAAGGTGCTCGCTGGGACGTCACCTTTAGTAAACGTCAACATTATCACATGTATAATATGATTCATATTAACTCATCAACATGTATAAAATACTTAATACATAGATTTCAGTCTTGCTCATTGAATATTTCGTCCAGAGCTGTAAATCGATAAAGTGGGAACCACAGCAAATCATCTTGTCGAAGGTCCACAAGCACACTTTTGTAATCATTTCAACCATTAGAGGGCAGAGTTTTTCTTTCACGTTAATTTACTCTACACATCAATAAAAGAAGAACATAACCTACTACATTGTTGCATTAACCACATACTCCTGAATATTTTAGCAAAATAACACAAAAAGGGAAATTAATATTTGTCAGATATGTATTCCACATCAAAAGAGAAAATGTAGGAAAATCAGGATACATGATTCAAATAGTCCTTTAGTATTTTGGGAATATCCAGACAATCTATGCAGCACATTTTGTTTTCCATGGGAAGGAACTTCCATAAAGAGAGTCGAGCCTGAGACATCAGTGTTTTTGGACAAACTGCAAATAGAGAGGATAGAAACGAATGACAGCATGAAAGGTATGAAAGCAAAGTACACACACACACACACAATTGCAATTTGTGTGCAATTCTTAGATTTCTGTGTAAAGTTTTGAAAAAAGGAGGCAACGTTTTGAAAATGTGTGTAAGCAGCTAAAAAACACAGCAAAGTGTAAATGATAAGCCTTATCTTTCAGCTCACTAGAAGTCAAACATCCATTTATGCCACACAGCTGTCTTATCTAGCAAACACTACTGAGGTCTTCATAGACTACAACCACCAAAACAGATTCAGCTTCTATCCACAAACAAGAGTCTTTCTTTCTTTCTTTCTTACATATTAATTTAAAATGCAGTGAATTACTTCAATTATATATTTTGGATCTGAAAATATATATTGTCTCCTTTAAAGTTAAGGCCATGCACTAAACCTAAACTACACTCTCACATGTATGCTAAACATAAGTAGATTTAAAAGCAGATTTAGTGCAAAAAAAAAAAAAAAAATATATATATATACATACACTGAACAAAATTATAAAGGTTCCCAGGGAACACACATACTGAATAAAAAATGTATAACCTGAATGCAATTGTAAGTCG
Organism: Gymnocypris eckloni scoliostomus; assembly: GCA_027564155.1. Lineage (NCBI taxonomy): Eukaryota > Metazoa > Chordata > Actinopteri > Cypriniformes > Cyprinidae > Gymnocypris > Gymnocypris eckloni. Next base: position 2,756,646 of record CM050426.1, read on the forward strand.
CTTTGGATAAAAGCGTCTGCTAAATGCATAAATGTAAATCTAAATGTAAATGTAACACTTTTGTTTTTGCCCCCATTTTTCATGAGCTGAACTCAAAGATCTAAGTGGAGTGGACATTACACAGGCCACAATCAACAACCTGATCAACTCTATGCAAAGGAGATGTGTTGCACTGTGTGAGGCTGATGGTGGTCACATCAGATACTGACTGGTTTTCGGACCCCCGGACCCCCAATACAGTAAAACTGCACATTTTAGAGTGGCCTTTTATTGTGGCCAGCCTAAGGCACTCTTGTGCAATAATCACGCTGTCTAATCAGCATCTTGATATGCCACACCTGTGAGGTGGATGGATTATCTCATTCACTAACACAGATTTAGACAAATTTGTGAACAATATTTGAGAGGAATAGGTATTTTGTGTACATATAATTTTTTTTAGATCTTTGAGTTCAGCTCATGAAAAATGGGGGCAAAAACAAAAGTGTTGCGTTTATAATTTTGTTCAGTGTATATATAAATTGCAGATTTGGTGCATGTCTTCCAAACAACTGCTTGTAGATATCACAGATATGTTACACACTCACCTCTCTCTTTGAGTAGAAGCGTCACTGCTTCATTCTGTCTGGTTGTTTTATCTTCCATTAAAGCGGGCAGATAGACGTTTGCTCCAAAGTCTATTAGCAGCTGAATGTACTGGGGCCCACAGCCGTATTTGAGACACATCTCCAGCACAGTTTTGGGCTGTTTGATGCGGCTCAGCATCTTTCCGTCGCTGCAGTTGTAGTCGGCGTTTGCTCCGTGCTGCAGCAACAGTTTGAAGCACTCCAAATGACTGTAACAAGCTGAAATATAGAGCGGCCCCCGGCAGGCCGTGGTGTTCGAGGCCCAGTCCGGGATCTTCGGCTTGACGTCGACGTCGGCTCCGTACCGCAGGAGCTCTCTCAGGATGTCTGCGTCTCCCTCTCGGGCCGCGGTGAGCACCGGAGAGCAGTTGTTATAGGGGCTGCCGTTAGGGTTAGCGCCGGCTTTCAGTAAAGCAAGCACACACTCCAGGTGTTTGCCGGCGGTGGCTGTGAAGAGCGGTGTCTGGGCTTTGATGTCCAGGCTGTCAACCTCGGCCCCGTGAGCCAGGAGCAGCTGCAGACAGCGCAGGTGACCCTGAGATGCAGCAGAGCGCAGCGGAGTGACCGGGACGCCCCAGCCGCTGCACAGGTTAACACATCTCCTGTACCTGTCCTGAGACAGCAGGTCCCTCAGGAGTCCCTCGTCGTCTCTAAACACGGCCTGAGTGAGCTCCTGACTGCAGCACGTGTCCTCCTCCTCATCCTCTTTGGGTTGAAGAAGAGAGAAGATCTTAGATATGTCCATCAAACTCATGCTGATAGATTGCTCCGGTCTCCATTCAAGAAAGAAAGAATTAATTAATTACTCTCAAGCTCTGCAACATTATTTCCAGCGAATTCTGTTTCTAATATCACAGCCCACAGATAATAGCCCGGTCTTCAGACCATCAATGTGATTGTGAGCATGATATGTGACCCTGGATCACAGATGCAGTCATAAGCAGCACAGGTATATTTGTAGCAATAGCCAACAATACATTGTATGGGTCAAAATTATAGATTTTTATTTTATGCCAAAAATCATTCTTATATTAAGATCATGTTCCATGAAGATGTTTTGTAAATGTATTACCATAAATATATCAAAACTTTACTTTTTGATTAATAATATGCTTTGCTAAGAACTTCATTTGAACAACTTTAAATGTGATTTTCTCAATATTTAGATTTTTTTGCACCCTCAGATTCCATATTTTCAAATATTGTCCTATCATAACAAACCATACATCAATGGAAAGCTGATTGACCCTTATGACTGGTTTTGTGGTCCAGTGTCACATATTGCTTTAATGAAGAGGTAATATTTGAATAGCTTGATTTTTAGACACTATACTGTCAATTACGTTGTCTATTTTTGACTTTATTTCCAAAGAAACCAACATATTTTTCTGTGTATCAGTGAATCGGGGTTTTGGTCCTATTGGAGGCACAATCAAGCAATCAGAAATGATTGTAACACTTTAGATTAGGGAACACATATTCAATATCATGAGTTGTCCCTCAACAAACTCCTAATTAGCTGATTATTGATTGTAAGGCAGTTGTTGTAGCAGTTATGTTTAGGTATTGGGTATGGTTAAATAATCTCTTGCATTAATAAGTGCTTTATAAGTACTAATAAACAGACAATGTGCATGCAAATAAGCAATTAGTTAATAGTGTTTTTCTCTTATCTAAAATGTTATAATTTGATACTCTTGGATATTTTGAATGAGAACAGTTGTAACATGTATGCCTTTTTCTGTACTGCACAAATAATGACCAGAATAAACATGGATAGTTTACATTTATTTCCTATTTTCTGCAGTTAATGGATGAAGACAAGGAACCCAGATACAGTTTTAATGTGCTAAATAAGATATTGTTTAAAACTGTAAATTAAATATGCTAAAATATATCATTATTGTTGCATGCTATATATATTGTCTAGTCTTGGCAATAAAGCTCTTTCCGATTATGATTCTGATTTATGTATCTATTTAACTCATTTTTATATGTTTTTGTATTTATTTAAATGCTTATATATGAGTGCAGTATTTCTTATGAATTTTTGCTCTTTTTTGTGGCAAATATACAGCATCCCATCATCAGTGCCGTCAACTTATTTTATAATAATTAATAAATTGAATTAGCAGATTTCTGTTCATGGGTGGCATTGTGCTATAAATAGTGGACACCAGAGCTACTTAGTACTTAGATGAAGTTGTCACTGGACAATATCTCAGTAAATCTTTGGTTTGAGTCTAATGTTCAATCACACAAATGCTTTGTATACTCTAGCAGTGACTTTTACAGCTGAGCACTGGATGCTTGCCTGATTTGTCCACATACCCAACATACATGTCCCAAACCAAACATGTTCATTTGACAATGACACATGAATATTTACAATATATTATCAGGAATAACAATACATTCAGGATAAGAGAGAAGTAAATTTAAAACACAACCTCCCAAAACATGCACCTTTAACACATATGCAGGAATGTGTATTATGTGTGATTATACACACACACACACACACACACACACACACACACACACACACACACACACACACACACACACACACACACACACACACACACACACTCACACACACACAGACACTCTCACACACACGCACACACACGCACACACACACACTCACAAACATCTCACACACTCACACACACACACACACACACGCACACACACACACACACACACACACACACACACACACACACACACACACACACACACACACACACACACACACACACACACACACACACACACACACACACACACACACACACACACAGAGAGAGAGAGAGAGAGAGAGAGAGAGAGAGAGAGAGAGAGAGAGACACACACACAGAGAGACGCACACACACACACACACACACAGAGAGAGAGATGCTTCACTAACATCTACTGATGCTCTGAATCACAACATCAGAACCAATCAGATCACTGCACAAATCAAACAGAGCTACATCACTCACTGGCAAACCCAAACTCAACAACAGTGTAAAATGCAATGCTATCTGTCCCTAAAGAGAGAGTACAGTATTGCAGAGTATCTGTTCACAGTGTCAGATAAGAAACCGAGAAGCACGTAGACCAGATACAGACTCAGCGGACACAAGCTGATGATCGAGACGGGCAGACACAGACAAACATGGCTGCCCCCGGAGCAGAGATTGTGTTCACACTGTGACCTGAATCAGATGGAAACAGAACTGCACTTCCTAACAGAGTGCCCCAAATACACAGATATACAGACAGTGTTCTACGACAAAATACAGCAGATCCATCCCACATTTACAACTCTTCCAGACCAGGAGAAACTAGCGTATCTGCTCGGAGAACACAAGACCTGCTGTGTGTTTGCTGCTCAATATGTGTCTCTCTGTCACCACAGAAGAGAAGACACTCCGTCTGCCCTGAGCTGATGTTTCCAGCACATGTAGAATATATTATAACATATTACTCCATTATATTACTTAAATGTATATTTTGCCTCTGTACATTTTATACTGTACCATATTTAATTTTATTTCTATCACATACTTACAATAGTCATTCATTTGCACTACATATTTAATACGGTTTAAATATTTGTTTTATTACTATATATATATATATATATTTTTTTTTTTGTTAATTCAAATGTGCACTACTTGTGAGAGCAGCCCAGCTGCAATTGCTTTAATATACAAATGTATAGTTTTGTCATGCCAATAAAGCACACTAAATTGAAATTGAAATTGAGCTATATAAATAAACTTGACTTGAGAGACACACACACACACACACACACACACACACACACACACACACACACACACACACACACACACACACACACACACACACACACACTTACTCTCACACACACACACACACACACACACACTTACTCACACTCTCTCACACACACACACACACACACACACACACACACACACACACACACACACACACACACACACACACACACACACACACACACACACACACACACACACACACACACACACACACACACACACACACACACACACACACACACACACACACACACACACACACACACACACACACACAGAGACACACAGTCACTCACACTCACACACACACACACACACACACACACACTGACACACACAGTCACTCACACACACACACACACACACACACACACACACACACAGTGTTAAAAGTCACTTCTAGAGAAAACAAAGCATTTGTGTGATTGAACATTAGACTCTAAACCAAAGATTTACTTATATATTGTCCAGTGAAAACTTCATCTGAGTAGCTCTGGTGTGAACTATTTATAGCACAATGCCACCCATGAACAGAAATCTACATATTTATTCAAGTATAACTCACTGCAAATACGTGTTTTCCCACGTTATATTTGAAGTAAAATTACACTCTGCCAAATATCATCATTAACAACAGCTGCTGTTGCTGTAAGTATTTTAGCAACAAACAACCACATGTATAGTATCAGTCCAGGAGGCCCTTCAAAAGAGAGTTAATGCAGGTTGCTGTGCCATGTTTCTGCGGTGATTGTAGCTTACCTGTAGCGTGTGAAGTGTCCACGGATAGAGACACATGAAGACTGCGGCGCTGAGGGTCAGTGTGACACACACAGATCTGAGCAGACACACGGCTAAGTTTAGGCCACAAATGGACCAGCCCAAACGTCCAATCTTGGAGGGCCAGAGGAATGCAGTTATAATTAGAAAGGTGTTAGACCTGTGACAGGCACAGACAGACATCATGGGCTGTTAGTGTTAGATCACAAAACAACAGTGTTGCACTGAACGCATTACAATTTTTCTCGATTGCTAGCACACTGTAACTGATTCATTTGACCCAATTTTACAAACCATTCATACAGTTCTCGAAACAAAGACACGTTTCTCAAAACACATTTTACCTGTTTTCCCACACGCTCAAATTAGCTGTGTTTTCTGCAAAACTCTACACAAAAACAGCATAGTTTTGCACAGATTTAACCATGTTCTAATTTAGAAAACACAAACACACAATATAACTACCTCTAGAATCACAACATGAACACAAATAGCACACATTTATCCACGTGTGAACATTAGTAAAACTGAAGACACACAGGTCAGGATCTCAGGATGATATGAACAGAAGCACAAGTGATTATGTGTTTTGGAAATTAATTCTGGTAATGGGAGATAAAAAGGAATAGGAGGAGAAAGTAAAAATGAAGGGGATGAGGTCAAGGGTCATTTATTGCTGATGAAATATAAAGCATTATAGTTGAGCATGTTCTTGTGCATGGACTGACCATGAGGGAAGCTGCCTGGAAGCTCATCAACTTACACATCACACTTGCAGTACATAGCAGCAGTACTTCAGATTAGAGGACTTTCACTGTTCTCTGTACTGTAAATACTGTACCACACACCCACCCTCAAACTCATAACTGTTGAGTTGATTTGTAGCCAAGTACTTCTTACATGTATTTGTGCAGAACTGAGAGACGACTGTCTAGGGGAGGAAACATATTTCATCAGAAGACTAAGAAACTGATATAATATAACAAATAATGATATTACAAACACTGTAATGACACTTGGCAAAGGATGCAGAAGTTATTTATTTATTGCTGTACAGTAACACAGTATATTCCAGTGTGTGTTTACTGTATAATCTGTTGTTTGGTTTTAGTACTTTTCTCTTCTAGTGCTATTACAGTAATCTACTGTAAGATAACTTTACCATCGTGTAATGAAAGTAAAGTTTATTGGTGAGTTTCACTGTATATGCACCGCTCTATTTATGCTGCAGACTGTAACGTCTCCTGTTTCCCAAAAGCATGTTTTTGTAACAGTGTTTTGAGCTGATCCCACTAGTGTTCTCTAGACATTAAAATAGTCTGTGTATTTGTCAGGTCTGTGTATCATCTGAGGCCAAAGATTAGATTCTGACAAAAGAGAATATGTTTTTGACTAAAATGATTGACTTTGACCTGAAGTCTGAAGTTTGCACAAGTTGGTGTGTAGTTTTGAGATTGTGTTTATAGTTGTGAGAAAATGGTGAATTGTTTCATGAATTGTGTTTTAGCGATCAAGACAAACTGTAAAGCTGTGTTATAATCTCATCTGGTAACTTTGTGACGCTAACGCACATCTCCTTTGCTCTCTGCAGTCGCAGCTGTTGTGCTGTCAGGAGCTGTAGATGACGTCAGCTGCTGATGAGAGACAAATGTTCTCACTGGAGTTCAGAAATCTGCTGATGAACAGACATGGTCAGAACTAAATTAATTGTTGCCTTTTTTTTTAATCGTCGCCTTGTCTGTTCCAGTCCATGGTGTCATCCTATTACAGTTTTTTACGATCGCTATGACAATTTTTTTCAATACTTCTAACAATTTTCCTAAACTCTAAATGCAGAAACACACCTACAACACACAATTGACAAAACAGTTCATTTGATGCTCAAAATCACACACTGCAAACTAAACTCCAACACTCATCAAAATACAATAATACACAATACACTACGTCTACCAAAACACTGCAAATATGTCCCAAAATCACATTATTATTCCAAAACACTAACACATGTTCTCTTCCAACGGGAACATTTAGTCAATCATAGCGCAATATCATAAAAACACTAATATCAGACAGAATTACAGAAACTGCATTATTGTATATGTGTCAGATCTGCCCTAATACACTACTGTATTGTATTGATCATAAATTGTTTTGCAGTTTTTTTGAAGCCTCTCTACATTGGGTTTGTTAAATGCATGCATTTAGTTTATTTTTCTCCAAAAATTCAATAAAAAAAATGAATGAGCCATCTCAGAGTAGCTTTGTGAAGAAATAAGATAGAGACAGAATTACTGAAGTATAGGCTTTATTTACAACAGGACAATCCTGCAAGATAACACACATATGCAATACGGTTGCCATTTATTATATGAAAGTACAAAATATACAAACACAAAAATCCACAGAAGAATAACATATCAATAAAAAAGTTTGTGTCAAAGCAACAAGAAATGTGGTAATTGTATAGCCTATACAAACGGATGTTGTGCCAACTGTTAAAAGTTTAGAAGAATTGTTAAAAGTATTAAAAAAAATGTCCTAGCAATCGTAAAAAACTGGAATAACAGAAAAAAAGTATACACACACCTCAACCACCACCAGTGTGCAGCATCCACTTGGATGATATGACGGCTGCTACAGGACAACGAATGGAATGGCGTTGATAAAAAAACAACAACAAACAAACAGTTCCAATGTAGCAGACTTTAGGCATATCAGTTTAGTATACTAAAAGAACAATTGCAGGGTATATTTTTATTAAACTGGGTTATGAAAGGTTTATATTTTGGTTTTGGGAGTCCCAACAACAGGTTGACGTGCATGCAAGGTAAAAAAAACATTTTTATTTTCTTATAATATGCATTTATCATTTATCATATAATATGTATTTATTAATACTCCAAAAGGATTAATTTAGCCAAACCCTTCCTTTTCGTGACTCTAATGTAGTGATTGGTGGATTTCAAGCAGTGCTGCTTTGTGTACAGCGTTACAAGGTCAAGGTTTCTTTATTCGTCACATACTAAATTATAAAGGGTATAATCAGAAGTGAAATGTAAATCAAGTCAGGTCCGCTCAGTGGACAGTGCAAAAAAAAAAACAATATTACATTAAATAAATACAGAGGAAACAGCTATTTTTCACGCTCCAAAGGTGGTACCTAGTGGCAAAAAATGAATTAGCATTTTTATTCAGAAAAACAGATAAAAATCAAGTTTCCGGGTCTGCGTGAGAACAAGTGGACGGGCAATATGCTAATGTTTCATATTGACGACAACATAAAAACAGCTTGGGATTCGTTTTAAAAACGACTCGTTTAAATGATTCAGAGTTGGCTCTTTCTTTTGAGAGGCAATGGCTGTGTCCGAAATCACCCCCATTCACTATTCCCTGCATTAGTCCACTCATACAGTTCACTTGAAGGAGTGAATGAAAACGAGTGACTGAATTTGCCGGAAGGACTGCCGCTTTCGCAGAGTTTGCTTGCTGTTTAATAATCATTTGAAACAGGCAGCTCGATTAATGGATTTATCTTGAACTCTGTCAAATTAATTTGTACCTGTGTTGTACTACGCTGTATTACGCCGTGGAGGAGCGCTTCTAAAATAAATGAGTGGATGATTCAGCTGCGGGCGCCATCTTCTAGCAAGACGCGGGAATTCATTCAGCGCGCAAATCTCACAGTGCATTATGGGTCATTTCTAGCCGTTGAGTGTACATCGGTTGTATGGGTTGTACACTCATTTTTGCGGTGCATCGTAGGAATGATCGAGGGCACTCGAGAACATCCACAATGGTTTCGGACACCACTAAAAATGGTTGTCCCCTCAAATAGTGCTCTATTTAGGGGGCTATTTTGGATACAGCAAATAACTTTATACACGGTGCACTTTCAGATTTCAAACTTTGCAGGATGTTTTTATTCACTTAGATCTGTGTTCCACACTGCATGAAAGGTCAATTTCAAAAATCCATAATAGGGGCACTTTAAGTACACGTAAATGTATTTGTATTACACTTAGCATGAAAAAATGTTTTTAAAATGTACATTTACTTTTCACAATGGATGCGTGCACACAGAATGCTATGTACAGCTGACTACATGTCTGCTACTGTATGCTTGCGTTGAACCTCAACAAAAATTCCCCATAAATAATTGCATACTGTAAATGTTCCTTTCTTTTGATTTATCTGAGGTCAAATTCCCACACAAGGCTTAAATCTGAAGAGGGATTCCAAGGCTGCCATTGGATTAGCGGCACAATGGAGCACATTAACTCCAGGGTAATCCTGGAGAATATCACAAGTCCTTTCATATGACTCTGACGAGAGCGGACCATTACCAGAAGACAGGGAGGAACTAAACAAATATGTCTGTGAGTACTGATTATATATTTATTATTGCAGAATCATTAATATGGATATATTTGACTATTTTCAAAAATCTTAAACTTCTTTGCTTGTGAGAATAATACTATTCACATGATAGGCTATGTGTTAAAGCAGTAAGCAAAACTATTGCTGTACTCTCTCTCCCGCTCTCTAATACAAACTTTATCTTTTTCAAATACTCTTGTTTAAAACATGATTATAGAAGCGTTTTTGTTGTTTGAGTTGAGTTGAATGAATGTGAATGTGGTGGTTCACAGCTATTTTCACAGCATAGGACTTATACCTAATGCAAACCTTTTAGTTAGTTTGGATGTTGTTGTGAATTCTTGTCAATTTATTTTAAGCCAAATAAAGTTATAATCATAATCCTAATATATTAAATTTTGGGCTTTTCACACGGCACTTAACCCTGAGATAACTTCGTTCTAAACCCTGCTTTTAGGCCAGCGTTTTTGAGATGTGACTCTGTCTAAGTTTTGTTTAGCTTATTTCAGGTTTATGAATGTAAAACCCATGAATCTTTCATCTCAAAGGCCTCAATTTTTTCTAAAGTTATCTTTGATTTGGGGGTTACTTGTCCAGATATGATGGTGCCATATTTCAGTTGTTTTTTTAAATGCAGCTGACCCTACTCCAGGTGCTTTTACAATAGTTTTAACAAAGCCATGTGTTATTGTATTGTATTTTCAGATAAACGTACGTGTCACTACAATGGATGCTGAGCTGGAGTTTGCCATTCAGCCCAGTACAACTGGTAAACAACTTTTTGACCAAGTATGTATTTTGTATGGAATTTAGACAAAAGTCATTAAATGCAACACAATAAACATTGAACAATCAATGAGATCACTGCCTTTGTCCTCTTGAAGGTTGTGAAAACGATTGGACTCCGAGAGATCTGGTACTTTGGACTGCAGTATCAGGACAGCAAGGGCTTCTCTACATGGCTGAAACTCAATAAGCGGGTTAATCTTCATCATATTTGCATGCTTGGCCTTTAAAAAAGAAAAAAGAAAACAACTGAAATTTCTATAACAGAAATTTTTCAACAAAAATGAGCACACAATTATAGACCTCCACAAGTTTCCGTGCTTGTGGTTGCCAGATGTCAATTTTGTTAATCCCCCCTTTCAGAGCTTTTCTCATAAAAAATATTTTCTGCCCAGTATTTTACTGAGTAGCATGATCCTGCAATATCAACACTTTTTTATATATACTATTTCATAGCATTTAACACTGAATTCAGTATTTGCATTAATAATTTCCAGGAATGATTTGCTGTCTTTGCATTTCATTTACTGTATATATTCTCATAACCAATCCTTAACCCTAAACATAACAGCTGGTAACCCTTTTGAAAGTGGATTGTTTCTTCCAAAGCAGATATATTTTCACTTTACCAAACACCTGCCAGATCCCTAGAACTACAATCTGGTGAATATGTAGCCAGTTCCTTGACAGAGCATCTGCAGCCCGCAGTACATAAACATCCCTTTAGTGAAGCAAATTGGGGAAGTGACCATTCTAGAATGCTGTGAGTGAGCCATAGCAAATGCTATTGACTTTGTGCACAAAGGTACGTGGCGGCCTGCCAGCACTGGGGAAAAAAACAATGCTTTAAAGCCAGAGAAGCTACAAGCATCTCCAGCAGGTAAGTGTTGTCCATAGGCTGGACCTCCAACCATTGGTCACTGATGCCTCTGTGGTTCCAAAGGATGTGATGGTCATTATTACCTAATAGTATGCCCACTGTCAAAAAGACTATTGATGTCCATTTCCAAAAAATCGCAACAATGCCTGCCATTAGCATTGTAATCAGTTTAAAAAACAATCCCGTACTGGAAAGATGCACAGAGATGAAACTAAGCAAGAGACCAAGACTGAGATAGAAAGGCATGTATAGTGACAATATAGATTGTAGAATGATGAACATTATGGACTGCATAGCAGAATCCTGTCTGGCTTTTAAAAACAGAAGCATAGGAGCTTCATGTGATGCATGGAAATCAGAACATGAAAATACGCATCTGCAACGTTTGTAAGCTAATCTTTCCCTGTCACTGACCAAAGAACAAGAACGCCGAAGCCCAACATGTGAAAGGAAGCTTCTTTAAGAAATTGTTGAGTCTCTGTAAAGTCATCCAAAATTGGAATAAAACAAGAACTTATGTAGACTATCTCTTTGAACAAGGGGGTGAACTATTTTTTCTTCAACAAGAGGAAAATCCCAAAGAGAAACCCAGCAATTGGGCTGTATCACAACAGTCAAGATGAGTCTCAAAAATCTTTGCTGCGAGCATATATCTGTTTTGTATTGTCAAGTCAAATCACCTTTAGCGCTTTTAACAATACAGATTTTGTCAAAGCTGCTTTACAATATTAAATAGTACAAATTTTGTGTGATAATACAAAAGGACAACAGTAAACACTCAGTTTTAATTAAAATCAGTTCATCATTGATTCGGTGATTTCATCGTCCAGCTCGGTTTAGTTCAAATAGTATCTGTGCAATCAAGTTGGTGATATCACTGGAAATGTAGTGTCCCCAACTAAGCAAGCCAGAGATGACAGCGGCAAGGAACCAAAACTCCATCGGTGACAGAACGGAGAAAAAATACCTTGGGAGAAACCAGGCTCAGTCGGGGGGCAATTTCTCATCTTGCCAGATGAAACCAGCAGTTTAACTCCATGCTGCAGCAGAGTCAGATTGTGCAGAGGACTCGTCTGGTTCTTGTGGTCTTGTGTCGATGGCCATCTAGCTGACGTGGTCTAGTTGTCTTGATCTCTGCTGGCATTCAGAGCTGTACAGGTCATTTCTAGGTCCTGATCCACCATCTGGGCTGGATACGGATTGATCCGGGTGACTGCAGTTGCTATCTGATCTGGATACAGACTGGATCTGTTGGTTACAGTGACCTTGGAATAAGAAAGAAACAGATTAATATTAGTGTAGGTGCCATTTTTCTAACGATGTAACAAGTCCAATGGGTGTTATGGGAAGTGTTCCTGGTTCCGGTTGACCTAATTAATGCAGCCTAACAATTGGGAGCTAAGTAGGAAAAGGATCTGCCAACTGCAGTTCTAGGTATCCACTTCTAGGTATTATCAAATGGCCAGAGTTTTGAGATCGTTCGTAGCGGAAGTGGAGGACTATAATGTGATAAGAGCACGCTCAAGTACTGAGGAGCTAATCCATTCAGGGCTTTATAAGTAATAAGCAAGATTTTGAAATATATACAATGTTTAATAGGGAGCCAGTACAGTGTTGACAGAACCGGGCTAATGTGGTCATACTTCCTGGTTCTAATAAGGACTCTAGCTGCTGCATTTTGGACCATCTGGAGTTCATTAAGCATGCAGAACAACCACTCAATAAAGCTTTACAATAATCTAACTTTGAGGTCATGAACACATGAATTAACATTTCTGCATTTGACATTTGTAGCATAGATAGTAATTTAGATATATTTTTGTGATGGAATAATGTAGTTTTACAAATGCTTGAAACACGGCTTTCGAAAGGAAAGATTGCTATCTAATAGCACACCTAGGTTCCTAACTGATGACGAAGAATTAACAGAGCAGCAATCGAGTGTTAGACAGTAGTGATGCGCGGATGAGCTAAAACGTCACCCGAATCCGCAGATTCAAATAAATTATCCACCCGCAAACCACCCGCACCTATATTTTTGTCTGATTTAGATAACCGCACTTGACCCCGATCATCACATTCAGGGTTCGTATGGTCATGAAAAACCTGGAATAGGGTCATTTTAAAACAGCAATTTCCAGGCCTGGAAAGTTCTGGAATATTAAATAAACCCAGATATTTTGGAAAAGTCATGGAAATCTATTTCATAATTCTCTGTATAATAGAATTTTGTTTAATTAGGTCCTGAATTTCATTGTGGGATTGCACATATAGACTATCTTATCGCATTAGCCTATTCATTCCCGCAGCTTTCAACTATAACATGAGGGAAATTACTGCAAAACATTTATTCAATATAGCTTGCCTTATAGGTTAGATGAGTAAATAAATCCACACAGAACATCAGATCAAATCAGTCATTTGAAAACAGCATGAGTGATTCAGCTGTACCGCCACTTCTCTCTTTGACCTTCTCTTCACATCAGCACATTTAGAGCTGTACGCTGCGATACAAGACTTTTGCTCGCATTTTGGTACAGTTGACAGACTTGTAAATTGCCTAATTGTTGCATCATTGTCGCGCTCTCCAGAGGCGCTTTTCTGTGTGCTGCAGTCACATCCAAAACGCGCTCTGCGACTACCAAATTGAGTTTGCAAGCAAATCTTGTTGTGCTTAAGTGGGCAAATACACACAAAATGAGTGTAAAAAAAATGTAAAAAAGTATCCTCATAAGCACTGTCGGTTTTTTCTTAAGTTAATGTAAACAGTTGCGAAAGAATACACATGTGTATAAGTATTGGATCAATGAAATATGTCTTGTGACAGCAGCCTAATAAAGCTGTGCCATCTGTCATTAAAGTTAATCAAACAACAAAAGACAGAGGAAATCCCTCACTGCTCTTGACTAAATAATGTTTTGTTGAATAACTTTATGTTAATTTACAGTTTATTAAATTTCTGTAGAAAATGTAGTTCATATTTGCATCATTAATGATTTATCTTATCCACCCGCGACCCACCCACAAAATATCAGAATGCATTTTTTTTACCCAACCCACCTAACCCGTGGATTATCCGCAGTGCCCGCGGATATAAATACCATCCGCGCATCACTATTAAACATTGTTCTCGTCATTACATGTGAAGATTTTTCGCCCGATAATTAACACCTCTGTTTTCTTTTCAGAATTTAGCTGTAAGAAATTACTAGTCATCCAGTTTTTTTATATATCAACTATGCATTCCGTTTTGCAAATTGGTATGTTTCATCAGGATGCAAAAATAAATAGAGTATCATCATCATAACAGTGAAAGCTAACAACATGTTTCCTGATGATATCTCCCAAGGGTAACATGTAAAGCGTGAAAAGCAATAGTCCTAGTACTGAGCCTTGAGGTACTCCATACTACACGTGTGATCGGTATTGTACCTCTTCATTCACTCTTCATTAATTTAAAAGAGAAATAATAACAGCCAGTTTGAAGGTTTTTGAGAATATCCTAATGACAATGATGAATTTATAATAGTCAGAAGAGGATCTATGACTTCTGGAAGCACCTCTTTAAGTAGCCTATATGGAATAGGGTATTTTATACATGTTGTTGGTTTATATGATTAACAAGTGTATACAATGTAAATACAATTATCCTATAGTAGAGAATGAGTGGAACTTTTCCTCTGGGGATCTATAGTGCACTGTCTGATGCGATACGGTAGCTGATGGCTGCATGGTTACAATTTTATCTCTAATAGTATCGATCTTGGAAGTAAAGTAGTTCTTAAAAGCCATTACTGCTACGCTGTTGGGAAATGTCAATGCACGTTGATCCTTTTTTCGATAAGTTAGCCACTGTATTAAATATATACCTAGGGTTGTGTTTGTCAGAACTAAAAGAGATGAAAAGTAATTAGATCTTGCAGTTTTTAATGCTTTTCTGTAGGAGAAGGTACTTTCCTGCCATGCAATTGAAAATACCTATAGTTTTTTTCCCACCTGTGCTCCATTTTCCATGCTGCTTTCTTTACCGGATCGGCGCTGATTCATGCCCGCTATCCCTTGCCCCGTGAATCAAGTCCACATGTCACGGCCAGGAGTGCCGTGTGTCTGTTTTGTCGTGCCCACAGGAAAATTTTAACCACCATGTCTTGTCTTGTCTTGTCCATGGAGACTCGTCTGGGGCAGGCGGCTCCTCGTGTTGTGGCCATGGAGGTCATTCTAGCCGCCTGCCCCCTTGTTGCTGAAGTGGAGGCGGTCGCTGAGTGACCCTGTGAGGGCCCCTGACTGCTGGTCATGCCCAGATGACGCCTCAGCCTCCGAGCTAGCCCAGGAGGGCTTCTGGTTCCTGTGGGATGTCCTGTCTTGTCTGTCGGGACCTGGAGGGCTTTCCTGTCGTCGTGTTCTGTCCTGTCCTGTCCTGTCTGTCTGGCCCTGGAGGGCTGTCCTGTCGTGTTTTGTACTGTCCTGTCTGTTTAGCCCCGGAGGGCTCCTGATACCCCCTCACTTCCCCAGGGAAATTTTTTTTGGGGGGTAGGGTTCCGGCTGTAGGGGCCGAGGGGGTCGAGGCCAAGTGCCCCAAAGACCATCTGTCATGGCCTCTAGTGCTCCCAGCTCCGCCATGGTCTCCAGAGCACCCAGCTCCGCCATGGTCTCCAGAGCTCCCAGCTCTGCCATGGCCTCCAGAGCTCCCAGCTCCACCATGGCCTTCAGAGCTCCCAGCTCCGCCATGGTCCCTGTCTGTCTGTTCTGCTCTGGAGGTCCCCGTCCTGCGTTCCTGTCTGTGTCTTTCCTGAGGGGCCTCCAGAGCGCCCACCCCCCCTTCCTGATGGAACTGTTAAGGCTCGGGACGAGCCTTTCGGGAGGGGGGAGTTATGTCAGTCCTCTGTCGTGTGTGTCATGTGTCCCCACCTCATGTTTCCTTATTTGGTTTGTTTCCTGTCCTTGTTTAATGTCATTATTAGTTAATTCAAGTCCAGCCGTGTTTGTCTAATTATCTATGATTTACCTGTGTATATTAGTTCATGCCTGTTCAGTTTGATGTCGTCTGGTCTACTTGTTATTCCCGGTGTTTCCTGCCTTGTCCTGTCATGTCCTGCCTTGATGTCCTTATTAAATATTATCATTTGAGTTTATATCCTCGTCCACGTGTTCCTGTTCCTCCCTCGTGTGTGCACCGTGACAGCTGGGTGGTCACAAACAACATGTGTTTTTCAAACACCTCAGCATTCAATCTGAAAAGATGTCCAGGGACATGGAATTTTTTGTGGTTTCTGCCATTAAGTCAGGTTCACTTGCAAAAGATCTGTGCTTTACTAAACGGCTTTGTTAGCTCAGCATGCTAAAACAGTCCAAGAACCAAAGGGAGCACTCATGTTGTTCCACACCTGTTGAAGAAGGAGAAAGGACACACAGGGGCTCCATTACACTTCATTTTTTAATGCCATTCCCTTTCCAACTTCCCTCCATCTCATTCACTCTGATGTACATCATTGATTATGTAGCACGAGTGCCCACTACTGGTGAAACCCTTTCAATAGGCTGAAATGGAAGCTTGGATCACTTGGAATGCACTATGGATTTGATTTATTTACACTTTTACTTTAAGAAGTAGTCTGAAGCAGCAAACTATATGTATAGGCATGCTTGGGCTGTTTTAAATATAAACAATGAAATAAAAATATTCACATATCATAGAGTTGTTTGGGGTGGGGGTAAATTAAACAGGATTTACGGTGATGTCGCATTTGTTTTGCATTGTGGCGTATAGATCAGCCTGAAGTGTTATACCTCTGAGCTGGTAATACTTAGATTGTGTGTTTGTTCTTCTTTATGCATCATTTTGTGATATTAAACTTTATTTATGCTTTATGGATGACGATTGTAATCAAGGTAAAGGACACACTGAAACACATCTAACAAATGCATTTGTGTTTATATGTTAGGTGACTGCTCAAGATGTCAGAAAGGAAACCCCGCTGCGGATTAAATTCCGAGCAAAGTTCTACCCTGAGGACGTGGCTGAAGAGCTGATTCAAGAAGCTACGCAGCATCTTTTCTTCCTCCAGGTGAAAGAGGGGATCTTGAACGATGATATCTACTGTCCACCTGAAACGGCCGTTCTCCTGGCCTCATATGCTGTGCAGATGAAACACGGTGACTACAACAAGGAATATCATGTGCCTGGATATTTGTGCAGAGACCAACTGCTGCCACAAAGGTGCTTTTACAGTATATTCTCTATTCTACTCTTTTAATACCAGCTAAGATTTCACTATAGTATCATGTTTTGAAAGTTGCTGTTTTTCATATAAATACCTTCTTCTAGAGTTCTAGAACAACACAAACTGACTAAAGAGCAGTGGGAAGAACGAATCCAGGTGTGGCATGAGCAACACAAAAGAATGCTCAGGTAGAAACTTCCCAACGTCTGAACCTAAAACTAGCTGTTTGAGTACATGGTCAGTAAAGCTTTATCCCCACAGAGAGGATGCTACGATAGAATACTTGAAGATTTCCCAGGATCTGGAGATGTATGGAGTGAACTATTTCAGCATCAAAAACAAAAAAGGATCGGAGTTGTGGTTGGGTGTTGATGCTTTGGGACTCAACATTTATGAACGTTCAGACAAGTACATCTTCATCTATATTTTATTTGTAACTTTAATGCAACTTATACAACTAATTCATTTTGTTGTAAATTCTTAGCAATGGACTGTGCCATGTTAGTATTCCTGTTTTTCAACAGGCTGACACCTAAGATCGGATTCCCTTGGAGTGAGATACGGAATATTTCTTTCAATGACAAGAAATTTGTCATTAAGCCCATAGACAAAAAGTCACCGGTAATTAAAAAGCATAAATGTAACACTTAATTCAACACTGTATTAATTAATTTATTCACAGTCTTTCACCTGCTGCACTACATGACCTTTGCTCATCCACAGGACTTTGTGTTCTATGCACCTCGTCTGCGCATTAACAAGCGTATCCTCGCTCTGTGCATGGGAAACCATGATCTTTACATGCGACGCCGCAAGCCAGACACCATTGAGGTGCAGCAGATGAAAGTGCAGGCCAAAGAGGAGAAGAACAAGAGACAACAAGAGAGGTGACACCATTAATAACAGATATATCACACAGCACAAACATTGTTTTTGATATCTAAGGTAAAATGACTTTATCCAGAATACTGTCTTTTATGCAGACTAAATAATTAACACAACTGCTGTTCTAAAACTTAGTGAGCTGCCTAGCTGGAAAGCTTTTTAAAGCATCGTGGGAATGCTCCTAATGTCAAGGCTGTTTTCTTAAAGGGATAGTTCACCCAAAAATGAAAATTGTCATCATTTACTCACCCTCAAGTAGTTCCAAACATGTATCAATTCCTTTGTTCTACCGAACACAAAGGAAGATATTTTGGAGAAAGTTTGTAACCTGGCTATTTTAGGGCACCATTGACTTCCATAGTAGGAAAAAATATATACTATGCCCCAGAACTGCTCTGTTTCCAACATTCTTCAGAATATCTTCCTTTGTGTTCAGCAGAGCAAAGACATTCATACAGGTTTGGAACGACTTGAGGCTGAGTAAATGATGACAGAATTTTTATTTTTGGGTGAACTATACCTTTAAGATAGGCAGTAACATTAGGCTGCCTTATAAAATACCTAGTTTTGGCAAAATTCTAAAGTGGCACTGCAATTTTTCTTCACAGAAATGTAGTCCAGGAATTGAATCAAATTATTACAAAATGACTGAGTTGAGAGAAACTTTGATTGTATTACTGGGTCAAGTCAAGTCACCTTTATTTATAAAGCGTTTTTAACAATACAAATTGTGCCAAAGCAACTGCACAATATACAAATAGGAAAATAGTGTATCACTAATGTAAAGTTACAAGATTAAACACCCATTTTTCAGTTAAAGGCATTTCATTATTGAATTCAGTGATGTCATCTTCCATTTTAGTTCAGTTTAAATAGTATCTGTGCAATCAAGTCAGATATATCGCTGGAAATGAAGTGTCCCCAACTAAGCAAGCCAAAGGCGACAACAGCAAGGAACCAAAACTCCATCGGTGACAGAACGGAGAAAAAAAACTGAAACCAGGCTCAGTCTGGGGGGCCAGTTCCCCTCTGGCCAGATGAACCAGTAGTTTGTTCCAACTGTAGCAAAGTCAGATTGTAAAGGCTCCACTGGTTCCAGAAGTCTTTTCCTGATAGCTGTCTAGGTGACAAAGTCCTCACTGGGGATCTGTCTCTGGGGCTCATCTAGGTGCCTTGGTCTCCGCTGACGTTCAGAGCTGTAGAGGTTGTCTCTAGGTGCTGATCCACCATCTGATCTGAATGGACTGGATCTGGTGACTGCAGTGATCATCTGATCTGGATACGGACTGGATCTGGTGACTGCAGTGATCATCTGATCTGGATACGGACTGGATCTGGTGACTGCAGTGATCATCTGATCTGGATATGGACTGGATCTGGTGACTGCAGTGATCATCTGGGCTGGATAAGACCAGATCGGGTGGCTACGGTGACCTCGGAATAAGAAAGAAAAAGACTAATATTAGCGTAGATGTAAATCTTCTTACGATGTAACAAGTACATTATGTTTTATGGGAAGTGTTCCCGGTTCCGGTTGACCTAATTAATGCAACCTAACAATCCTTTAATGGATTTGAATATTACTGAATAATGAATATTATTGAACAAGGCAGGCATGATCACAGGAAGCTTCTCCTAGAGAGATGCCATCTGACTCAAACAGTTATAAAGAGAATTCCAATCAGGGCCATTCTGGAACGCGATTACAAATGGACAGAGGGGGCCCTCCTCCCTTCCTCACACCGGGCCCCGCATCAGCTAGGGAAGGCCCTGATTACACTTACAAATGCAGGGTGTTTTGAGTTGCTGGTTTGTCAATTAATTGAGTATTTGAGCACATTTTAGTTTGCCAGAATAATTCCATTTGGCTGAGCACTTTGCCATTAATGAACGATTCAGAGAAAGTTGGATTGTCTACTTGTCAGTTAAATGCAGTAGTTAGTTACAGTAGCCACAATATCGTGAGTATGGCTTCTGGATTTCCTCTTATTGTTCTGCAATGTGATTATAGGTACAGTATGTGGACTGATTTGTCTGTTTTGTATCTAATGCACTTTTTTATTTTATTTTTTTGGAGAGATATCAACAGTTGTGCATAGATGTTGTTTAAGTACTACAATTATAATCAGATCTTCGGTAACACTTTACAATAAGGTTCATTAGTTAACATTAGTTCCCTATCTGTCGGTCACTACGAGTTATGTCATGATGACATAGAGGATTTACCTGGAAGCCCCAATCATCTCTGACTTAAGAGAAAACGCCAATGAAATTGGCTAGTGGATTTTGCATGCCTGAGCCACTCCCCGTGCATACGGGTATAAAAGGGCGACAGGTGCATCTACTGATTCGATTTTTGCTTCGGAGCCGAGGGGATGAGAAGAGTGCTGATCTCCACAAAGCCATTCATCTTTGTTTTGTTCCTGGTTGGCGTAACGGTGTGATCAGCGGAGTCCCTCTCATCAGCGATTCCCCTGGGCACTTCAACTAAGAGAGCAAATTCTAAAAGAGCAAATCACGGACGATCATGTCTTTTTCAAGATGCCGTTTCGTCCGTGCCCTTCTGGTTGCGGTCATTTCCTGTCTGCGGATGACAGGAAATGTCCTCCTCCTGAGCCACCTGCTTGACTACATAACATCCTACTCACATACAGGTGCACCTCAATAAATAAGAATGTCGTGGAAAAGTTCATTTATTTCAGTAATTTAATAAATTCATGTATTAAATTAATTCAATGCACACATACTAAAGTAGTTTAAGTCGTTGGTTGGCAGGATTGCAGATTCTCTGTGGGGTTCAGATGGTCATTTAACCAACTTTTGGTGCTTTTAGCAGTGTGGGCAGGTGCCAAATCCTTCTGGAAAATGAAATCAGCATCTTTAAAAGCTGGTCAGCAGAAGAAAGCATGAAGTGCTCCAAAATGTCTTGGTAAACGTGTGCAGTGACGTTGGTTTTCAAAAAACACAATGGACCAACACCAGCAGATGACATTGCACCCCAAATCATCACAGACTGTGGAAACTTAACACTGGACTTCAGGAAACTTGGGCTATGAGCTTTTCCACCCTTCCTCCAGAATCTAGGTCCTTGGTTTCCAAATGAAATGCAACACTTGCTCTCATCTGAAAAGAGGACTTTGGACCACTGGGAAATAGTCCAGTTCTTCTTCTCCTTAGCCCAGGTAAGACGCCTCTGAAGACAACTGTAGCCAAATTCCTTGACACGTCTGTGTGTTGTGGCTCTTGATGCCTGGACCCCAGTCCATTCCTTGTGAATTTCACCCAAATTCTTCAATCGATTTTGCTTGACAATCCTCATAAGGCTGCAGTTCTCTCAGTTGGTTGTGCATCTTATTCTTCCACACTTTTTCCTTCCACTCATTTTTCTGTTAACATGCTTGGAAACAGCACTCTGTGAACAGCCAGCTTCTTTTTCAATGAATGTTTGTGGCTTATGCTCCTTGTGAAGGGTGTAAATGATTGTCTTCTGGACAACTGTCAGATCAGCAGTCTTCCCCATGATTGTGTAGCCTAGTGAACCAAACTGAGAGACCATTTTGAAGGCTCGGGAAACCTTTGCAGGTGTTCTGAGTTGATTAGCTGTTTAGCATGTCACCATATTCTAAGTTATTGAGATAGTGAATTGGTGTGTCTTTGTTAAATGTGAGCCAAAATCATCACAATTAAAAGAACCAAAGACTTAAACTACTTCAGTCTGTGTGCATTGAATTTATTTAATACACGAGTTTCACAATTTTAGAATTGCTATGTTAGCAATAATTGTAAAGTAACATTTGTATTTGACGTAAAAAGATTTTTAGAAAAAGACAGCTTATTAGATTTTGAAACAGAGCATAATGTTCTTACAGTGGTGACAATGTTTTAAATGCATTTTAATTTTAGAACACTTCTGGAAAATGAGAAAAAAAGAAGAGAAAATGCAGAAAAAGAAACGGAGAAGATTGCAAGAGAGACGATGGAGCTCATGGAAAGACTTCGACAAATTGAAGAGCATACCAAAAAAGCTCAAGAGGGTTGGAACTACAAATGTCTACCTATTAGTACAAATGTTACAATAATAGTTTATGGGTTTGGTAAAGTCTGTAATTTCCTCTCAATTAACATTACCAAATAGAATTGGCAAACTGGTGGCTTTTCTTGAATAGGTTTCCTAAATACACCACCTGTCTGCAATTAGTCACATAATCCCGCCACACGCTGAAGCTATAGGTTGAGACATTGTTACTGTGAAAGGCTGGATGCTCAAATAAACAGAGACACCTTAAATATTTCAGAAAAGTTGATTTGTGTAACATTATAGTCGTGTCGTCCAGAACTTGAAGAGCAGACCAAGCGGGCGTTGGGGCTGGAGCGGGAGAGGAAATGTGCGCAGGAAGAAGCCGAGCGACTGGAGAAAGACCGTAGGATTGCAGAAGAATTCAAGTCAGCATTACTGCAGCAATCTGAAAACCAGATGAAGAGCCAGGAAAATCTGGTATTAAAACATAAGTACTCAAAACCTTTTAGAGATACATTATGATCTTACATGGTTAGTTCATTTACTCTCACATCATTCCAACATGTGCACATTTCTTTCTTCTTGAGAAGCAAATATAGCATCATTCAGAATGACAAAATTCTGTCATTACTCACTATAATGACATTCCAAACACATATTACTATTTTTCTTCTCTCTAAAGGAGAAATTAAGTATGTACACTGTGCTATTTTCCATACAGTGGGGGTGGACGATGTACACTCCCACTTTCAGTCTTAATGTGCCCATATTGTGCCCATTCACAAGTTAATTGTTTTATTTAGGAGTCACCTATATACATTCACTATTTAAAGTTCTAAAAACACCTTATTTTTCTCGCACTGTACATTTCTGTAGTACCTCTTTTCACCCTCTGCCTGAAACAATCTGTTTTATTTATATGGAATTAATATGAATATCTAAAGGCAACAGAGTTGGCCGAGCTGACATCCCAGATCACTCTTTTGGAAGATGCCAAAAAGAAGAAAGAGGATGAAGCCAGGAAATGGCAAAGAAGGGTGAGAGTGTAAATACACTGTTGCATCTGTTTCATACGGTTAGCCTCAGCAAAGACATTAGCAGTCTCAGTATGAATATCTTGGCAGGCAATTATGGTTGAGGTAGACCTGGAGAAGACAAAAGAGGAGTTGAAGAGTAAGCTAATTGGAGTCCACATCCAGGCAATGTCCCAGACTGAGAATGACCATGATGAAAATGATGAGAGCAGTGCCGAGGCCAGTGCTGAGCTCACATCCACTGGAACATATCAAGACCGCAGTGAAGAGCAGCGCATAACAGAAACGGAAAAGAATGAACGTCTGCAGAAGCGCCTACAGGTGAATATACGACACAGTCATAATGTTTATTAAAAAAGTGTTTTCATTACCATTGCCTAGTTTCTAAAACCCTTTCCAAGAGCCTCTTAACACTGCACATTTTTATGTATTCCTAATCAAATACAGCTGATTCAACTCATCAGTTCATGAGTACATTTTTCCACAGCCATATCACCCTGCAGCCCAAGACCGGTTGCCCACTGAGGCTAAGTAGGGTTGAGCTGGTCAGTACCTGGATGGGAGACCTCCTGGGAAAACTAGCTTGCTGTTGAAAGAGGTGTTAGTGAGACCAGCAGGGGGTGCTCACCCTGTGGTCTGTGTGGGTCCTAGCACCCCAGTGTAGTGACAGGGACACTATACTGTCAACAAGCACCGTCCTTCGGATGAGACGTTAAACCAAGGTCCTGACTCTCTGTGGTCATTAAAAATCCCATGGCACTTTTCGTTAAGAGTAGGAGTGTAACCCCGGTGTCCTGGCCAAATTCCCTCCACTGGCCCTTTTCAATCATGGCCTCCTAATAATCCACTTCCACTTGATTGGCTCTATGACTCTCTCTCCTCTCCACCTGTAGCTGGTGTGTGGTGAGAGCATACACTTGATTGGCTCTATGACTCTCTCTATCCTCTCCACCTGTAGCTGGTGTGTGGTGAGCGCATACACTTGATTGGCTCTATGACTCTCTCTCCTCTCCACTTGTAGCTGGTGTGTGGTGAGCGCATACACTTGATTGTCTCTATGACTCTCTCTCTTCTCCACCTGTAGCTGGTGTGTGGTGAGCGCATACACTTGATTGTCTCTATGACTCTCTCTCCTCTCCACTTGTAGCTGGTGTGTGGTGAGTGCTTACACTTGATTGGCTCTATGACTCTCTCTCCTCTCCACCTGTAGCTGGTGTGTGGTGAGCACATACACTTGATTGGCTCTATGACTTTCTCTCCTCTCCACCTGTAGCTGGTGTATGGTGAGTGCATACACTTGATTGTCTCTATGACTCTCTCTCCTCTCCACCTGTAGCTGGTGTGTGGTGAGCGCACTGGTGTCGTTGTCCTGTGGCAGCCGTCGCATCATCCAAGTGGATGCTGCACACTGGTGGTGGTTGAGGAGAGACCTACACTGAAGAGACAGAACCCTGACACTAGTGGCTAGAGCTTGTGATCTGGCACACTGACACATGGTGTGTGTGGGCAGCACAAGTTTAAATCCTGCTCAAGCCATTTGATTAATTTACAAGAAAAAAGTTAATTTAAGTTGTTACTTTCTTCCCATTTATAGACTGACAACCCTCCTGTCTCAATGTTGGGAGAAATCATAAGTACAGAGGTGTTGTGAGTGAACATGGTGTTACTGTAGTTCTAGACTAAATGTGAATGTGCATTAATTCATCCCACTCGCAAACAGTGAAATGCAACTGAATATGATGCAAACTTGCAATAATGAAATATGTTAAACGACACAAATGTATCTAATCCCATTTTATTAAGCAATGTCTTTGCTGCTTATTGATGATCCAGTTCAATCATACTAATAAGCAAAAATTACTTTATATAAACTAACAATAGTGCTTCATTGTTGTTTTATTGGTGAAGAGTGTTGAACTTGTTCTCCTGTGTTCTTCTGTACAGACGTGATTTACTCGTCCTTCAGCCTGAGGTTTATTCATTACACTTTTTGGTGTGGAAGGCTTTTATTTGCTCTAAATAGAACTTATTATATTAAAAACAAACAATCAAGCCCAGCTCATATTTAAAAAGTAACGCAAAAGTAACGTAACGCATTACTTTCCATAAAAAGTAACTAAGTAACGTAATTTGTTACTTTTTATGGAGTAACGCATTATTGAAATGCATTAATTTTAAAAGTAACTTTCCCCAACACTGTATATTTTTGGATATTTTTGATTTCCTCTGCTGTGTTGACTGCAGGAGTGCAGTGCTTATTGTTTTGCAAGAGCAGACTGTAAAAACATTCATGAATCTGCCAAATATTTGCAGAAATAGTAACGAAAATGAATTGCATTTACTCCTTCGGTATACAAGATGCAAATATAAATTCTAAAGAGTAAATAATGATCAGTCCCATTGATATGATTCATATGATGTGTTTATGTCTTTGCAGGCTCTGAGCTCTGAGCTGGCAGATACTCGTGATGAAAGCAAGAAAACGGCAAATGATCTGATCCACGCCGAGAACGTGAGGTTAGGGAGGGACAAATACAAGACCTTACGGAAAATCCGACAAGGAAACACCAAACAGCGCATTGATGAATTCGAGTCCATGTGAATTCCCAGTTCTGTTAGTTACGTTAATAATCCACTACAGAGCACCAGAGTTTGTGTCCAAATCAGTGGCAGGTGTACTAAAGTGATCTAAGTCTTTTGAGGTGAATTAAAAAGCCTAGCATGAGGTTAAAACAAGGATAAATGTAGTGAACCTGTTGATTGTTTGAATTTAAGAAATTAGACTGTATTGAGTTCACGTGATAAATTAATTATATAGAAACATACTAAAGCATCATATTCTCGTACCCCTGATATGTAATCTCCAATGTGCTCATAGCAGTTTATAAAATAAAGAGACAAGTTTCAACCACATGATCCTGGTGTTTTGGTATGAAGTTTCCTCAGCGTTTGATATCCTCCAGACACTGTTGGTCACTAAGGATTTAAACTGCGGTCTGAGTTTGTTTTGCTGTACGGATATAATTATTTTTATGCGACTGGGAGCAAACATCCAACTCACTGTACATGTGCACATACTCGCGCACCATTGGTTTCATCAAACAATCCTGTAACTCTTCATTTGTTCAGCTGGCTTCATGGTACATGCTTTTGGTGCATATGGGGAGTCCTGTGAGCTCGGTCAGCGATGTGGGTGTAGTGTTTTAAAGCTTGTCCTCAAACACTGTATAGCTCATCACATTCTATGATGAAAAGGGAAACACACAAATCCACTGAAGATCCCAATGATATCTTCTTAAAGGTTGTGAGACAGACCTTGAATGAGAAACAGGAGTAATTTGACATGTGGATATGTGTGAAGTATTTGAGTAATAGCTAGGGCCGGCGCTAGCTATAGGCAGAGCAGGCAATTGCCTTGGGCCTCGGGTTTGAGGAGGGGCCAAAACCATAACATCCCCTGTGTGCCAGCTCATGGACAGCGAAATATAGCCTAATTGTTCATTGGATATTGCGAATTACCCGATACTCTGCAGCGGCACGACTGGTCTTCAACGAGCCCAAAAGAGCCCATGTTACACCTCTCTTTGTCTCCTTGCACTGGCTACCAGTTGCAGCTTGCATCCAGTTCAAGACACTGATGCTTGCATATAGAACAACCACAGGCTCAGCACCCACCTACTTCCACTCACTATTACGAATTTACATCCCCTCCAGAAGTCTGAGATCTGCTAGTGAGCGACGCGTCGTGGTACCATCACAGAGAGGCTCAAAATCACTCTCCAGAACATTCTCTCTCACCGATCTTCCCACCCCCATCCGGAATGCTGGATCCCTGTCAATTTTCAAGCAACAACTGAAAACTCATCTCTTTCAACTCTACTTGACTACTTGAAAAAAAAATATATATATATATATTTCACTTTTTCACAATCTTGATCTTTCTCTTTATCTTTCTCTCCTTCCCTTGCTAGCATGTACTTATTTGAACAATGCCTGAGACTTGGTGTTATTAGCACTTCCTCTGTATGTTTGCCTCTTCAAGATTAATCGCTTTATGTACTCCCCAATTGTAAGTCGCTTTGGATAAAAGCGTCTGCTAAATGACTAAATGTAAATGTACTTTGTGTGCGTTCACCAGCGCAGCGCACTGTATTTTGTATTTTTTGCACAGACACACACACAGAGACACTCACACACACAGACACAGACACATAGACACTCACACACACACACACACACACACACACACAATCACAGACACCACCCCCCTCACACACAAACAAAACAGAGACACACACACACACACATACACACACACACACACACACACACACACACACACACAATATCTTATATTTTACATAAACAGAACATCAAAACTCATATGCAATGAAGTGGGTCTATTCTTTTATATCCTTTTATTAAATGAACAAAACTAGCCACAGCACAGAACTACATCTGACATCCATACAAACAGCATGAGAAGAGGAGATAACGTACACTTGGAAATAAAAAGTGACTGTTGCATTTGCAGGAGCATTGTCTTTCTGTCACCTTCTTTACAGCCTTCTCCTGCTCATTTAGGCACTGATGTTTTCCTGCAAACATAATTTTGGTCATATAAACTGTTTTAAGCATTTTATGATGGGTGTACATCATCTTGGTAAACAATTTTGGTCTAAACCTATTTCTAACCACAGTGTTACTACAGGTTTTGGCTGTATTTCATAGGTAGACGATTACATAAAGGTACAACAGAATGTTAAATCATCATACAATCAAGCCAATATTACAAAAACTAGGTCTACCAGTGATGAGATCTCTGTAAGATATATGAAACTTTTGCATTTTATTAAGGTCAAGGTCAAACATTTGCTAATGCTTTCACTATGTACTCAAGATAACCTTTTATACAACTTCAGCGAAGCCAACATGTCATACAAGTTGTGTATATTTTCTCTTGCTTCTGAAAAAAAATATTTAGGCAAATCACTTTAAATAATATTTTGCTGTAATAATCACTCAACTGAAAATAACAGTTCAGTAATCTGCATGCCAAATTTATGTCCAACGATACACATTTTGATGTTTTTGGTCCTGACTTTATAGTTTATACTGTATGTGTTGCTGGTGCAATCTATCATGTAGGCTATACTACAGTTCTACACATAAATTTTTGGAATAATATATGCATTTTTGTTACAAAGATGTACAAAAAGGGTGTAAATGTATTTAAGTCTTCAGCACCACTGATGGTTCTATTAAATACAAAGAAATATTAAATAACATAATTTAATGTCCTTATGTGGATTGTTTGAGGCTACATTTACAGTACAAGAAACGAAAACTAAAGAATACTGCTTGTTACTCTCTGTGTAAAATCAACTTTGTGCACCATAGATACACAAACATTCTTTCTTCTTTTGTAGTTGGTTGGTTTGTTTTCTTTTTTTTGGTATATGTCCAAGTTTGGTAGTGTTTTTTGTACCTCACTCTGTCAAATTTGAGATTTGTTTACATCAATTTAATGCTATCCATATTGTACAAACAAACATTTGAATTTCCACTAGATGGAGTTTTTTTCTCATATTCTGAAGACGTATGATTCTTGTGAAATATTTAATACATCAAGGATTTCCAACCCTGTTCCCGGAAGGCCACCTTGCAGCAGAATTCAGCACTAGTCCTAATTAAACAGCTAATCAAGATCTTCAGGATCACTGGAAACTTGCAGGCAGGTGTGTTGGAACTAAACGCTGCAGGACAGTGGCCCTCCAGGAACACAATTGGACATCCCTGGAATTATCATTCATAATCTACTAATAAGCATATATTATAAATAAAAATACACATAGCCAGTAGATGTAATAAGAAGTATCACAACATATAAAATACTTAATTCAAACAGAAATCAGAAAACATGAATGGAACACTGACTTTACTGAACTTTCTTAGAGCATAACAAGACAGGAACAATCAGTTTAATTGTTTCAGACAACAAAAGTACCTTACTATGTAATAAAGCGCTGGCTGCATGCTGATTATTTCTCTTGGACTTTTTTTCATGCCAATAAAGCAATCAATTATTGAAAGTAGTGTTTCTATCAAAAGCATTTACCGTTTCTAATGTTTTGTTTGTTTGTTAAAACAGGACTTTTCAGCTATTAAGACAAGAACAGGCATGTTCCCTTCCGAAGTGAACTTCTACACTGCGTTAGGGGGCGCTAGAGGGCGCTATGGGAACGCCTCCAACGTGACCGGTCTCTGAAGCATGAATACAAACACACAATGTACTTGACATTGGCAGGTGGAAGCCTATGACGCAAGCTAATGAGCATCTGCGGGCATAAAAGGGCACCTGTGGAACACGTCATCCTCTTTTTGTCTTCAGGGGACCTTGTTTCTTAAGTGTGAGTAGTAAATATGTCTGTTGAGAAACGCTTTAGGAGGTGTGTCGATCCATGTCAGCGTTTTCTGACACCAGATGACACACACGATTTGTGCGTTATGTGTTTGGGCGAAGAGCATGCACGCTCTGTTCTCGAGGGAATGGAGTGCGCGCATTGTGAGCTTTTCTCTCTGGGAAAGCTCCGCTCTCGTGTGTCCCTTTTCTCGAGAGAATTGGTGCAATTATCTGCCCCCCGCAGCTCGGGAGGAGACTGAGGTCGTGGGGATCGCAGATGGAACTCGCTGACGAGTCTGCGGGAGGAATTAATATCTTGCGCGTGTCAGCGGCTGATGAGAGTAAACTGCTGGAGGAAGATGTATTGTCTCTTACATCTTCTGATCCGCAGGAAGTGCTCTGCTGGCTCATGGGCAGGAGTGGGCTGATGAGGACGAAGAGGATATTTAGGATATTAGACCTACAGTGGAGGCACGAGAAAGAGGGAGTGGCTCGTAGTAGACTCGATGAGTGATTTCTCTCTGGACATAATCTCCCAGCTCCCATTCCTTCCAGATCTTCATAGTGAGATCATGAAGGCATGGGAAAAGCCATATTCAACCCGCATCTATCTGTATAAGCATAATAATTAAGCTGAGATCGAGGGCATGCGCGAGCATGGATATGCGTCGATGCCCCCTATTGAAGAGACGCTTGCAAGCTATCTCTCGAGGGGCGTGACATCGACACTGAAGGCTCCGGCTCTATCATCCAAGCCACTAAAGGAGACATCTCGCTTGAATGGTAGGGCATACGCGGCAGCGGGTCAGGCTGGTGCTGCTTTGCACACGATGTCGGTGTTGCAGGCATACCAGGCTGATCTGCTGAAGGACTTAGACCAGGGTCAGGGGCTCCCCCCTGAGGCGGTAACTGAGTTGCGCCGCACCACAGATCTGGCTCTCAGGGCCACCAAGCAAACGGCTGCCGCGATTGGCAGGTCGATGGCAGCGATGGTGGCCACCGAGAGAAATCTGTGGATGAACCTAGCAGACATCGGGGAGAAAGAGAAACGATTTCTTCTCGATGCGCCGGTATCGCCTTCGGAATTGTTCGGCACATCTGTTGAGACGGTGGTCGAGAAATTTAAGAAGACGAAGGCGCGCTCAGCAGCGTTTAAATCATGTATACCACACCGGTCTAAGTCTGAGCCTGAACGCCGAGGGGGACCTGGCCCATCCCGGTCTGCGGACCGGAGGTAGGGCCAGGTGATTAGCGTCACAGAGGAGACGTAAGTGGAAGGGTAGAAGGAGGGAAGCGATCCAGCGCAGACGCGGTCAGCCATCTGCAGCTGGTTGCACCTAATTGGTACCAATTCCCCCCCCCACGCTCAACAGTGGACCCTGTGGTTGGACCAATGATGAGAAACAAGTCTGATGGTCTGATACCGGGCTTAATGTAGATGGTTTATCTGGATCGAGTGTTGCTAGGCTTCCTCTCATTTAAGAGAGCCATTCTGCTGAAGCCTCCGCTCTCCAGAGCTCCGCTTAGACCACTCTATTGGTGTGTAGGCTCTATTGTGAGCCTTGCTAACTCTCTCTAGCGCTGAGTGTAGTCAGGTCTCCTCTCACTTTAGAGAGTCGCTATGCTGAGACCTCCACTCTTAAAAGCTCCTGAACCAGGTTCGAGTGTTACTAGGCTTTCTACTGAAGCCCCAGCTCTCCAGAGCTCTGCTTAGACTGCAGTATTAGTATGTAGGCTCTATTGTGAGCCTCGCTAGCTGTCGCTAGCGCTGAGTGAAGTCAGGTCTCCTCTCACTTTAGAGAGTCGTTATGCTGAGACTTCCACTCTTAAGAGTTCCCCTACCTGGATTGAGTGTTGCTAGGCTTCCTTTTGTTTAAGAGAGTCATTCTGCTGGAGCCTCCACTCTCCAGAGCTCCGCCTGGACAGCACTATTAGTATGTAGGCTCTATTGTAAGCCTCGCTAGCTGTCTTTAGAGCTGAGTGTAGTCAGGTCTCCTCTCGCTTTGGAGAGTCGTTATGCTGAGAATTCCACTCGTAAGGGTTCCCCTACCTGGAGTGAGTGTTGCTAGGCTTCCTTTTGTTTAAGAGAGTCATTCTGCTGGAGCCTCCGCTCTCCAGAGCTCCGCCTGGACAGCACTATTAGTATGTTGGCTCTATTGTAAGCCTTGCTAGCTGTCTTTAGAGCTGAGTGTAGTCAGGTCTCCTCTCGCTTTGGAGAGTCGTTATGCTGAGAATTCCACTCGTAAGGGTTCCCCTACCTGGAGTGAGTGCTGCTAGGCTTCCTCTCGTTTAAGAGAGTCATTCGCTGAAGCCTCCGCTCTCCAGAGCTCCGCTTAGTCTGCACGGTTAGTATGTAGGCTCTATTGTGAGCCTCGCTAGCTATCTCAAACGCTGAGTGTAGTCAGGTCTCCTCTCGCTTAGAGAGTCGTTATGCTGAGACCTCCACTCGTAAGAGCTCCTCTACCTGGACTGAGTGTTGCTAGGCTTCCTCTCGTATAAGAGAGTCATTTTTCTGAAGCCTCCACTCCCCAGAGCTCCGCTTAGACTGCACTATTAGTATGTAGGCTCTATTGTAAGCCTCGCTAGCTGTCTTTGGCGCTGAGTGCAGTCAGGTCTCCTCTCGCTTGGGAGAGTCGTTATGCTGAGACTTCCACTCGTAGGGGTTCCCCTACCTGGATCGAGCGTTGCTAGGTTTCCTCTCATCTAACAGAGTCATTTTTCTGAAGCCTCCACTCTCTAGAGCTCCGCTTAGACGGCACTATGAGTATGTAGGCTCTATTGTGAGCCTCGCTAGCTGTCTCTAGCGCTGAGTGTAGTCAGGTCTCCTCTCGCTTAGAGTCGTTATCCTGAGACCTCCACTCTTAAGAGCCCCCCAACTAGGGTTGAGTGTTGTTAGGCTTCCTCTCGTTTAGAGAGTCGTCCTGCTGAAGCCTCCACTCTTCAGTGCTCTGTCTCTGGTGCCTCTGGCGTTGAGTGTAGCCAGGTCTCCCCTCAATTAGAGAGTCGTTATGCTGAGACCTCCAATCCTAGGAGTTCCCCTACCTGGATCGAGTGTTAGGTTTCCTCTCATTAAGAGAGTCATTCTACTGAAGCCTCTGCTCTCCAGAGCTCCGCTTAGGCAGTACCATTAGTATGTAGTCTCTATTGTGAGCCTCGCTAGCTGTCTTTAGCGCTGAGTGTAGTCCGGTCTCCTCTTGCTTTAGAGAGTCGGTATGCTGAGACCTCCACTCTTAAGAGCCCCCCAACTAGGGTTGAGTGTTGTTAGGCTTCCTCTCGTTTAGAGAGTCGTCCTGCTGAGGCCTCCACCCTTCAGAGCTCCGTCTCTGGCAGTAATAGGAGAATATGGGCTCTTTTCGAGCATCACTAACTGCCTCTGGCGTTGAGTGTAGTCAGGTCTCCTCTCAATTAGAGAGTCGTTATGCTTGAAGGGTTCCCCTACCTGGATCAAGTGTTAGGCTTCCTCTCGTTTAAGAGAGTCATTCTACTGAAGCCTCTGCTATCCAGAGCTCCGCTTAGGCAGCACCATTAGTACGTAGTCTCTATTGTGAGCCTCGCTAGCCGTCTTTAGCGCTGAGTGTAGTCCGGTCTCCTCTCGCTTTAGAGAGTCGGTATGCTGAGACCTCCACTCTTAAGAGCCCCCCAATTAGGTTTGAGTGTTACTAGGCTTCCTCTCGTTAGAGAGTCATTCTGCTGAAGCCTCCACTCTCTTGAGCTCCACTTAGGCAGTACTATGCACAGGCTCTTTCTTGAGCCTCACTAACTGCCTTTGGCGTTGAGTGTAGCTAGGTCTCCTCTCACTTAGAGAGTCATTATGCTGAGACCTCCACTCTGAGAGTTCCCCTACCTGGATCGAGTGTAAGGTTTCCTCTCATTTAAGAGAGTCATTCTACCGAAGCCTCTGCTCTCCAGAGCTCCGCTTAGGCAGCACCATTAGTACGTAGTCTCTTCTGTGAGCCTCGCTAGCTGTCTTTAGCGCTGAGTGTAGTCCGGTCTCCTCTTGCTTTAGAGAGTCGTCCTGCTGAGGCCTCCACTCTCCTGAGTTCCGTCTCTGGCAGTAATAGGAGAATGTAGGCTCTTTTTGAGCATCACTAACTGCTTGTGGCGTTGAGTGTAGCCAGGTCTCCTCTCAATTAGAGAGTCGTTATGTTGAGACCTCCACTCTTAAAGACCTGGATCGAGTGTTAGGCTTCCTCTCATTTAAGAGAGTACATTTACATTTAGTCATTTAGCAGACGCTTTTATCCAAAGCGACTTACAATTGGGGAGTACATAAAGCGATTAATCTTGAAGAGGCAAACATACAGAGGAAATGCCAATAACACCAAGTCTCAGGCATTGTTCAAATAAGTACATGCTAGCAAGGGAAGGAGAGAAAGATAAAGAGAAAGATGAAGATTTTGAAAAAGTGAAAGTGAAAAAGTGAAAGTGAAAGTTCCCCTACCTGGATCGAGTGTTGCTAGGTTTTCTCTCGTTTTAGAGAGTCATTCTGCCTAAGCCTCCACTCTCCAGAGCTCCGCTTAGGCAGTACTATGTGCATGCTCTGTCCTGAGCCTCACTAGCTGTTCATAGCGTCGAGTGTAGAAGTCTCCTCTCAATCTAGAGAGTCACTTTCTGAGACCTCCACTCCGAGAGCCATACTCTGGTGAGCTAGTCTATGATGGCGAGCTTTGAGCTTGCCTGAAGAGGGGTTTTGACCCTAGTTCTGCTGGGCAGGGATGGTGTTCCTCGAGTCTGTGACTTAGGAATCCAGCTTTTGGACACTCTTTCCCTCAGCATGGCGGCGTTGGCATAGCGTTCCCATAGCGCCCTCTAGAGGACGCAGTGTAGAAGTTCCCTTCGGAAGGGAACGTCTCAGGTTACATATGTAACCATAGTTCCCTGAGAATAGGGAACGAGACACTGCGTCTCTTGGCCATGCTTCGGGCATTCCTGTCGGCGTCCCCTTTGAAAAAAGAGGATGATGTGTTCCACAGGCGCCCTTTTATGCCTGCAAACGCTCAATAGCTTGCGTCATAGGCTTCCACCTGCCAATGTCAAGTGCATTGTGTGTTTGTATTCATGCTTCAGAGACCGGTAATGCTGAGGCGTTCCCATAGCGCCCTCTAGAGGACGCAGTGTCTCGTTCCCTATTCTCAGGGAACTATGGTTACATATGTAACCTGAGACGTTTTTTTTTTCTCCTAATTTATTTTTGCAGTCTTTTTCCATCTTTCTATTTAAAGTCAATTATCTTGTCATTGGGCGTCATTCATGAAACATTCATAAATATAGGAGTAAATTCTGATTAATTTGCGTGTAAAATGGACCTTCCCGAAAACTCTCCGGACTAACAAACTAAACGTCAGATTTGATAGTTAAAAATGTGTATGTTAATGACTCCCAATCATTGGTAAATAGGGTGCTCGTGCACAAATTCACAATTAGCATAATCGAATTACAGATAGCAAATTGCATGAAAAGGAGCGTAGAGGAATATTCTGGTCTACTTTCTAAGGGTTGGCTCCAGTATATTGCAGTATAAGACTTATAGGCCATAATGCTAACAATAAATATTCAATAACGTGTGTCCATCAAAGCGTTTTTAGCCAGTTGAAACATGTCAGTGCTATTCTGAAAATGACCAGCTGGTGGAGCTTGAGAATGTTTTGGCGACAACAGCTTTTCCAGCTGAGAAGCTTCGGTTGCTATGAAGTCAAATATCCACAGAAGTAACGTATTACTAGTATCTCATTTTGAAGAATATTGCTGAATATAAAAATGAGGTAACCAGTAATATTAACTTGACTATTGTTGTTCAGTTTTGTTCAAGTAGGATGATTTGTCGGTGTGGTATTTGTCCCGCCCCCCCTCCATTGATTGGACGGCTGGGTTAAAAGTGACAGTGACAAGTGCTGCATTTCACACAAAGCTAAACCGGAGCTAAACACTTTATCAACTCTCAGCTACAAAAAAAAACAGAGCAAACAAACTTGTAAAATATTATAATGGCATTGCATCAAAATTCAATGTCATCAGTTTGCCAAAAATAACACAGAACATTCACACGTGGTAGTGAGCAGGTGCACATTTATTTCATACCAACTAAAGTTTTGAAAATATTTTCATGAATTCGAAACTTTACTTCAGAACGGCTTTATGAACGATTTACACAAAAATGTGTTCTGCTCGGGTTTCATGAATGAGGCCCATTGTCTTTTTCAATGAAATGCATGAGACACATTTGTTTTAACCTATCAACCTATAACCCATATTCAATGGTTTGTATGCATAATTCTCCCATATAGTCAATACCAGATCTTAATTGACACACACTGTTGTCCAACACTAAGGTACTTGACTGTTTTTTTTAAGTTATGTGTTGGGACACTTGCTTAAAGGGTAGATAATTTGGGGTGGATATTTTAGGTTGCAAGATTCAGAGATTTCCCTGTGCATTTTCCCATCTACGTAATGTACTTAGACTTAAACTAATCCAGACTGCATGTGTATGTGTAGTGGATAGGGGTGGTATATCAGTGGGGAATGGCCATTTGAAATGTAATAGTTACTGAAGTTGAGGTCTGTCATGTATGGTGCAGGCTGGTAGTAGCAGGTAACGTTATTGGCATTGGGAATGATGTTCTGCTCACCCAGGACTTTAAGTGCTAGAATGGTAATCATATTGAGAGTCTGACGGCGTTCATGCCCCATCAAGCACACAGTGCTCTCGTTGACCACTCTCCGAAGGGTCATCAAGTAATCATATTTACTTTTCTCCTCTCCAATAAAGTGGTTGCGCAGGTATGACTCAATTTTGCGCTGCTGCTCATTCACATCAGGGAAGTCAATAAAAAAGCGTGAACACATGTAGCGCTCAAGAGCCTTAATTTCTGTTTCACAGGCAGGTTTGAAGTCCCGAACAAGCAGATTACTATACTTGAGCAGGCCTCCACCCCTGATCTCTTCAGGGTTGCGTGTCGCTATTTGCCGGTGACGTAGGTGGTCCATAGCCTGCTCAAAGTCACCATACATGCTTTCAGCCAACACTGTAATACAAGGCAGCTCTTTTGAAGGGTGTATGGGCTCGTTAATGTCTGAAGATGATGGGTCTGATTTCTTGGAAACCACCTCCTCACTTACTGGTGACATAGACATTTCTAATGTATGTGACATCGATGATGCAGAGGGTTTCAAACCCTGTGAAAGTGGTTCAGATTGTTCTGCAACTTCACAGAATACTTCAGAGGGGTCTATGTCATCCAGAGACATAACGGATGGTTCTAAAAGAGGTTCTGAGATTCTTGGATATTCTAGATTTGCTGTTGAGGATATAGAAGATTCTAGAGGCTTTAAAAAGTGTGGTGCTGAAACTGTGTGGCTTTGAACTTGTGGTAAGGAGACAAGTGATAATGGTTCTGGAGGTTCTTTAGTCTGTGGACTTGGCAGAAGAAGTTCCTGAGTCTGCAGAGTGGATATGGGGTAGTTGTGAACTTGAGGTGATATAACATATTCAGAGCCTGAAGAATTAGTCCCTACTGCTTGTGAGTCAATAGTAAGGTCTGCAGATAGGGGTTTTAACATTTGAGAGGCACAATTTGTTGCCATATTGACTGATTCTGAGGGTTCAGTAAGATGTTTTGGTGATGTGGCATCATCAACTTGAGCACAAAGCTCAATGTTTTTCTTTTTGGGAGAGGCCGAGTTGAGGTCATAACTGTCATTTGCCTGAAGTAAAGGCTCAGAATTCACATTAATAATAGGAACAATTGCCTGACACTGTGCTGTCTGAACACTTTCATTAAAAGGCTGGTTTATCCTGTTTTGATCTTTGGGGAGATAACTGGGATTGGATTTAGGAATTAAAATAGTGATGTGAGTGGCTTCACCAGTTTCTGGTTCTGAAGTTTGCACTCGACTTTGAAGGCTTTCCTCTGGTGATAGACTCATGTACAATGTCTTTTCTGGATGCATACCATTCTCTGGAGCAGCGACAGTAAAAGCTCTGGTACAATTGTCATTTTCTGAGGCACTGGATATTTCAAAGCTTTTTGTGGTAAGACCTGACATTTTAACCTGCATAGGTAATGATTCTGTTGCGTAAGCTTTAGGTGGATGCAAACCCTGACAAGTATTAACATCTGAATTACTTGACACTGATTTTTCTGGTGAACTCGGTACAAGAGTTATCTTTTTGGACATTTTCCGAGGAGGTTTGGGTGAGGAATGCTTGAGAACAACCATTTGTGAATTTTGACTGTTTTTCTTGGCAGGGGGTGGTAAAGGATACTCCGCATATGATTCTAGTGCTGATTGTGTATGAAATTTAATGAGAGCAGGTTGGAATGTGCATCGCTCACCAAAGGTCCCTGTTGTTGAAAGACAAGAAAAGTCTGTATGTACCATTTCAAGCCATGGTTGGGATTTAACTGGCTCTATGTCTAACATGTATTCTGTTTTGTCAGAATCTATTTCATTAATATTTGTCTTAACATTGGGATTTGTTTCCTTAACAGACATAGTTTTTACCCCAATTGGTTCATTTCCCTCCCTTGAGTCCATAATAGTTTCATTTGTATTTACTTCAAGCAGTGTCTCAGTTTGCAAAGACACATTTTCATGAAGTTCATTATTTTCCTCCACATGCACCATAACAGAGTGCTCTGATGCTTGCTCCATAGATACAAGCGTAGGTGTAGTTTGAACCATCTCTTTTTCAACATCTTTGTCTGTTTCAAGTGTTGGTTCTTGTTCTGAATATGTAGATGGCTCTTTCTGACTCGTTGTACAATAACACTGAGAGTCACAAAACGTCTGAATATCATCAGTTTTGCAAGACATGTCAATGTCATTTTCATGGAGATGCCCTGTGTCACAAGAGCTGAGGAGTGTTTCATCCATAAGGACTGTCTGAATTACTTGACTTTGAGCTAAAGAAGAGTCTTGGTCCTCTTGCCATTCCTCAATCTTCCTCCTCTCAGCATCCAAATAAGATTGTAGCATACTGTCCAGGATGATCTGAAAGGAATCCACACTGAATTCAAACTGGCGTCGTAGAGAGTTGACAAACTTGAGCTCCACGTTCTTACCGCTGTTATTTGAAAGGGAGATAAGGCTCCAACGGTCATGCTCAGTGAACACCTTGACCATTTTTTGTACATATGCCTCTTTCATGGTGAGAGCTGTAATCTTATCTTTGTTGACACCTTTAGGTAGAAAGTCCAGCAGACAGCCCAAAACCACCTCCTTGATAATCTGGAAGTCCTCCGGTTTGGGAAGCTCCACACCAAAGATGATATCCAAGTCTTTGTAGCTGGTGCCATTCTCTTTGACCAGCACATGACTGGCTGTAGAGCCATTGAGACGGACATCTCTCACCTTGATCTTCTTCAAAATTAGTCTGTCTCTGACCACATGGATTATGTCTTTAGGCTTGATTTCAAGGGTTGGGAAATTACCCCTACCATGAATGGGAATGACCTCTGTAAGAACTTGGTCCAAAGTCTCCACCTGTTCTTGTGTAAGTTTGTGAAACCGGCGATCATCTTCCATCTCTATTATGTTCACAATATCTGGGAGGAATACAGAGAGATAAGTGATTATCGATGGGCAACATATATAACATTATAGTCATGTTTAATAAAGTGCAATATAGTGAAGGATTTGAACAAGGAAGGATACACACTGAAATCAATTGAAATAGTGTTAATGTTTCTTTTGTGACTTGTTTGAAAACACTGATGAGAGCCTGATTGCAAACATGGCAATGAAGACCATATGTTGGCAGTCTTATGTCAACTGATGTAGACAATTTAAACAAATAAAAAGCTTTTAAAAAGTACCAAAGAAGCCATACATAAATACAAACTCCAGATTGAAACTCACTTCAATTCGGACACTAATTTTTGAGCTTGATAAGATTTTATCCAAAAGTTTATTACTGGTTTTCCCTGACACAGTATTTTAACATTCAAACTTTTTTCTCTGTAAAGAAAACTAATCTAAACATGGGACCAGTGGAGTCTTGAGAACAATCTAATTCTGAACACAAAATAACTCTTATTGATCTATTGATCAATCTGTTGACTTCAGAAAGCACAGATTCTCATAAGTTCAGCAGTGGTTCCCAATCCTGGTCCTGAAGTACCTACCATCACTGGACATTTTATATGTCTCAACTCATTAGGTCATTAGCAAAGTCTAGAGGAAATTCAAATGGATGTCTCATAAGAGAGATAACAAAAATGCAAAGTGCAAAAAAACAGTGTGGGGTACTGCCTTACATCAATGGAGATGTAGTAGAAAGAGTGAACAGTTGTGATCCTTGGTATTTAAATAACTTACCAACTCTACCCTTGTGAAAAATGTGCATAAGGGCACCTTCTTGCTCCTGGAAAATAACTACGGGAGGATGCAAAAGTGCTGGGCAACTTTGGCCCTTAAGTTCCACTTTCCTTCACAG
Organism: Gymnocypris eckloni scoliostomus; assembly: GCA_027564155.1. Classification (NCBI taxonomy): domain Eukaryota; kingdom Metazoa; phylum Chordata; class Actinopteri; order Cypriniformes; family Cyprinidae; genus Gymnocypris; species Gymnocypris eckloni. The sequence continues at coordinate 2,796,912 of CM050426.1, forward strand.
TTTAGCTCCAACCCTAATCAAACTTATCTACTTGTAGCTTTCTACTAATCCTGAACACCTTGATTAGCTTGTTCACGTGTGTTTGATCAGGGTAGGAGCTGAACTCAGGAGAGTGGATCTTGAGGCCTGAGTTGCCTACCCCGAGGCTCGGGACTCAGGAGTGCTGTAATTTTGCCAACACTTTCTGTGGAGCAGTGACACTGGCTCTTTTTGGCAAGAAATATTCCATTGTCTGTGACTGTTTTGAGCGGTGCTGAAGCAAAACCACAGTCAGCAAAACCTGGCAGCATTTGCACAAAACTGCATCTTTTGTATATCTCTCTAATCAAATATACCTGATTCAGGTTATCAGCTCACAAGTAGACACTCCTAGACCTGAAATGGGTGTGTGAAATAAAGGAGACATCCAAAAAATGTAGTGTTGCAGAGGCTCAAAGAACAGGGTTGAGGACCACTGTTCTACATCATGGCTAAAAACACTCATGTTGTTCATGAGGGCAGTTTTCACAGCACTGAACATATCAGTGAGTCAATTAAAGATGATGCAGGACTGCCAAGCTTCCCATATAGTGTACAATATATTTAGTGGTGACTTCCATGGTTTGCAGCATAGGTCAGTTGCTTCTAAAAGGTTTGCTCTTCCACTTGTAGGAGATTGGTTTGGACAATTTAATTAATAAACAACAAACAGTGCGTGAAAGAGCAAACTCAGTCTAAAAGCACCTATAAGTGGACCCTGGAGCAATGAAAGAAGGTTGCCTTGTCTGATGAATCATGCTTTCTTTTAAATCAGGAGGATGATCTGGTGTGTGTACCTTGTTTACCTGGAGAAGAGATGGCAGCAGGATGCACTATGAGAAAAAGGCATTTTGGCATTGGCAGTGCTACTGTATGCCTAGGCAATGTTCTGTTGGGAAACACAGGGTTTTGGAATTCATGTTGATGTTGCTTTGACATGTAAAACCTACGTAAAGATTGTTGCAGGCCATATAAACCCTTTCAGAGTAATTGTGTTCCCTGATGGCAGTGGACTTATTCAGCATGATAATGCACCATGTTACACTGCCAAAACTGAACAGAATGGTTTAAGGATCATGATGAACAATTCAAGGTGTTGCCTTGGCCTCCAAATTCCCCAAACTGATTGGGCAACTATGGGATGTGCTGGACCAACAAATCTGATCGATAGAGACCCCACCTCATAACTTGCAGGGCTTAAATTAGGGATCTCCAACCCTGCTCCTGGAGAGTTACCATTCTGCAGACTTCAGATCCAACTCTGCTCCAATATACCTGTCTGTAATTATTAAGCAATATTAACACCTTGATTATGTGGTTGAGGTGTATTTGATTGGGGTTGGAGCTGAAATCTGCAGGACGGTAGCTGTTCAGTATCAAGGTTGGAGAACCCCTGACTTAAAGGATCTACTGCTAATGTCTTCTTGTCAGATACCACAATACATGGGTCCTAGATGGGTCCAAGAGGCAGCACTCACCTTCTGGCCCTTCATCCAGTCCTCAAGACTGTAACAGGCAAGGTGTGGTAAATATTTCTTAAAGCCAGCAAACTATAACCACACCTCCATGAACCTCCCGACCATTATTGCCTCAACAGATGTGCCAAAAAGCTCTGAAGGCTTTTGGAGGCTTCCTCCGTGATGTCAGCTAGGTTCAACCCCAGATGTCTCTCGGTGGACACATTCACTGCCTTAGACTGACTGATCCCGGCGGCCATATGTTTTTAGCTAAATCTGTGGTGCTGTGCAGCTCAGCCACCACATTTGTGGCAAACCCTGACCCTGATCCAAATCTTTCAGCAGGTCAGCCTGACCCGCTCCATATGCCCTCCCATTCAAATGTGATGGAATACATAAGGGCTTGGATGGCAGAATCGGAGGCTTCCAAGCGGAAGCCTCACTGAGAGATAACCCGCAAGTATCTTATCAATAAGAGGCATTGACACATATCCGTGCGCGTGCAATTCTTCCATTTTCACATAATTTGTGTGCTGAAAAGAATAAATGTAAACTGAATATGGTTTCCTCCATAATTTGTCTACCTCAGTGTGGAGATTAGGGAATACCAGTAGACTCATAGGAGCAGGGCAGTTATGTCCAGACAGAAATCGCTCATTGAGCCTTCCATGAGTGAACTCCCATCTCTTGAGCCACCAGTGCAGATCTAATCTGTCCATGGCACGGGCCTACAGGTGACCTCTTATACTCACGGATGTCACAGACTCTTGTTGGCCAACAAAAGGGTCATGTTTAAGACATGTACTTCTGACACTACTGAGGGCGTTAATTAATATTAGAGTGCCACCCTTAGGCTGAATTATGCAAGGGCACTAGGCCTCTTCCAAAAACTGCATGCATCTGCGTGTCTGAATATATCCGTATTGTTAATACTATCCTGTCAAAAGGAGTTGCACATGTGGTTTGAATAACCAAAGGGAGCTTGGGAGCCTTTGATATTGTACACTGTACTATTAGAATACTATTACCAGTTATGCTATTAATTTACAAGATCATGACCTTCACAAGCCACACAACAAGAAAATAGTTACTGTACTTGAGAAAGGTCACAATAAATGAGTAGAAGCATTGTGGAAAATAATACGGATTGATTAAAATTCTTGGAGAACCTCTGAGTTACCCAGGCAGCAGTAAGAGTTTGGGACTCACCATAATAAACCATACAGGAGTCACTTATCAATGAATCTGCATGTGTGTGCAGATAGAATTACAATATAGTTATTATTCTATGACAGCTTATTTGCCATTATTTTGCAAACTCTTTTTTTATGGCATCACGCGTACTGCTTTTCCATTGGGGCTGGTGCCAGAGCTGGAGCCGGTGTTTGGCCAAGAGTGGCACTCCTTCAGAAGCGGCTTGCAAGGAGTTGAACCCTCTCTGTGTCGAAAATGAGAAGGGGAGTGTTGGTCTCTTCTGCCAAACACTGCTAAACTGACATATCTAATTTTAGTGTTAATGTCAATTTACCTGAACTCTGACATACCAGCAATATTTTGGTAAATATTTATGTTATGTAATCATTAATTAAGAAATATTAGTTAAGTCCAGATCAGTTTTTGTACTAATTTTACAAATTTTACTAGCAGATAGTCGTATAACACTATAGCATGTAAGCGGATATTCATATAACAAAATATATACAAATTAATACCTGATAGGGACTTAGTAGAATACTTAAAGTATGATGTAAAGTTCACTTTAAGACAAATACGAGTATACTTTCAGCATAAAACTACTAAACGTAATTTACTGAGACTATGCTTCAAAGTCTACTAAAAATTCTACTACAAGTATTTAATTAGTAAACTATCAGTATATCTATAAGTTTTAGTATAGTTGCAGTACAAGCTAAAAACATTGATGTAAACTAGTTGTGTACTCAAAGTTTTCTACTGTTATACTTAAAGTATACAGGTACATCTAAAAGAAATGATAAATTATTTCAAAAAGTGAAACTTTCATATATTTTATATTCATTACATGTTAAGTAAAACACGTCAAAAGTGTATTGTTATAATTTTGATGATTAGAGCTTACAGCTAATGAAAGTCAAAAACCAAAATATCTCAAAATATTAGAATATTTACATTTGCATTTCAATAAATAACCATCCAGTCAGTATAAATTGTGGGTATCTCTTGTTCTTTGAAACCACAATAATGGGGAACACTGCTGACTTGGCAATGGTCCAGAAGATGATCATTGACACCCTCCACAAAGAGGTGGTTGTTTGAGGGGTGGCTGTTCAAGGAGTGCTGTATCAAAGCATATTAAATGCAAAGTTGACTGGAAGGAAGAAATTGGGTAGGAAAATGTGCACAAGCAACAGGGATGACCGCAAGCTTGAGAATACTGTCAAGCAAAGCCAATTCAAACACTTGGGAGTGTTTCACAATGAGTGAACTGAAGCTGCAGTCAGTGCATCAAGAGTCACCACGCTCAGACATCTTCAGGAAAAGGGCTACCAAGCCACTTCTTAAACAGAAACATCGTCAGAAGCATCTTACCTGAGCTAAGGAGAAAAATACCTGGACTGTTGCTCAGTGGTCCAATGTCCTCTTTTTAGATGAAAGTCAATTTTGCATTTAATTTGGGAATCAAGGTCTCAGAGCCTGAATGAAGAGCGGACAGGCACAGAATCCATGTTGCTTGAAGTCCAGTGTTAAGTTTCCACAGTCAGTGATGATTTGGGCTGCCATGTCATCTGCTGGTGTTGGTCCAATGTGTTTTCTGAAGTCCACAGTCAACGCAGCCATCTACCAGGACATTTTAGAGCACTTCATGCTTCCTTCTACTGACAAGCTTTATGGAGATGCTGATTTTTTATTTTCCAGCAGGACTTGGCACCTGGCCACACTGCCAAAGGTACCAAAAGCTGGATCAATGACCATGGTGTTACTGTGCTTGATAGGCCAGCAGACTCGCCTGACCTGAACCTTGTCAAGAAGGAAGATGAGAGACATTTATATACTAAAAAGTGGACCAATTTAGTCTCAAGGAATATTGAAATAGTACACTTATAGTACACGGATATTTTTATACTTACTAGATAAAGTGTACTTAAAAATATACTTTAACTTTATTTAAGTATACTTAATAAAATAAACTTGAAGTATACTACTTTTTGGTAAGGGTAGTTCAGGATTATGCATGTACCATGTCATTTTTATATATAAATAATAACAGATTACATTATTATTCAGCATCTCAAACGTCATAAAGTAACATTACAAATAAAAGTGAAACAAAACTTTTATTAAAAAAATAAAAAATTGCTTCACAGACCTATTGATTGGCTTTCAGATTACTCAGATTTGGCTTTATTATTTTAGCCAAATGGCTTATTGTCAGCATAATGAAGTGTGATTCAAGTGTAATTTTACACACATTCAAGTGTATTTATCTGTTTCAGTCAGGAGGCAATAACATTATGCAAAATATTCCCAGCTAGTAAAACATATGTTGCCCATTCCTGAATTTGTTAGTTGGGTTGTAAACAAACGTGCTGCTACTACAACTTAATTAGGGTTGTTTTACTACAGTTGGAGCTAAACTCTGCTGCAGGAAAAGTGGATCTGAAGGGCCAGAGTTGCCCTTCCCTGCAATAGACCATTTCATAGGGCCTGTCCCAATACCCACACTTTCAGACTTGGCCACTAGAGATCGCCATACACAAGACAACGAGTGCGTGTGCAAGACGATTGCAGGTCTGACAAATGCCAAATCTCAGTGCCCTTAAAGCCCTGGGACCAGCTATTAAACTCAATCAAAACAATAGCAGGAGTAAGTGTTTGAGCCCCTAAAACGGGTATGGGTCAGGGAACTGTTCAAGGCCTGTTTGGTAGGTGAATTTTGAGAATGCACATTAAAAATAAATTACAGTAACATGTTACTGTGTTTAGAAGACTGAATGTTTGTGTTCATACAGACAATTCTACATCTGACCTGTTAACACTTAGATTGCACTTTTCTTTAATATGTCTATTGTGTCCTAAATGACATACTTTACACTATGCACTCAGTGCACTGTTCTGTCTAGTGTATAAAGTTAATTTATATGAGTCCAATAGTTTCTCTGCATACACTACATCATTATAGCTGCCACCATTAAGAGCATGAAGTGTCCAAGATTCTACACATAATATTTCAGTTAAATAAGTGGTATTTAAAATACAGTTTTTCTTAATGAAGTTTTCAGTGAACACACAAATCTTACTATTTATATGACAAATTAGCATTAAATAGTGCATATAATTTAGTGATTTTAAACTGGTGTACTGCATTAAAACTGTGAACCAACAAGCAATATATGCAAGTTATAGTGTATGGACACTTTTGCCACAGAATACAGTTTGTAGACAGTACAAAATTTAATTATTTATTTATTTACTTGCTTCCTTGTTTGTTTGTTTGCAATTTAGCCAATAGGAAATCTGACTGGCTGATAATATTAGCCTGCTAACTAACCAGCAACAGTGGTAACAATGCTAGGAAAAGTTAATTTGATACATTTGATCATAAACTTATTTTATCTCGACTAGAATATTTTGTGAGCATACACGGAACTATTCTTAGCTGGTTCAAATCATATTGAACAAATAGAAGTTTCTCTGTCGGATTGGGTAATTGTTCTTCATTGCCTGCTAAAATTTAGCCCCAGGGCTCTATTCTCACACCCATTCTTTTCTTTTTTTTCGTATTTAATTCCTTTGGGCTCTATTTCCAGAAAGCATGGTGTATCATTTCACTGCTATGCAGATGATACCCAAATATATCTACCTCTGAAACGAAATAAACATGCTGGTCTCCAATCTCTTTTTGCATGCCTTGATTAATTGAAAACGTGGTTCTCTCAATTTCTCTCAAAACCGAGTTTTTAGTCTTTGGCCCTAGTGAAAACTCAGTCTCGATCTGGACTACCTTGCTCCTTTTACTTCTTCCTGTATCAAGAACCTAGGTGTTTTCTGGGATCAGTCTTAAATTTGAGAAACCAATAAATGGCTATTAGTTCCTGTTTTTTCAGAAATGCCTTCTCTCCAAAATTAAATATTTTCTCTTTAGAGATTGCTGTCCATGCACTCATTATATCTCACTTGGACTACTGCAACTCTCCTTATCTTGGCATTTCTAAATCATCCATCGCTCATCTCCAATTAGTACAAAACGCAGCTGCAAAAATCCTCAAAGGACAATGTAAATTTGATCACGTTACTCCAATTTTGAAAGCATTGCATTGTTACCTGTGCATCTTAGAATTGATCTCAAAATTCTTCTCTATGTTTTTAAATGTATAAATAATCTGGCACCGAGCTATCTTTCTGATCAACTTTATCCATACAATCCTACACAAAATTTGAGGTCTGGTGATCAAAGACTTCTCTCTGTCCCCAGATCATGGTTAAAGCATAGAGGGAATAGAGCCTTTATGGATGCTGGCCCTAGGCTTTGGAACAGCCTTCCAGCCTTTATCAGATCAGGTAAGCCGCGCTCGCTGTTTTTAAATGTGCCATATAAATAAAACAAAACTTGAAAAGTTAATAGGGCCAGTTCTAAAAAATGCATTTAGTACAACATTATGAGTAACTGGATATTTTTAATTATTAATTAATCTATCCTGGGACTGCTTCCTTCCTATCTTCATATCTACATCTGTAAAAAAAAAAAAAAAACATGTAGGTAGTTTTAGTTTTCGGTCGCACCAATGTTTCTTTCGGTCTGTTCAGTGTCCAGTGGTGCACACTGAACTGGGGGAAAAGGCATTTGTGTGTCTGTGTGTGCGTGCGTGCGTGCGTGCGTGCGTGCGTGTGTGTGTTTACGTGTGTGTGTTATTTGTTAAACCCACGTGAGCTTTGTTCCTGACAATCTTGGATGATGATGATGATGATGAATAAGAAATACAAAAATTAAATTGTTGGATTATTTATTATTATGAACTATCATTGATGTTTGTCATTGATTGAGTCCATGTCATCAAAATGTCCAGCCAGACAGCCAAAGTTTTCAACCCAAACATTTGATTTGTTTTCTTGAAGAAAAATTGTTGCCTTATTTAAAGGTCAACACACTTTAATTTGAAACATGATATTTCACAAAAATCAACTGAACCGAACTTTAGTTCTAGATTGATAATACAAGACTCATTTTGTTGTTTTGACCACTCAAATTGAAATATTCAATACATGTATCAACAATGACAAGCCTCTGTATGCTGCACGAGCCTGAGAGCTCAGAACGAACCACTTTAACCATTACAGGCAGGTTATCGTGTCCAGTAGCTCTCGCAAGACTGTTACTGAACCAAAGAACTGGTTTGAGATAAACTAATCAAGCCTATTCAAGAAGAACTGAATGACTGGTAAATATCAAGCTTTCCATGGAAGTAAATTGATGATGCATGCACATGTGAGCCTAAAGTACATACTGGAAATATGCGTATTATAACTAGTATTATTAAATAATCTTTTAAAAATCATATCATTATCAGATGCTAAAAACAGCTTACAGTCTGCTGTAACACTATACTGAAAAATCCCAATCTAATCTTTATCTTCTTTCTGATATTTCAGACATGTCAGACAATGATTTCTCTTTTATGAATCGTTAATAAATTGACCAGGATGTAATAAAAAAAATGCCCTGGAGGCTGTGAACCCAGTGACTGAAGTGTGCACCATGACTTTTTAAAAGCGTGGTTTTATGTGTGAATAAACAGTGCTCATCAACAGCTGTTCAGATCAATCGCAACGCCACAAACATATATGTGACCCTGGACCACAAAACCAGTCATAAGGGTCCATTTTTGGAAATTGAGAGCTGAATAAATTATATTTCCATTGATGTATGGTTTGTTATGATAGGACAATATTTGAAAATCTGGAATCTGAGGGTGCAAAAAAATCTAAATATTGAGAAAATCACCTTTAAAGATGTTTAAATTAAGTTCTTAACAATGCATATTACTAATCAAAAATTAAGTTTTGATATATTTATGGTAAGAGATTTACTAAATATCTTCATGGAGCATGATCTTAATATCTAATGATTTTTGTCATAAAAGAAAAAATTATAATTTTGACTCATACAATGTATTGTTGGCTATTGCTACAAATATACCTGTGCTGCTTATGACTGCTTTTATGGTCCAGGGTCACAAATGTTTAGACATGCGCAGTGATATTATTATTTCTTTATCATTGTTGACTTCCTTGAAATGCTCTCAGAGCTGCAATGTAACCTGATGTGTGGGAACATGTTTAACCAAAATTAACCCAACCCTAACTAAAATCTGCTTCTGTAGTCTATCAACACCAGACAGTCCATCTCGACTGAGTATGCGGGATAGACCGGGTGAGGGGGCGTCGTGACGCCGGCCCGGTGCTTAGTGACGTCACAGAACGACACGTCACGTCAGTTCAACCCCACGGAGATATAAAGTCATACACCTCAAATAATTGTCCCCGTGACTATGCACTTGTGCAAAAGAGCTTTATTAGTATTTCCAGTGCCATCTGTCCACAGACGCACGCATGAATGTGGAGAGTGTGACGCTGCAGCACCCCCGCCCCTCGTGCGCGCGCGCTCTCCCGCAAATAACCCGCTGTGAGTCATCCGAGTACTTCTGCTCATCCATTCACAAGATACACGCCAGCAGCTTCCAGAAAAAAACGACTCTTCCTAATGCATAATGCGTCTTTATGCATAGAGTGCATTTAGCCTGTTTTGTGACGAATAGCATCCCTTTCTTCACAGTTGTATACAGACCAGGTGTATTTAAAGTTCTGATCGGTCTAAAGCAAAACTGATACGACATTCCCAAATCACAGGATGCGTGACATTAACGTTAGACCCAACAGCGCGTTTTTATAATGAGTGCATAACAAATATTTGTGCATTCGATTTAATAGTAAACACGGTGTCGTCATCACTAGGCTCCCCTAAAAGTATTCACCTACTTACTGTGTCATTATACATCGGAGTTGCGTTGCCAGTCCAACATCAGTCGAGGGGTTTTCAAACTTCGCCAATGAAAACAGCGCACTGATTCGCAAGTCAAAACTTGACACTATACAGATGCATCATTCAATGATCTAGTCATGTGGTGGGATTAGAAGCCGAGTTTATGCACGCAAAGATGGGACTTGTTCAACTCACCGCTGGATGCGCAGAATTGGAGTGGCGGCGCGTCAGGGTTGATCTCCAGGGTTAACCCGACACTGGTCGCTGGCGCGGTCGTTTAGCGCTCATTAGGCTGTATTCCGAAGCTGGGCAGTGCTGCTGTTCAGGCGGATCGTGGTTCTGAAACTCTTAAATATCCCACACCTTCTGCTCTCTCAGAGCCGCAGCTTAAAGCAGTTTCCATGGCGACCTGGCGTCATAGTTTTGAGGTAGTCCACGTAGCGCGAGTCACAACAATGGCACGCATCAGAAGCGCGCGCGACGAGAGCTAACAGGTGTCAAGTGCGCGCTCCTTCATGTGCATGTTGTGTTATTGCGCGTCTAATCTAAAAAAGATGCATTTAATAAAAGCAGGTGAGCGCGTCATTAAAAGCCTGTGCAAAATATATCAAAAGTTGACATTTGTTAATAGTTGTTCGTGCGAAAATGTTATTGATTTATCAAGTGATTAATAATTACTCAAGGCTTGGTGAGTTGTGCGCATCTAGGGGTGATTACACACACCATACTGCATTTATATAATGTTCAGGGAATTCAGAGGATACATGCGATATCTTTCATCTTTAAACATGTCGTTTTACAAAGCATTGATGCAGTTGACGTTTGTGCGCAATTGATAAAACCCGCACTGCCATTGATTACACTGCAATTCCCCACTTTATTTCAACTCTGAACGATCACTTGCTTGATATAGTTTAATATAAATCCCATTGTCAAGTATAGGTAATAATCTGCTCGCGCAGATGCGCGTGCGCTGTCCTGGCAGTGTGCACAGGCGCTGCAGTGCTATGTTAGTGACTCATCCCTCTCTTGCTCTCATGACGTGGAGACACAAAAGCATGCATCAATCAAGCCCCCCCTTCTGCACACGTCAAGGACAGATCTCTGCAGTGAGAGCCTGGACAGACGTGTCATGTCCAATGCATTAGACATCCTCACTGGGACTCTAGTTACATTTACAGTCGGACGAAACACTCGAATGTGCAATACTGTAATTAACTTAATTTTTTTTAGATAATAAGAAATTGCTTTCAAAAACTGCTGAGCGTTCTCCATCAGGAGATAATTTATATCTAGAGGTTTTGCGTCCAGTTACAGTATTAATTGATAGGCGCATGGCTAGGCTACGTTTTACTGGACATTATGCGCGTTTCATGTTTTTAGCGAATTTCTATAAATAATTCCGACGTCACCAAGCTCGCATGTAAATGGACTCGAGCACAGTGTATCAGAAATGTGTTGTTCGGGTGCGTGTGACGTCATGGAGGACGCCGTCGGTGACGCGGATGGTACGTCACTATCAGCTGGATTCTGCTCGATGAAGCGTTAATTAAAAACAAATTAAGTCAATGTAATTGAGCAAGCTCAGTTGCCGTCTCAGTTCGGGGTTATTATCAGTGAGAGGGCATCAATGTGTGTGAATGGGCGTTTAAAAATATTCAAATTTCATATCTTTTGAGGTCATAAGCCCGTTTCTTCCACAAGCGTAAATAATTGTGTTCAAGAATATGCCTTTTGTCTTTTTGCACTAAACAACATTGCTTTTTTTCTCTGCTAATAATTGCAGTCAAACCTAGCTATAATATATCAAATATATAGTAAGGTTCTTCCATATGAAAAGCATAATAGCATCATCAATACATGTTACATAGTAGTTTAGGTAACTTTATTTATGAAAACGTTATCAAAATATAATTTTATTAAAGCAGTGTAAATTTGATGGAGCATGCACAAATCATCCCTTTGATATACTTGACTATTGAAAGACTGCTCGGTCAAATTAGATGATGTATAAATATATAAATGTCACTTTTCTTCAGTGCACATCATCTTTCTTAAGCTCATTTAATAAGACCAGGGCCGGATTTGCCGACACAATCACTTGTAGCCCTGCTTTAAGAGCTGCTTAGGAGTCGCTATCCATTGACCAAGTGCTGAAATGTCAATTTGTGACAGCTCAGATAATATAATATATTATAATTGACATTTCGTAATTTAGCAGATGCTTTTATCCAAAGCGACTTACAAATGAGGATGATATGTGCAATCAAAACCAACAAAAGAGCAAAAGCAAATCTCGGTGAGCCTTAGAGTGCACGTAGCAAGGTTTTATTTTATTTATTTATTTAAAGAAAATGAGTAGATAGAATATAGACAAAAGAAACCTAGTGGGTTTTTTTATAAGAAACAAGTAGATAGAAAAAAGCAAGCTAGTGTTAGTTTTTCAAGAAAAGATAGCAGTTAAAGAATAAATATGCAATTGATAGAGTGTCAAGTGTGTGTGTTTATATATATATATATATATATATATATATATATATATATATATATATATATATAAAGAAGACAGATATATACAATATAATTAGAATTGGTAGTGCTAGTATACAGTAATATAATATAAGTAAGTATAATAAGTATATAAATGATCCGTATAATAATACATATCACTTATAAAAATGGTTTTCATCATTGACAGTTTATCCAGATTTTTCCCAGTCTTTGAAGCGTATTTCCTACATTATTATTTTTTTTCGTTTTGTTTTTCAGTCATTTAATTTAAATGTGTTTTTATATTTGTTGCCATTTTAATTATTTCATTTATAAATCCATTTAAGCCGAGTAATACAGTGTACAATAAAGTCCAATCAAAAGCTTTAATTATGATCACATTGCACTTGAATAAAGTTAAAGGTGTAATCTGCAGATTGTCCTGCAGGTGACCTCGTAATTCTGTTTTCTCTTACGATGCACGTACGGCTTTACGATTACTCCAGAGCACTCGTAGATCTACGAAGATTTTCAAGTACTAATTAAGTTACGATGGTTTTGGGATATGGTCCTCAAGTCTAAGATGATTTGTGCGATCGTTTTTAACGATCCACTTAAGCTTACGATGCTTTTAGGAAACGCAGCCCAGACCATATTGTGTTGTTTCTGAGGCACTGGATCTGCTGCAAGGGTTAAGAAGAGTTGTGTGCCGGTAGTACAGTAAACAGTGTGTTTATAATACAGTTGTGCACTTTCGTTCTACAGTCTCTGTAAGATTTACTAGATCATCATCCACTAGTGACGGTGTTATTCCCTTTCGTTACTCTGCTTTTGGATTATGGTCTTTCTCAGTGAAAGCTATCAGATGTTGGGACACTCTATCGGAAGACATAAGGATGTGCACATCTATTGACATTTTTAAATTGAAATTAAAATCTTATTTAAAATCAACTCAACTCTGTAAACACTGACATGGTTATGGAGTGGCTCTGATATAATGTGTATAAGTATTATTGTATTGTATGTTTTTTGTGTTTTACTGTGATTGCGATTACCTGCCAAGGGACTGCGGATGGAAACTAGCATTGGCTAAATTCGGGACAATGCATGAAATGGAAACATTTATGTTAAAATTGTGCATGGTCCCTTTTCAAATAAATTGTAATAAAAAGAAAAAAAAACAGAACATGTGAGCGAAGCGGAGCGGTGTGACACTACGCTCAATATTACTCCTCTCAGTGGCTCACGGCCAAATAAAACGCTTCCGCTCACGCTCACCGGTAAACCAAATCCCGCTCAGATCACATCTGATGTTACATTTCTCCAGTAGGCCTATTTATTTTTATTGTTCCTGTTTATAATTAAATTCTAAATTAAAGCAGTAGTCCAATAAGTAACGGTTGTGTTTCAGGGTGATGTTCAGCTTGCATAATTTCATTAATTTAAATGTATTAAATTAAAATTATTGATTTAAAAATGTGTCTTGTTTTTGAAGCAACTTGGCAAACCTTCCTAAAAAAATTTAATAACTGAAAAAGTATACTTTTCCATGAAAACACCGCTTCAGTTATTGTGCAACATTCAAAACACGCACACAAGATGAAATGCACTTAACAAAGAATTATTTCATGGCCTTAATAAAATAAACACTTTTTAAAATGAATATAGACTAATAATGTGGGGAAATGCATTCTATTAAAACATCTGTCAATCTTTACAATATTTTAGAACTTGCTTTCAGAAACACTAGCTTATACAAACTACTGCTTAGCCTATTCCACAGATTCTGGAACTAGGAAATTACCGAAGGGCATTCTGGGTTGAGCAAGAGGCGCTGAGCGTATTGAGCGAGCGGAGTGCAATCTTTAGGAAGGCGCTCACCGCTCTGAAGGAAATATGACCGCGCCGCTAACCGCTACGCTCACACTCCACTCCGCTCACATGCTCTGGTTTATAACACCAGTATGTCACACTAGTTTGTTTGCATAGCTAGTTAATTATTGACAATATTGGGTTTCAATATAATTATGTCATAAATGGACATTTTAGAAATATGATGCGTTGCATATTTTCCGCAAAGGCTTACTTATACGAACAACTTCCTTTAAGTGACTTCCCTTTGTTGGTTCTTCTTTTTTAGGCTTCCAGCCCTGCCTTCCCTGCCCAAAACACAATAGAAAATGTAATGATGTAATGGTTATAATGGGAATTGTATTGGTTTTAATGGAAACTATAATGGTGTGTACTGGTATGTGATGGATTCTATTGGTGGGATGTTAAAACCTATTGGAAAAATACCCAAAACACAATAGAAAATGTAATGATTTAATGGGTTATAGTAAGTAGTAGTAGTAGCCCTTTATTGTCACTAGTCACAAGTACCAGCGAAATTAGCCATCAACCTGTCCATACATACACAACATACATATGACAACGGGGTAGACAGAACAGGAAGACAGGGAATGGAAGAAAAGTACAGCATTTACATGAGGAGAGAGAGGAGAAAAAAAAGATTAACCCCCAGACTATGCTCCATTTGGGAGTACAGTGTGAGAACAGAAAAAAAAACACCTCAGCACAAAAGCACATATACCATAAACACAACTTGCAACAGGGGGAAACATATCCAGCTCTGGCAAGCAGCCATCCGGTCCGGTGCCATTTGCGGCGCCGGTCACAGACCTGCTCGACAGCGTGGCGGTACAAAGCGTTCAGAGGCAGTTTGGTCGGGGGAGGGGAGTATAATGGGAATTGTATTGGTTTTACTGGAAACTATAATGGTGTCTACTGGTATGTGATGGATTCTATTGGGAGGGTGTTAAATCCTATTTGAAAAATACCTAAAACACACTACTAAAAGGAATTTTGTAATGGTTTTACTGGAAAAAGCTAATGTTTCAAAATAGTATTTTAATGGAAACCATTGGAATTTCTGTGATGGTTTCTATTGGGCTTCTATAGATTTTTTAGCAGGGTTATGTTAGATTTCATAAAAATGGATCTAATAATCATGACAAGCATTAATAATGTTTATTAGTGGTAACAAATGCTATAAAAAGTCACGTTAGCACTTTAGCTTACAGTTCTGTTCCTCGTGTACAGTACATACTATGTACTTATTATAGTAGTTACAATAACTAGGTACTAACCCCGAACCTACCCCTAAACCTAACCCTACACTATGAAGTTACATTATATTACCAGTGCTTTCTTGGGTAAGTGCACTGTAAGTAAACGGTAAGTATATGAATGTACATGTACTGTAAAATAAGTGCAACTAAAGTCACACATTCTGTACTTGCACTCTGTGTAGATTTGTGTCAGTGTATTGGATCTGTGCATTAGCCCTTCATGTATAAGTATAGAATTATTTATATTCTCTTGTGTTCTCTGTCCATGGAGGGGACCTGACTTACATCTCACTGCTGATTATATTCTGTATAATTGTTTATGTGACGAATAAAAATCTTGAATCTTAAATCAAGTGATTGTAATCATAATCAAAGAATGAAAACATAAAATCCTCCATTCTCTTGATTTATTAACTTTTGTAGCTTTGATAAGGATCAGTCTATATATATTTCATACAGTGACGATTTTGCAGTTTTAGCCAAGAGTGAATGTTCTCACATTTGCTCACACTGAAATATCTGCTCATTTTTGTTTTGCTGAAGAAGTTAGTATAATTAGTTTAATAGGGACCAAGAACTGAAGGTGACAAAATTCTTACTTCACTGATTTAACAATTCATCTAAATATCGCATGCTCTTAAAAACACTTTCCTCCTTCCTTTGTCCTCACACTCCTTCATCAATTCTAACAGCTGATGACTTTGGCACATTCTTCATTAATAAAATTACAACCATCAGTACTATCAGATACTATCAGATACACCAGCAAATATGCACTTGTTCACATCCTTCTCTCCACTCTCTGAGGCTGAAGTCTTCAAACTCATCTTTTCTAATAATCCTACAAATTTTCCACTTTATCCTATTCCATCTCTTCTCCTTCTTCTTCAGTTGTACCTGCACTCACTCACATCATTAACACATCCCTTCACACGGGTGTCTTTCCCTCAGCATTTAAACAGGCTACTTAGGAAGACCAGTATCTTTCAACCATTCATTGCAAAAACACTTGAATGAGCTGTGTTTAACCAAGTCTCTGCTTTTCTTACACAGAAAAACCTCGAACAGGAACCAGTCTGGCTTCAGAAGTGAATATTCAACCAAGACTGCCCTTCTCTCGGTTGTTGAAGCCCTAAGACTGGAAATTCCGAATCTTCAATACTTGAATCTGTCCGCTGTTTTTGACACGGTTAACCACCAGATCCACCTGTCAACCCTAATGAGAAAAGGCATCTCAGGAAACGTACTCCAGTGGTTTGAGTATTACCTCTCAGATAGGTCCTTCAAGGTATCTTGGAGAGGTTTCCAAGTCGCAACATCTAGCTAGCACAGGGCTCAGTTCTTGGACCACTTCTCTTTTCTGTCTACATGTCATCACCAGTGTTAATTTCGTCGACGAAGACTATGACAAAAAATATTCGTCAACAAACCTTTTTTCTTTGAATAAGACGAGACGTTGATGAGCTAAAACTAATATACAGTATGATGATAAAAACTATGACGAAATTTATGTCGCGTCTTCGTTAAGAAGACAAGATGGGACTAAAATGTTATTTGAGGACTACTGGACATTCAAAATACATCCTATAGGCTAAGATAACTGTCTTGTCTTTCGCAATGTGCGTCTCTGTCATTGGATAAGGGGCGTTTGCATAGCTAGTCTCAGTATGTTAGCCGCAGTGGATGGACAGGCTACCAAAACACAAACTAGTGATCTGAAACAATGACCTCAGCATCCAAAGAGTTGGGCACTGGGTGACCAGAGGTCCCGTTTTCCCGGGAGTCACAATTCACTGTCGATTAACTTAAAGATAGTTCAAAAAAATAAGTGTATAACTTTCCAATAATATCTCATTTGACATCTTCAATGTGTATAAAAAAAATAATTTTCTTGCTTTTCATCTTACAACTCTTGTCCAATTCAGTCCAATATCTGCTGAGGTAAACATTGTACTGAGCTGCACAGAAAAGACTGAACAGATTTCTGATATTTGCTGACATCATTGAGTTGAAATTCTGTTTTTGTTGTCTATGTTAGCTTAGCATGCTAATTAGTTATGTTTATGCTTATGTTTAAACTGTAAATAGACATCTCATCTAAATGTTTAACAAGCTTAGATTTGATTTTTAAGACACTATAGATTCCGCATCCATTTTAAATAAAAGTTTTGCTGTCAATGCACAGCTGTTAATTTCATTTTATCTTGAATTTAAATGTTGGGGTATCATTTTATCATTATGACATCATTGGACAATGATTTTCAGTTTGAACAGCCACAGTAATTGTATTTCATGTAGATCTAATTAGAAATGTTGTCACCTAATATTATAATATACAGTATATATATAAAACTGACGGACACAAATCTCAAATTACAAATATGTCAAGTCTTTCAAAGGTTAAGCAGTTGCTTTGTGTCAGAAACAGGCCTCATCTCCTGAAAAAGCGTAATATCAGCTTCTATGTGAAATGCTATTGGCTGCTGTGTGTCTTATTGTGACTAACTGTAACATGCTAAAGTTTGGGATGTATCTGTCGAATGTAGGAAGTGTTTTTTGGGGGGGGTTTAAACGAGTATATAGAATATAGTACAAAGAAACCTAGTGTTAGTTTTACAAGAAAGGCTAGCAGTTAGAGAATAAATATGCAATTGATACAGGGTCAAATGTTTTTTTATTTTTTTATAAAAAGAAGACAGATTAGATCAAATAGAATTAGAATAGAGAGTGCTAGAGTTAGAGAGTCAAATAAAGATGGAAGAGGTGTGTTTTGGCCGTTTCTTGAAGATGGGAAGGATTCAGCTGCTCGGATTGAGTTAGGCAGGTCATTCCACCAGATGGGAACAGTTAATGAAAAAGTCAGTGAAAGTGATTTAGTGCCTCTTTGGGATGGTACAGTAATGCGTCATTCCCTTGTAGAATGCAAGCTTCTAGAGGGCATATAAGTCTGAAGTAATGAATTTAGGTAAAGGGGTGCAGAGCCAGAGGTGGTTCTGTAGGCAAACATTAACGCCTTGAATTTAATGCGAGCAGCTATTGGTAGCCAGTGCAAATTGATGAACAGAGGTGTGACGTGCATTCTTTTCGGCTCATTAAAGATTAATCTTGCTGCAGAATTTTGGATTAATTGTAGAGGTTTGATGGAATTGGCTGGAATACCTGCCAAGAGAGCATTGCAATAGTCAAGTCTGGACAGAACAAGAGCCTGAACAAGGAGTTGTGTTGCATGCTCCCGGAGAAAGGGCCTGGTCTTCTTAATATTATATAATGCAAATCTACAGGACCAGGCAGTTTTAGTAATGTGGTCTGTGAAATTCAGCTTATCATCAATCACAACTCCAAGGTTTCTGGCTGTTTTTGAAGGAGTTGTGGTTGGTGTGCCTAACTGGATGGTGAAATTGTGATGAAACGATGGGTTTGCTGAAACCACAAGCAGTTCTGTCTTGGCTAGGTTTAATTGAAGGTGATGGTCCTTCATCCAGCAAGAAATGTCTGCTAGACATGCTGAGATGCGAGCAGCTATCGTCAGATCATCAGGATGGAATGAGAGGTAGAGTTGAGTGTCATCAGCATAGCAGTGATATGAAAAGCCATGTTTCTGAATGACAGAACCTAGTGAAGCCATGTAGACAGAAAAGAGAAGTGGTCCAAGAACTGAGCTCTGAGGCACTCCAGTAGTTCGATGTTTGCGACTTCGACACCTCACCTCTCCAAGATACTTTGAAGGACCTATCTGAGAGGTAAGAGTCAAACCACTGGAGTGTGGTTCCTGGGATTCCCTTTCTCAATAGGGTTGACTGGAGGATCTGGTGGTTAACCATGTCAAAAGCAGCAGACAGATCCAGTAATTAAGTAATGAAGACTTGGAAGCCGTTCGTGCAAGTCTTAGGTCTTCAACAACTGAGAACAAGGCAGTTTTGGTGGAATGTCCACTTCTGAAGCCAGATTGGTTACTGTCCAGGAGGTTGTTCTGTGTGAGGAAGGCAGAGACTGGGTTGAACACAACTCGATCAAGTGTATTTTTCATAATAATATTGTGTTAGAGAGAGATGCTATTTGATACATAAATGAATATGTCGAGGTCAGTTATAATAACGTATCAAATTATTATGTGTCATGTTTGTGTTTGTTTATTTATTATGCTGACTATTTGGAAATAGTCTAGAAATCTATCAAGAAATGTTCAGAAACAGGTGATTTTTGAAAAGTGTATGATTCCACTTATACAGGATTCCCACAGTCATGGAAAACATGGACATTTTATTTTTTATAGTCATTTTATTATATAATGCACTTTCTTAAGATTTTAATGTTAAAAGATTAAGTGAAGTTAATATGTCAGTGATAACTTAATGGAAAGTTGTTACAAACAAACCAATTTGAAGTTGTTTGCATTGATAGCAGAAGTGAGCTATTTACAGTAACTCATGCTAAATAGAGGGCATGCATTACGAGTATAGGTTTAAACAGTCTTTCTTAATAAAAAATTTACATGTACACATACTGTCAATATATCATGTCTTTATAGTGGGAGCTCTAGCATTTAAAATGTTCTCAACAACCTCAGTTTAGAGACAGGAATCTGAGCTGTACCCTTCAGGAGCCTGACCCACGGTTTCATATCTCGGGTCGGGAATGAATCATCAACCCCAGAGCCTGGGACAGAAGGTCTCTCCTGGTCTGAATCTCACACGGAGAGCCTTTGAAGAGCAATGCAAAGTTCAAGAACCATACTCGGGCTGGCCAAAACAGAGTTACAAGCAGCAGACGTCTTCCATTCTGGTGAACCCTGGCCAATTTTATATTATAGAGATGCCTAGCATGTCTTTAGCATCTTAATAGTTGTGTGTAAGGCGATTGACCATGCTTCAGTTTTTGATTCCTGGAGAGAGAGAATGAGTTGGTGAACGAGTGAATGGTTTAGAATGTGCAAATGGTGCACAAATATTTCTGCAAGTGTTTTAGTTAGAAATTCTGATGTGTGCATTAGGCTGTTTTCACACTTGGTCCTTTTAAGGGCTCTGAGCATGGTTCGCATGACTTTTGGTCCAAATGTGAACACTCCAAACGATCTCAGACCCCTCAGAAGCGAATCGAACCAAGAACATCTCGGGAGGTGGTCTGAGAACGGTTCGTTTTTGACTAAAGGTACGTTGCGCCAAAAAACGTGCATTGTGAACAAATCGGCCCGGGCTCACTTGATTTTTGCCATATAGCTTGATATGATGATTCAAATTAAAAAGGCTATCCAATTTATTTTGGATAATAAATGAATTGGAAAAATATGAGCGCTGCACATTTATCTTATCTTTATGCAGTTCTGAAATCGCCACCTGCTGGCAGAGAACGAATTTGCATTTTTAACAGCCCTTCTGCTGGTTTAAAATAATAATTTATATTAAACCAGCCATTAAACCATTAATATAATAATTGATACATTTGATTTTAGACTATTTTCTTAAAAATGGTTTGAGATTTGAAAGGCTGAAATTTTACATTTTATTTCTTTTTTTTTTGTGAAAACGTGTATCTGAACATCTGCAGTTAAATATGTTACCATAGACATTGTCCTACCCCACTTATATGGCATTCATTTTATCTGTGCAGGTCTTAAAATGTTTTAAATTTGAGCTTAAAAATCCTGCAGAAACCATGTGTGCTATAAAATAAACACGATTACATAAACAAGGAGAACAATTCAAAATAAATATTACAAAGGTGTACGGACCTTATATTTTTGTGCCATAATGTCAGCCATGAAACACTGAACTGGACTTTACCAAAAAAGCAACAGTCTGAACACAAAGAGGTCTGAGACACCATTACTGCTAAAGTGGACCAAACAGTCCTCTTTCAGGAACTTCGATAGTGTGAACACAAAGAAAACTGGATCCATTTTCACTTAAAGGGGTCTGGGTTCGGTTCTTTTAAAGAGGACTCGAGTGTAAAAACACCCTTATAGTGTTGCATCAGTTCTGTCAGTGCTGCAGTGACTCTGAGCGTTTAAAGGTAAATAAGTTATTAAATATTGCTCAGTTTTGTTCTAAGCAAGAGTTAGCGGTTCTCAAAAAGTATTAATAAAATGTTATCAGTTGTCACAGCTAAGAAGCCTGATGCTCAGGCATATGCCAAAACATCAAGATACAAACAACAATCATCAGTGTGGGGTCATATTAAAGTGCACAGTGTGTTTAAAGAGGAGTCACAACACATGAAAGCATGTATTGGAAACTCTGCTTCTATTTGTTGTTCAGTTTGCTTTATTTCACACCTAAACTAGATCTTGTTCTGGTGATTTTGTTTGCTTGACGTGTCAGTTTTTTAAGACATTTGTATCATTTTGTGTGCTTGCATCACAAGCCTGTGTCATATGAATGTGAAATGTGCAGATCCTCGACAGATATGCATATGGTCCCTTTCACCTCTTGATGGTGCTATACACGTAAAACCATACAGAATTATAGAACAGAGTCAGAAAAGTTTGTTTTCTACTCAGCAAATCAGTTTTTAAATCGGTTTTACTGTCACATGTTATTTTATGTTATTAAATGCATATGATTTATGTTTGCCTTTTTTGTATTTTTGTTCTTATTTCCTCAGATTAACCTACCATGACAAACAATTATGCTTTTAATAATAATAATAATAATAATAATATAATATGTTGCATATGCATTTCTGGCACTGAATTTTATGCATGTGTCTAAAAGTTAGAATTATCCTCCTGTTATATAAATCTGAGGAGCTGAAATGGTCAGATTTGATAAACACTCCTATTCAGTTTTTCCTTCCTCTGTTCTAGCTCCTCAACAAGAAACAGATGAAAATCAAACATCCCATCTAGGACGGAAGTTATCTTTTGCATGCCAAGCCTTCATTACCATTATGTGTTATCTGATACAAATTTGAGTGTGTTTCCAGGACACAGAAACACAACCTCCTGCTCTCACAAATCCTCTGTCCGGCTCAATTACAATCAAGCGTCACTGATGCATGAGCTGCTGCACATTGCTGTGATGACTTTATTAACTGCTGTTCTGCACAGTTCAGCTGTTCAAAAGTAAGGTATTCTCAAATTGAGTTATATGACGTAATTCAGTCTTGGCATTGGTATGGATTCAGTCTGTGTTGTTCAAAATGTTGATCAAAATAAATAAATACAGTATAAAAAACAACAACAAGACAGGATCCGTTCTTCGTACCTCTCTTAATACATCCAAGATGATTTGAGAGATGCCAGATCTTCTAATCGTGATAACTGGTCTCTGGCTAATTTGGGTCTTCAAACGAATTTGCGTATTAGATTAAAATATCTGGATTAAGTTGTGTAAGATTACTGCGCGTTCTCGTGTTCCCCGAAAAGGGCAGATGTAATGATTCTCGAGACCATGATCAGCAAAGCAGCGATTGACTGACGACAGAAACATAATGACATCATATCGTTAAAAAACACACCTGACAAAAAACTTGACACATTTCTGGACCTTTATAAGGAAACAGCCCAGTGAACAAAACTACATACATCTATATAGATATAAATAGATAAATGAGATGTGCAATGTTTTTAATTTATTAGTAATTTTTTACATGATTCCCAATTATTTATATTTATGATTTCTAGTATTTGTACAGGCTTTACATTTTTACTTCAGTTTTGTAATTATCAATTAATATAATTTGATATTTTAAATAGTTTTGTTACGTGACAGCATCATATTATCTGCATCTCCTGCACTCCATCAAGCCACATCCCATAATCATCACTCAAATTAATGCATGACTCAGATTAACTGTAGAGCATGTGTGTGTAAGACTCCGATACAATTATAAAGTAATTATTTAATCACTAATAAATCTTTCAATGAGTAAAACTGGCTGTATCTATATTTATCATAGACTACACAATGGTGTAAGCTTATTTTCAAAGTAATTTTTTAATTATTATTATTTAAAACTATTGTCCCTGGACCAGCAGGGTACTCTTATAATAAAGTAGCAGTAGCTGGGAAATATATTAAGTACCAGTTCTGCGTAAAAAGATGCAATGTAATCCCGTTTAGATTAAATAAGCTGCTCCCGAGCAGGTTTAAGCTCACAGACCTGTTGCTATGACAACAACTCCAGGATGAGCATGGAAGAGCCCAACAATCCGAGATCAATCAAATCCAGCTAACGCACTTAGCCACGTACGAAGAACGAACCCCAGATCCTAATCTGAATGTTGCAGATTTGGAAATCCTATGTTTTGATATCCAGGGTCAGGTTATCCATTTGAATACTGAAAGGATTAATAGATTGTATTTCTATTAAATCAAGTGCGAACTGTTAATGTGTATGTATGTAAGAGGCTTTTGCATCGGAACTAACACTGTTAGTAATTACGATGATGTAATCATTACAGATGGACCAGACAAACAGAAAACGTGACCCCACGTGGACTGTTTTTCCACATAGCCGATCTGGAGCTCTGAATCTTGTAATGAGTTTGTATCTTTATCAGGTTTATCCACTCCAATGCTGGTTTAAAATAAAAAGACCTGATCCTGGATCGCTAACCAGATTAAGCTTTTGTACAGCTGTGCCTGGGCTTGGTGTGATCATTCAGAGTAGCGATTGCTTCTTCTCACTGCGCTGGCATGTTAACCAGAAGGATCTAACTTTACTTAATCTTTGCTTATAACTGTGACAAAACACAAGTATTTTTATTTTCTCTTTAGAGAGACAATTGTCCACATCTTGGCTGTGAAAGCTCTGCAAACAGTACATGTTTAACGCTTGAGGCAGCATGGATAAACTGTGTGTGATTCTGAAAGCAGGTGCAAATGTTATACTTCCTAACTAAGTGTTTGTAGTGTCTGATGATACAGCTGTCCTGCTGGCAGATGGTTTGGATCTTCATGTTCCGGCTCCCCCTTGTTGAAGCACTGAATTTTCTCAGGAAGTGAAGAGCATTGGTTCTGCTTGATCTGCCGGGCATGTGTGTCCAATCAGTGCAATAAAAGTCTTTCCCCAGCCTCCATCATTCACAAACACAAACTGTCTTCTGCCTAAGCCAGTGTTTCCTCACATAAGTGCTAATGCTTCTAATTCGTTTTTATTGCGTTTTGCAGCTGGCTCTATCACTTTCCAGCTTTCAAAGTGTCTGGAGTCAACAGTACTGTTCTCAACACATCCCTGTGCTAAAGAGCTGAGCTGAGCTTTTGTGTCTCAGCCTCACATGCGCAGAGACGGAGAAAATCATTAAATGCAAGCCTCATTCAAACCAAAGAGACTAAATGCGGCTTCTAAAACAAACAATATATTTTTTTACATTTAACAATGTAGTGTTGTCTGATTGTTTGGGACTGATTGATTGGGAATGAGTTGGATTTATGTAAAAGAGAGTTTCTGCATGCTCTTTTAACTGTGGTTTAACACGTTTTTCTGGATTGCTACTCTACAGTCTGGTTATAAGGGGTGGTGTCAGGATCAAGGAACCTGTCTCTCTTGACTCATTGACAGACAGCATGTCTGATGGGAAGATGTTGACCATCACATATTTATATC
This sequence comes from Gymnocypris eckloni scoliostomus, assembly GCA_027564155.1. Lineage (NCBI taxonomy): Eukaryota > Metazoa > Chordata > Actinopteri > Cypriniformes > Cyprinidae > Gymnocypris > Gymnocypris eckloni. Next base: position 2,821,571 of record CM050426.1, read on the forward strand.
ATATAAGCAATATCACACGAGCAGCGAGAGCAATGCTATCACACAAGCGCTGTTTTTGTCCCAAACATCACGTGTTTGGTGATGAGTTTTTGGCTCAAGGTCTGCATTTAAAGTCACACCAGAGGTTCAGTCAAGTTCTTCCACACTGACTGAATCATCATTTCTCTTGATCCTTGTCTTATACACAGAGACACTGTCATGTTAGAATAGAAAAGGGTCCTGTCCAAACTGTTGCTATAAAATTAGAAGCACACAATTCCCTAGAATATAATTATATGGTTAAACATTAAGATTTGTACTCATAGAAAATACTAAAATAGTCAAACCTTTCATTAGAAGTGGGGGTGCCAATACTTTTGGAAATATAGTGTATTATGCAATTTGTATGCGATTAATCATTTGACAACACTAATTTTAAACACAATATTATGTGTTTTTGCGCAATTTGTTGAACTATTGTGCATCTGTGAGCAACACAGCAGTGTTTAGTTTGAATCATCATTTTGAATGAATCATGTGAACCAATGATTCAAAGGCTCATTCATAAAGAGAGGCATTTACTTCATTCCTAAATTAATCAGCCATTTGAACGAATCGAATGAATGACTCATAAAGACATTTACCGCCACCTGCTGGCCGCTTTAGTTTCTTCTTTAGTGTAATTTATTTCACAAAAAAAAAAAATAAAAATAAAATAAACATTATAATGGAACGGCACTCCTGGCCGTGACTAGAGAACTGGACTCTCTGGGACTGGGAACGTTACTCCTGGCCATGACTAGAGAACTGGACTCTCTGGGACTGGGAACGTTACTCCTGGCCATGACTAGAGAACTGGACCTCTGGGACTGGGAACGCATTCCTGGCCGTGACTAGAGAACTGGACTCTCTGGGACTGGGAACGTTACTCCTGGCCATGACTAGAGAACTGGACTCTCTGGGACTGGGAACGGTACTCCTGACCGTGACTAGAACTGGATTATCCGGGCCTGGGAATGGTACTCCTGGCCATGACTAAAGGACTGGGACTGGGAACGGCGCTCCTGGCCATGACTAAAGGACTGAATTATCTGGGAATGGGAACGGCGCTCCTGGCTGTGGCTAGAGAACTGGATTCTCTGGGACTGGGATCTGCAGCCCGCTTGGGGTTAAACGGGGGAACTGGAGCCCTCCGTGTGCTGGATTAGGAAATGGGGTTGCGCTTACATGGAGCAGGCACTGGAAGGCGCTTTCGAGGAGCAGGAACTGGAGCGTACTCAAGGGCTAGAGCCTGCACTGGACTCGGGTCAGGGGCTGGTATGAACACGAAGATACATTGGAAGTCAGAGCGCTTTGATGGAACCCCGAGTTATACTGACTTGTGGTACTTTGAGACCGCCTGGATAAGCCACTATGTCTGCCACTTCCTTCTTGCCTGGAGATAAAATGGCCAGGATTTGCTGCAGAGGCAAGGGTTGAGAACTTATTGAGAGCCGTAGAGCCTTGAGATAGAGACTCACTCTGTGATGCCACTGTACCAGAGGTCTGAGAACCTTTTGGCCACCTAGAGGAAGGCTGACATTGAGACAACTGGCTCAGAGACAATGATCCACTTGGGGCAGTTTGACTGTACTCAGGCACTTTTGCATCCAAAGAAGCAGGCACATACTGGGTAGAGGCATCTTGGAGGTGGAGAAATGAGCCATCAGTAAAGGTGCTGACTGACTGGACATAAGGACTAGAGCCTGCTAGCTGAGTGCCAGTCCTGCTCTGGGAAATGAATGTGTTCTGGCTGTTGGAGCTTTGACCAGCTGGACCCGGCCAGTGGCATCCGCTTAGCGATCTCCTCATTCAAACCACTCCAGAAATAGTCCACAGGAGTCCACCGGTCAAGGGAAATCTGCTTTGAGCAGGTGAGGAACTCATGGATATACTCCTCCAGGGGACAGCCATCTTGATACATGGAACATAATTTCTTGAGGGATCGATATGACAATTTCTGTATTGGTCTGGTCTTCTGTCACAAACTGGACGGAGAGGCATACGAGGAGGTGTAAGGTAAGAGCTTCTTTATTAAATAAACTGTAGGCAACCTCAAAAGGTAAGTGCAATAACTCAGATTTAAATGAAGATCAATAAACTAAGGAATTAATTGTCCTTATTTTTCCCTTTAGTTTAATAAACTGGAGGAAGACATCCACAGAGCCACAGGGGTCAAGCAGGTAAGGGATAAGACAGATGAAGAACATGTAACCTCGAGACATATGGATTGAGTGTTGTTTTACAGGGAGCTTGATTGCAACAACAGGTGAGGAGGATCCCCTGATAGAGGTCAGGTGTGAGAGATCTATGACAGAGTCCAGGTGAGTGGCCAGAGGGATGCTGGGAAATGCAGTGCAGCTCGACTGGTGACTGTGACAACATGGTGATGAGAAAAAAAAGAAACAAAAATATGGGGAAAAATTGCCAATGCCTTGCATTCTAGTTTTGCTTTGCATTTAAACAGATCACTATTTATGACTGCTCCATCTCTCATGATTGTGACAATGTAGTTTACAATCAGTGATCATTTTTATTTTCAATAAAAATGAAGGAAATAATAAAAATGTTGAAAATAAACGTATTGGGTAGGTTTAGAGTAGGTGTAGGGAGGGATTTATTGTCCCAATAAGGTGGCATCCATTTAATAATTTGAATTAAAACTATCATTTATATTCAATATGTTATTAGTGTGTACTGTTTTATAATGTAATACAATACTGAGGTGCAGATAATTGCCACTATTTGCAATAAGTAGTATAAAAAGCAGAGAATCTTGCTATTTTTACATAGTGTAACTATTTGTTCCTGAAATCCACTCTTCTGTAGGGATCTGAATAATCCAGTTTATTTGGATCAAAAGCATCAAAATCTTACTAAAACATTTTGAACAACACAAACTGAGGAATTAATCCAGATCAAAACCAAGACACCAATTTCAGAATCCTTTTTTTATTGCACCATTTTCAAGATTTGATCCAATCCGAGCCACAAACTGATCAGATTACTTTTGCACAACTGGCCTCGGATGATTCTGATCCAGATTTAACTTTCTGAACAAGTGGGCCCTGATGATCCTCCTGTCTAAATCCATGTCGATCCATCGATATTAAAGACCATGAAAGCATTTCACGTCAGATGTCATGTGAAAACAACTGGATGAATCGCATGAACACGCATCTAGGTCATATATATTCTTTCTGTTTCCCCCTTTTTTTTAAATAGAGGGTTGTAAATGTGTTAATTTTCTAAAATAATGTGACAATGCAAAAAAATATCTAATAAATAAATAAATAGAAATCGTAATGCAAAAGACAAAAGTAAAATAAAATCGACAAAAAAAAAAAAAAAAAATAGACAAAAGATAAGATGTTCAGCATTGCATACATATGTCTAAGGACATGCACATGTAAATCAGCATGAGTGTGTGTGTGTGTGTGTGTGTGTGTGTGTGGTGAGAGGGGTTACGGCACACATATGGAAAATTGCTTGGCAGGTTGCAGTTAGTCACACTCCTGCGTCTCTAATTGAATTAGCGTTGACAGCGCACCACAGGCCGGGCCGTGGACTCTAAACACTCAGCGGTCGAGGCAGGAGGGGCATGTGCCCTGAAATCAATTACCTGCACAGGGGCCCGGGGCGGTGGAGCCACGCTGAACACATCCTGAACATCAGCTCTCAGACGGACAGCAGCATCTGCAGGCACCTGACGCCACTGACCTCACACACCAGCTTCAAAGAGCAGCGGCTCTAAATCACCTGTTTGGCTCGGCCACCTGATCCTGAGACCAGGCAGAGCAACACAGATCCGATGGATCAAATGGAGAAGTGTCACACACAGGAAGCTGACAGGCTCTGGATAAACTGGCTAAAGGCACTCCTGGGCCGAGGTGCCCTCAGGAGAAAACATGTTCCTTTTATCCATAGTGGCAAAGCAATTTCAATATGACAAACAATACTAATACTGTCTACAACGTACAACACTAAATGGTAACACTTTATTTGGATAGTCAACTTTAGACATTCTACTAACAGTGAGTAACTTTGCAACTACATGCAGTCATTAGAGTATAAGTAGACTGTTTGTTTAATATCTTCTAACACTTTATTTTGATGAGTCCACAATATACTTAGTATGAGAAACTTTGCAAGTATATGTCAACTTATTCTACTAACCCTAAACCTAAACATATCCTAACAGTCTACTCTGAGATAGTAGACATGTAGTTGTGAATTAATGAGAATTAGTTGACATGTAGTTACAAACTTACTTATAGTTAGCAGAATGTCTAAAGTGGATTATCAAAATAAAGTGTAACCCACTAAATCTGCCTGCACTGTAATATTCAACTCTGGATGGACCTCAAATACTTCATCTTACAGTTCAATCAATGTAGTAACATATCAACGCTTTACTGGCATTATTTGGGAACTTGCCACCTGGTGTTTCCCAAGTGTTTTTTGTGGTATCCATTATCCAAGATCAAATTAGGTTTTTCATTTATTGCCACAAGTTGCCTTTCGCTTTCACTCTTGGGGATTAAACAAGATTATTGTTTACAATGTGCTGTGTAAAATATCAACTTTTACCCTTTATATGCATAATTTATAAGTGTCAGTGATACACATCATCAAATACACACCCAAATACACCCATATCCATACAGTACACTCATGTGGCATGATATATAATAGAATCTCAACTGCTTGATTGCTTATATTGTTGCAAACGGTTAACTTTATTATCAACAAGCGACATGTTGAAAGTTGTATATATAGAACATTCACCTGTATCTGCATACATACAGTACACTCACATAGAGCAAAATATTATGTATGGAAAATCTCTAATTCAGCTCTAACATGAAGATAGGGTCATGAAACAGCTGTTCTAGCACTTGTTAGCTCTCGCCACTGCTTTTAAAGGTGCTAAATAAAGTGGTCTTGCTGTGATGGGATTCGATGGGGAAGACGTGAAACCAACAACACAGTGGCTTCTGATTCAGACAGGTTTAGCTCTCATTGAGGTAGAAGTATCAAAGTGTCCCACACATGCATGCTGTTATTCACATTACACACAACAAAATTAACACATAATACAGTTTTATAAGCTCACAGTCCATTACACATTATACCCATATAACACTTACACAGGAACAAATGAGTAATGCACTAGAAACTCTTTTATTAACATGATTTAGTAAGTAATGGTGCTTAGTCCAATACAGTAGTTTACTATTAGTAGCTACTATTTTTTCATACCTCTACTAAGAAGTACTGATACCAGTCCATAATATATGATTAATGCATAATGTATGAGTAATTGTTATGGTAACTGACTAGTAATAACTCGAATATTACCAAAGTCTTCCTAAGGAATAATTAATTATTTGGATCAGTATTCTAAAGTGAATAACATTATAACTCTCTAGTAATGTCTGAAATTATAGTAAGTGATTTGGGTTTTTGTAAGGTTTTGCATAATAATTCCTTTTGTTAAATTTGTAACAATTGAGTCATTACTTGTGGATCTTCACTTTAGAATGAATTATACATTATGCATACTTCACATTAATTATGAACTTGTATATGTGACCCTGGACCATAAAACCAGTCTTAAGTGTATATTTTCGAAATTGAGATTTATGCGTCATCTGAAAGCTGAATAAATAATATTTCCATTGATGTATGGTTTGGACAATATTTGAAAATCTGGAATCTGAGGGTGCAAAAAAAATATATAAATATTGATAAAATCATCTTTAAAATTGTTCAAATGAAGTTCTTAGCAATGCATATTACTAATCAAAAATTAAGTTTTGATATATTTTCGGTAATAAATTTACTAAATATCTTCATTGAACATGATCTTAATATCCTAATGATTTTTGGCATAAAATAATAATTTGACCCATACTATGCATTGTTGACTATTGCTACAAATATACCTTCTGCTTATGACTGCTTTTGTGCTCCAGGGACACATATAGTAGTTATCCGGGTATATTAAAAATAGTAGTTACTGATCAGCTAATAATGAACTACCAACTGAGCACTATTTTAACTAAACCTAACTTAGGTTTACAGTGTTTTTGGGAAACGCAGCCCAGGTTAGTAAAAGGTGAGTCGACAGGTAAGTAAGTGACAGCAGTATGACTTGACTTGATGAATGAGGACAGCAGGTGTTGAAGCAGACACACGGTTCATGGAGATGCTGATGATGATAATGATGATCACAGGAGGTATGTAACTACACCTTCAGGGAGCAGGGAGTTCTAAGGTGATTATGGGAGCTGCTCTTGATTGTAATTGTGAACAGGTGCGAGTGATTAAGCATAGCGAGACTGATCTGTGTGTGGCTGGAGAAGAAGAGCCTGGTGGAGGTCTTACTTCAGGATTACTTCAGAATCACAGACAGGTGGGACTGAAGTCTGCAGGAGGGCAGTGCTTCCCAAACCTGCAACCCTGACCTCTGGTCAAATACAGAATTGATTTAAAAGTCTTGTTATTTGTATTTCAGTCTTTGAGGAACCAGGCACCACAGTACGAATCTAAACTACTGCATCCGCCTTCACAGTCTAGAATACTTGGATCTAGGGACTCTGATTTACTATATATTCCAAGAACTAGACTTAAATATTGCGCATTTGCGGACATCGGTTTCTTAGTTATGGACTAGCCTTCCAGCCCACATTAGATCCACCCAAACTTTGTCAACTTTTAAATATCCTTTGGAAACTTACCTTTTTTCCATGGCTGTCAATATTCCCTGATTCTCATTGGCATTGATATCCTTGATTCGAGCCTTTTCTACTTTATTTTATTTTATTTTAGTCTCATACTTGTATTGTTTCTATGGTGTTTAAATGCTTTGTGTTTTTATTACCGCTCTCTTTTGAATTGTAAAGCACTTTGGTCAACACCAGTTGTTTTTAAATGTGCTATACAAATAAACTTGGACTTTTTTGGATGTCTCTTTTATCCGACACATCCAGTCATTGAGTCTTTATACACTGCAAAACTTGATAAGTTAATAATACTCAAAACACATTTTTTAAAAGTTAGTAGAGCTTACATTGTTATGAGAAGTGGGGCAGGGCTGAGAGCCAATAGAGCCAAGCCTTGCTTCTATGGTCCCACCCCACTCATCACAACTACAATTATTAACAACTTGCTTCCATATACATCACATTCATCCAGATCTTTCTCTTTTCAGTCATATCTAGATACTAGTTAGCAAAAGCACACCAGCATGTACTGATGTAGTTAACAACAAGACTCTCACTACACATTCCCCAATTGTAAGTCGCTTCGAATAAAAGCATATACAAAATGACTAAGTATAAATGTAATACACTTATATGTAAATAATCAAACAACGTGCAATATACATAGTTTTAACATTTTACTGTCCATCCTAAACATAAGCACAAGCTCTAATCTTCACCACAATGGTTACACTACAAAACCAACATAACAGAAACCTTTGTAAATCCTAACATAACACAACATTTAATTACTAACTTCTGTCTCTCTCTCTGTTAATCTTGCACAAAACACACAAAATAACACTTCATTTAAACATTTATTTTCCTGATGGGAACTAGAAAACTCAATCATTGAGCTAAATTATGTAATTTAGTTAGAAAATAATTGTGATCAGATAGTTTCTAAGAAAAACGTGTCATTAAATTAGTTACTTATGGAAATGTTAATGATTACGGGGTAAATCTGAATATGAATTCTAAATTTAATTATCTGCTCTGAAATATGAAACACCAATGTTTCAGGACTTTAGGACAAAAGACATATGCTTATTCAATAACTGTTCTATTTCTTATTTTCGGTTTATATGCTTGATGTTTTAAGATGAACTGCTTTTTTCAAGGCATTGTTAAAGTAACGAGGGATTGTGAGAAGTCTGACAGTAATTAGTGTTGAATGCTTCTGTAAAGTTAATCCTACCTGCTTTAAATGTTTCTAAATGATTCACAGTTCAAAACATGTGTTACCAATTTAGAAAAGTATTCAAAAAGTAATCACATGTAATCAGTTACATTAATAAAGTAATTGAAAGTTACACTACTTATTTCATTTTAGATGTAACCTGTAATCTGTAACCGATTACATTTTCAAAGGAACCTTCCCAAGACTGATAACCACATCACTGATGCTAAACCTGGTAATAGCTCTTCTGTGCAAATGAAATGGAAAATAATAGAGGGGTTTGTGCTGAAACCAAAGCATATTCAGAAAACTCGTTTTGTAAAAAACTCATGATAAGAAATGGTAAAATTATTATATTATTTGTATTCATTTTAGTGTTGTTTAAAATTGTGCATTCCTTTTCAAACAAGTTGACCCCGATAAAAAAGTAAACTTGCATGATATACTTCAAGTGCTCTATTTTGGTGCACTAATTTTGTATTTAATATACTAAAAATGACTCTTTGGTACTTCTTAAGATAAAACTAAGATCATCCAAGTGTACTCAACTGTGGGACGCCATGAATATGAACTAAAATGTGTTTTTAACATGCTCTGTTTTTAACAAATGTATTTGGTCTCCACTTGTAATACACTTTAGTGTACTAGTGTATGAAAGATGGTTCAAGTGTACTACAAGTTGTAACTAAATACAAAGATAGTATGTTAAAAGAGCGTTTTAGTTCATTTTCATGGTGTCCCCAAATAGCACAGTTGAGAACACTTAGATTATCTTTTGTTAGTTTCTAAGATTTTCATTTTTAACATATTAAGCAAAATTAGTGCTCAAAAACAGAGCATTATGGAAGTTTTTCACCTGGTGAATGTAGCACCAAATGTCACTGTTACAGTTTCAAAGTTTCAATGTGTCAACTTTTTGTTTTCAAACAGCATTGCACACTTTATTAATCTCATGGATTATAAATACAACATAATCAACTGGTTAACTTCATGACAGATTCAATAAGGATTCATAATCATTTTTATTTATCTAAAGTTGTTCATACAAAATGGTACTATTCACACACATTGTCAATATTTACAGTTTAGTGTAAAAGTGAGTGAATGTAGGTGTGCTCGTGAGATTGGGGTACGAATGCCCTCACTAGAGTGCATGTTCTGGCAGGTTTGGTGTCGGTGCAGTAACTGATGGAGGAGATCAGGGGCATTTAGTAAACAGGCTCGCAGCATGAGCCAGCTTTAGATGATGAGTAACCATAGAGAAAACTGTAGCTGTAAGGAGACACAAAGGCTAGCTCTCTGTTGTCTTTCTGAGCTTGATGGTCTCCAGAGACCCATCCAGCTGAAGCACTTCTGGAGGTAGAGTCTCCTTTCTTTCCCCAGAGAGCCGTCATGAAGGGCAGGTCTAAAACGGGTGGCAGCCCAGCGTAAGTGCTGAGTTTGTCCAGGCAGATGCTGCAGTAGGCTCTGTATGAGAGAACACTGTGTGAAGGGATCCTGCAGCACCGAGGGCTTGAGAACATGACGGGATGAGCTGCTGGAGAGAAGCAGCTGGGCAAGAAGCATGGCCCTGGGGAGGTGATACCCAAGCTTGATGGAGGTCCATAACACCTGCCTGCAGTCAGATCAAATCAATGCATGATGGCTCTTAATGGAAGATACTGTTAATGAACATTTTAGATAAAATAATGACAAAATGAAACACACCCTGTAGCTCCATAGCAAAATATTTGAAGTCGAGGTTAACAGGTTTGTGCCATGCATACGACTCCAGCATCCCATCCAGCACGCCTCTAGAAGAATGAGATGGTGAGATTTCAGAAATCTGCTAACCCATGTACAACACCATCATAAAATCATCTATTGTTATGTGTTTATTTTCGGATTATTTAGATACTGTAAAAACCTTGTTATAGCTTGGCAAACATATAGTTCATACGGACAGTAACTTTCATTACCCGTTTCGTTCCCTGAAGCCCTTGGCGAAAGGATTCCTATCGATCTTCAGTTTTGTTATCTTAAAGGTAGCAGAAAATACACAATCAGTCACACAGATATGTATATTTCTCCATACAGACCTATAATTTTACACGTAGTGAAGACTGCTTTCCACAACTGAATAAAACAAATGTAAAAAATCATATCTCGCAATTCCATATTTTTTTTCTTCTTTTAATTGCTAGTTTTGTATCTCACACTTCTGATGTTTTTTTCTCAGAATCGTGGGATTTAAACTTTAAATTAAAACGGCGAAATATAAACTTGCAATTCTGATAAAGTCAGAATTTCTCACAACTGACAGTTTATATCTCTCATTTCTGACTTCATAACAAGCAGTTGTGAGTTATAAAGTCAGAATTGTAAGATATGAACTCAAAGTTCTGAGACAAAATATTTTTTTTTTTGTTAAAACTCACAATTGCATTTTGTTATCTCACAACTCTGAGAAAATAAATAAACTCACATTTGTGAGAAAAAAGCAGAACTGTCATTAAAAAGTCACAATTATGAGACATAAGTTGTATTTTAACATCATATGCTTGAAATCAGATTGACTTGCCATAGCATTACGTGTCCCAGGTTTTTAGAATCTGCCAAATGGAACGTGTGTAATAGAACAGGTTTTATTATGTAAGCTACCAATAATTATTGTACTCATCTGCACTCCACATCCGGGTCAGTCTAATTGAAACTTACATCATACTCAGATTTCAGTATCATCACAGATTTTTAGACCCCACTCAAATTTAGTCAAATTTTCCAACATAAATGCAGAAGCACGTCCTATCAGTCTGAGATAAACTGCAGAGCTAGGTGTGGAGATGAGTGACCTGTTGGTTCTGGTAGGCTGTGACGGTGGTGAACTGAGTCTCAGAGAAGGAGAAGGTGTAGACGCCGTCTGCCGGCAGAGACACCAGAGTCTGTGACAGGTGTTCAGGAGCACTGTGCTGAATAACGTGAATGCGTGGCCTGTACTTGTGCATGGACTTCAGGATTATCTGAATTCAAATCACATTGGACGTATTTAGTTTATATATATAACTGTTATTGTTCATTGTTTTAGAATTAAAGAAGATAACTCACATGGCCTTTGTCATCCATCTCATTGTTGGTGAGTTTGACCCGATCAAAGCTGATGATCTGTCTCATCCAGGTCTGTCCTGAAGATGGCGAGTCCGGGTGGACATACAGACACGGAGGAACACAGGGATGATCCGTGCTTCCAGCCACCATCCACTGAGAGCTGTGGTACACATACCTGACACAGGTGATAGCAACAATAACTGAGATTTCCAGTGCTGTTCCTTGTTCTCCTCAATACATGATTTAAGCATTTGAAGCAAGTGGATACAATTACTTAATTAAAATTTTATTTTGAGATGATATTTTATTCAATTGCATGTATTAGTCTTTAACTATTCTCATCATCTTCATTCATTAATTGAATTTTTTATTTGATAATCAGTTCAGACTGATGGACCTGTATCTCTTTGAGTCCACAGGCATGATGTCCATGGCAATGGAGTATAGCTGGTTGGGATCCAGATTGTGCACCTTGACTCGGACAGAGGGGAACATTCTCCTGAAGAGAGGATAGTTACACAATCAACACTGACATTATTACATCAGTACTGCAGTTTGGCTAGTTACAAGCAGAGGTGGACAGTAGTGAAGTATTTTTACTCACTTTTCAAGTGTCTGTATTTTATCATTGTTTTTCTTTAGAAAACTTCACTTCACAACATTCCAAAGTATATTATTTGTACTTTTTACTGCACTACGTTTCATATTAAGCATAATTTAATACTTAATTACATTAGCAATCTATTACTTTCTTTCTTTTACTCAAATAAAAGTAATTCAAAGATTTATTTTAGTACAAGAAAGTACTACAGTTTTAATATACTTATATATTAAAGGTAAAACTAATAACAACTTTTATTTATGAAATGTAGTGCAGTATAAATTGATTTGGAATGTGGTGAAGTAAAGGACCCCCTACCCCCCCCTCCCCCTCAAAAAAAAAAAAATCTGAAAAACTACAGATACTTTTTAAATTTACCTGAGTAAAGTAAAAATACTTTGCTTCTGTTCGCCTCTCGTTACAAGTAAAAATACTGAATAGTATAATACAGTTAGCATAGGCCTACTTCCAATAGTTAAAACATAAGTCAAAATAAAGACCGGCAAGCTGACACTAGTTGTGGAAGGTTTTTGACTAGTCAGAGTTTACAGATATCACAGATTTGTGTTTGTTTTATTTATTCATGTATTTGTAGCTTTGTATCAAAAGAATCGAAAAGCAGATTTTTTTCAGTAGGCATCATACACTTGAAAAGAGAAAAACTGGGCATTGTACATTAAACAAGAATCACATACTAACCAACTGTCGTTTTAAACACTACAAACTCACACAGAAAAATACGCCTCATTTTATTGTAATCCAGCCTTAATGGTCGACACAAGTGTAGGCTAATATTAAGGGTAAATTGTGATTACCTCCCAGCTTTGGTGATGATCATCTCTGTGCCGATCTCATGAAATCTCTTCCACAGGTCAGATCCTTGAAGATCTACTCCAACTTCTCTCGCAGCTTCACATTCTGTGCCTGCAGGTCTGCTGGACTTCACGCATTTCTTCTTCTTGTCATTTCGCTGATCTTCACAAGCCATCAAAATTACATAATTACATAATTACATAAATGGTAATGCAACACAATACTTAAAACAGTAGCCGGATATTGATATTTTTTTCTTCTCCCTCTCAATTATGCTACACTAACCCTGTTTGTCCATGAAAGTTGCTGTCTGTGCATCTCTGTCATAATCTGCGATGCACTGCAACTTCTCATTCTTCATATTTTCCACCTTCAACCTCTTGAAACTTTCCCCCGAAGCATCCACGGATAGCGCCTGCATTCTGAGCGCAGATCAGATGAAGAAATGTTTTTTTTCAGCAGCACACACATCTTTCTCTGCTCTCCTCTGAGCAGGCTTGTGTTCACATTTCACCTCCTCTTAACTCCTCGTTTGCCGATGGGAAGGAGATGCTCTTGTTCCCAAACTTACTGGGACCAATAGGATCTCAGAGGAATGGAAGAATGAAACTCCCAGTCCCAAACGAACAATCAGCAACAGTTATTTATTTATTAGAATTAATTTTTTGTAGGGTAGAAGTTTTAACAACCAGATAATGTTAATCTGATTGTTACATTATTTTTGACTAGAAAACATTAAAAATAATAATAGTAGAAGAAGAAGAAGTCAATCAGGTAAATTTTTGTCAGTTTCTGATTACAGATTACATGATGACAACTGTAGTTAGTAACAATCTAAGTTACTCATTTTCAGTGATGTATTCTGATTACCTTCTCAGAGTACTTATTTTTTATCTGACTTGTTTTAAACTTACTATTAAATACCATATTTATACAAATAAAAAAAGCAAAGAACATTAGTCATTTACATTTGAACATTTGTCACAAGTTCACCAGCGTCTGTCTTCATGCCTGTCACAGTCACCTCTATGCACTACATTTCCCAGAATCCTCCCCGGCTCACACTTGCTCACAGTCACCATCACCTGAATTCCAATCACCCACACCTGAAACTGATCATCACCACTCAGCCACCCTACTTCAGCACACACCTCACCTTCAGTCATTGTCTGGTCTCGTTTCATGTGAAGTCGTGACCAAAGACTTACCTGACTCACCCAACGCTAGGGATGTGCCGAACGAAGCTTCTGAAGTAGTGAGGCTTTTACAACAAACTGCTTTGATGATTTGAAGCTTTTGACACAGTCCTCTACTGCGCTGACGGGTGGTCAATTAAAATTCTTACACCAACTGTCATTCAGATTATTTGTTCGTTGGGATGTCATTGTAAGGTTTATTTGTATATTAATAAACGTATATGTCATTAGCAAGATGGTGGCGCGTGTGTGTGCAGTGATAAAGTTTCCAAATGTCATTGTTTTTTGCACTATACAATGACAATAAAGACTTTCGGTTCTTCATATGTACTCACATCAAACTTGTGTAACTTTTTATTAACAATAATACACCTCGTAAAATTAAAATAAATAAAAAAACTACATACATATAGGCATGACATGGTGGATATAATTATTATAGTGATATAAATGGATCACGGGTGTAGGACAGCGCGATCGACGTGCTTTGTGTTTGAGCCTGGCGTGATGTGTCAGTGAGGTAACGAAGATTCATTTTCACAGGTCATGTGACAGCCTCATTTCAAGCATTGCTCCGGAACACTGTTTCAAAGCACTAGTGTGCTTTGTTACAATTTGTATTGTTAAAAGCGCTATATAAATAAAGGTGACTTGACTAGTGTGTCAAAAACACGAGACGTGTGTCGACACTAGGTGTTGATCTAACCATCCCTACCCAACGCCTGTATGCTTACTGTTCATCCAAGAACTTCATCCACATCCTTCAAGGCTGTCCAGAAATTCTTTGGAAATAGGAAAGAGCACCAGTTGGCTACACGAGGTAAGCTGACTGATCTAACCTGAGATTTTCAGACTTTTCAAATTTCAGACTTTGTCTGACAATAAAATGTATCATAGCATATCGTATTTACCTCCTCCCCTGTTGTTTCTCTGCCTCCTGTTAATAAATATACCTTCACTTACCTGTTACCCTCCATGTGGACTCCTTTAGTTCCGTGACCAGATCAGACCAAATATAAGGAAATTTGGAGAACCATAGACCACCCCTCTATATACCCACGCTGAGAATGGCAGGCTAATGGTGGACTTTGTGTTGGAGTTAAGGGAGCTGGCCAAAACATCTGCAATGGGCAATTTAGAGCTTGGTTTCTATGAGGCTTAGACGATCTGTGGTACTCCAGAATTCCCAAGAACCTTCTCACTGTTACAGATCGGTCAGGCTCTCAGCTCAGTCAATCACATAGATCTCCCTCACCTGAGTTCTAATCACATGCACCTGCACCTCATCACGAGTCTCATCTAGCCCTGCATATAAGCACACACCACAGCCTCAGTGTTCGTCCGATCCGTAAACACGAAGTGGACTCTGCTCCTGGTATCTCCAAATTGAGTATTCTCTGTTTGTTACTTACCTGGTATTACTCACCTGCTACTTCTCCTTCCAGTTGTGTTCTCCACTGTCAGCCATCCTCCCGCTGTGGTGTGTGCTCCTGGCAATCTTGTTTACCTGGCTCCATCTCCCTTCGTTCCTGTGGAAGACAAAGACTCTGATTACCCTCTAAACCAATCCACGTAGACCCTCCGAAGTTGTTCTGCTCACCTCCTGGCTCCAATATCCTCAGACTGTCAAATAAACTCACTGTGTTTTCACTTACCTCCGTGTCCGACCCAGTATCCGTTACACTCACGGGCTTGCTCGTGGATTGCATGTATTATGCCCTGCAGCTGAGTCGATCCAGTCCATCCAGTCCTTCGTCTAAGTCATCACCTTTCATGGCCGCCGTATGCCAGTCATCACCTATCATGGCCGTCGATCGTCTATCATCACCCATTATGGCCGTCAGTCCTGAGCCTGTTCCAGTGAAGCCAGCTTTAGAGTCTACACCAGTCATCACATCTGTTTCAGCCCCGAAGTTCTGTTATCAGTCCATTCCTGTTCCAGAATCTGGTTTCACCCATGATCCTGCACAAAAGCTTGGAACAAACTCCAAAACTAATAAGACCTCAGCACTCCTTTTCACCTCTGTCCAAAGGTGGAGGCATTGAAAGAAGAAATGGGCCTCTGCAACTCACCCCAAGCCTGCCGTCAAGCCCTCTACTTCCCTAGACCATCTGGATTATCTTTTCTGCTTCAGAGGTTATTCCAGTCTCAGACTCCGCTCCAGTTTTTGACCCAGAGCCTGTTCCTGAGACAGTAGCCCCCATAACCTCTGCCAAAAGAAGGAAGCGAAGAAAAGCTAAACATTCAGTAATGGCTCAAGCTCCTATGTTCGGCTCAGTATTAACTTTAGTTCCAGTATCCATCCCAGAGTTCAGGAGCAAGTCCACAATGCCCATCATGCCTCGTCATCATGTTTAACACTCCGGAGTTGTCAGTCATCATGACCGCGATACCAGAGTCATCAGCTATCATGCCTGCCACTAGATCAATCTCGAGGTGGAAAAGCCTTGCATCCAGCATGGCAGATCCTGCACTGATGTCGGCACGAGCGGCAAGCATCCCAAAGCCTGTGCGCTCAAACTCACCAGCCCATAAGCCCGCTCCAGTGTTCACACCAGTTTATGAACCCGTTCCATCCGTCCCAGTGAAGGCCACTCCTGAGTCAGCATCAGACATCAAACCAGTTCCTCTCCCAGAGTCTGCATCGGAACCCACTCCAAACCCTGAATCTTCCTCAAAATATACTAGTGAACTAGTTTACCTTCAGTCAAACATCCCGTATGAGAATCCTATCCAGACCATGCACCCGTCTCAGAGCACAGGTCCACATCTGCTCGAGCCCCTGACCAGAGTAGAAAAAAGGCTTGTGTTCCAGAGTTTCTCAGAGAGGGCTCCATACTCCGAGATGTGAGGCCTGTGAGGGCTCCTCTTTCCAAGTTTAGCCAAGAGAGGGCTTCTTATCCAGAATTTGGCCCAGAGAGGGTATCGGTGCCAGACTATGGTCCAGTGCAGGCTCCAGCCCCTGACCAGAGTCCAGTACAGGCTCCAGCCCATGAGCTAGGTCTAGTGCCCCTCGCCTCGGTGCTCAGGATCATGCTCTAGTCCATGGATTCCATCCACACTCCATTCAAGAATGCTCCCTCT